>QEPC01001904.1:386978-400992 GCA_003113815.1 Sphenodon punctatus | reverse complement strand
AACAGGCCGAGTTTGGGCCAAACTCCGAACTGCCGAACTGCATTCACCCATCCCTAATGGAGGGTGATAAGTGCAGAGAGGTAGGGGGGAGCGAGGTTGTGAAGAGCTTTATAGGTGAATCATATACAACATTTGATGAGGGAAACGGGGCCAATCCATCCATTGGTAATGGACACCCTGTGCAGAGTTTTGCTCCTCTGTGTTGTGGCAGTGATTTCCCGCCACGGGGCCATGCTCTTATCCATCCACCGCCGCTCATGTGGCCTCACCCGCTATCTCTCACTATCTTTCCCCATCTATAAAACGGGACTAATAATCATCTATTTTACAGGGCTTGGGTGAGAGTGAACTAGATAAGGATTGCAAAGCACTCTAAATCCTGAATATGCAATAGAAATGATAACTCATAATTCCAGCCACCTCTGTGCAAAGACCAGTCTGCTACGTGAGAGTTCTGAACATGGGAAAGTCTTTTTGACTGTTCATATAACAGCTGGGAGGGTCCATCTGCTAAATTTAAAGAAAAGATTTATGCTACTACAACTGGGGATGCCACACCACATCTGATGCCAGGGAAAGGGAAAAAGGAATGGTTTCTCTTGGCAGGACTTTTGTCTGACTGCCATGGAGCCTCCTTCTTTTTCTCCCAACTTATTCTGGGTTGTTTTTTCAAGCTGTGTGTGTGGAGGATGGCCCAGGGGGAGGGCAGGTTGGGAACGAGACCCCTAGTCAGGATTTCATTGAACAGTTGTGCTGAGCAGAACAATGGCCCTTTTCACATGGGCATCCCCGCCCTCACCCACCCACGTACGTGGGTGGGTGGGGCACCTGTGAGAGCACCGCCCACAGTGGGTGTGGGCATCTGTGGGAACAGTGGCCATGGTGGGTGGGGGTGCATCCGCGCTCCTGTGCTCCACCCACGCATAGAGCAATGGGCTCCAATGCCAGTTGCTCCATGCATGGAGATGGGTGGAGGTGGATGGAGATGGGGCTGTGCCCGTGGTAACAGACGCACCCTCACCTCCACTGACCCATCCACCCCACCCACCCCGCGCCCCATGTGAAAAGGGTCTATGATACAGTAGCTTGGCTCACCCAACCTGCTGAGCAATTTGATTCCAGAAATCTAGCCTATGTAAGTTTACAGCAAACCTATTGTTGATTTCACATTTACAACTTGCGCACGGTGTTGCTTTGAGCGTATTAATAAATATATGTGCCTTCAGAGAATCATGTCCGGTGGCAGGGAAAGACTAAAAAGCAGAAAGAGAGAATGATGCCTATGTTTTTTGACAGGCCCCGATACACTAGCTGTTTCTTCTTTGAGGGTAAAAAGCTACCAATTAAATTCTTCCACTTTCTTACACCTGGGGTGGCAATTTAGGGTCAAACGAGATGTGATGGTGGCCCACTGCAGCCCGGGACCCACCAGCACATCTGTGTCTGTGCCACCAAATCTCCGCCCAGGATTGCCCCGGGACAGGTAGGCAGCTAGCCTGGCTTGCATCCTTGGAAATCCCGGAGGACACAGCCCAGGCTAAGGGCCGCTCAAGTGGACTAACACAGGCTAACACGTGTGTTCAGCCCCGCCATACCCGCCTTGGGGCAGGGGGCTGGGGGAGCTGGCCACCTGTGTGTTTGTTTAGCTTTTCCCCCATTTCTGGTCCATGCAGGTGGTGGGACAGCTCTCCAGCTGTGAGCATATTTGTTTGGTGCCCCTCCCTGACCTGGGCCATGTCAGCTGTGGTTTCCTGCCCTGAGCCAGGGAGTCGCTGTGCCACCCACACCTTTGTTTTTACCCTTACAGTCACTTTGCAAAGGTCAGCAGCCCCAAAGGGCCAAAAACAAAGAAATAGTATTCGCATTTTCGGATAGCACTCTGAATGAACAGATGTGACAATGAATGGATGAATGAAATGAATATTCGTAATTCGTCAACACCCTGTTTTTCCAGGTTTTTCAGCCATTTTCATTCAGATATTTTGTTATTCAACGGAATATCCAAAACAAAACGATTGAAAATACTGAACACAACTGAACAAAAAACCCCAAACAAAGATCTGAACAAAATGGACACAAATAGTGTATCCTGCCTTTTGGAACAATTTGCCTTCGCTGTGGCATCGGTTCATGTAACTGTGCTGCCCTGAGCAAATTCCCACTTGCTCCAGAGCAGTCTCTACACAGGAACCATTGCTCCAGACCTATTAGTTAAAATTGTCAAAGAAGCAGATTATCTACATGGTCACAGGAACCCAGTTGCTGCACAGGAAACACAAACATTTCAGAAATAAGACAATCCTATCACAATTCCTAAATGTCACTTATTTCTAAGTCCAAATATAGTGGTTATTTGTGCTAAATATTGCAATTCCAATTGTAATATACTTGTGGAGAAAATATTTAGGTCCTCTTTAAACAGACTGCGGCAGCAGGGGTGGTCTGTGGGTGCGCCACAATGTGGGCGATATGGGGGAGTCGGTGCACGTGAGTGCACACTGATCCCCCCCCACATCCCCACGCATGGAGCAACCGGTATTTTCATCAATTGCTCTGTGTATGGGGGGTGGTGCATGAGTCACAGGAGTGTACACCCACACGTTTACACAGGACACTCCCCCACGTGGACAATGGCTGTCCATGCATGGGAGTGTCTCGTGCAAAACGGGCCTTAGTCTAGAAAGGGGAAATTTTGCCCTCTGGCAAGGAAATAGGATATTCAGAATCGGGAAACATGGCCTCAGCTAAGCAGTCCCTATTCTCTATTTTTGGAGCACCAAAAGGAGATGCCAACTCTGCAAATCATCTCCTGAAGGCTAGATAATATCTCTATTAGCCCAGATTGGGAAACTGAGGCAAAGAGTTGGAGAAACTTGCACAAAATTATGGGATGAGCCAGTGACAAAGATAGGACTATAACTCAGGGGCTTCTATTTCCTAATCATGTGCACTTAGTCTTCTAGCCCATCCTGTTTCTTTATTTCTCAAGTATGGAATTTTCATGATATTTAAAGGCCAGCATATCATTTTCACAGGAATTCAGACAAGGGCACAGACACTGCAGGATAGCTATACATTGACATGAAGAGGGTGATACCATACTCAGAGGAATCCCAATACTGAAACCACAGGAATGTATCTGTACTAGAATAACTGCTTTATGAAGGTCTATAATGTAGTTCTGTTATGGAATACAAAGCACATGATATAAGGTGTTGTACGCAGCATACTGTATTTTTCAGCCCTGATGATAAGTAGTAATAACCCAACTACACACAAATGATGGGGAGGCAGATAATGTAGGTTCAATGGCATAGAACGTACAAGGAGAGGCTTGATAGGTTAGGGCTCTTCAGCCTGGAGAAGAGGCAACTGAGAGAAGATATGATAGAAGTTTATAAAATCATGAGTGGGGTGGAATGAGTAAATAGGGAGTTATTTACCCTTAGGTAATACTAGATCTTGGGGCACTACATGAAACTAACTGCAGCAGATTTAAAACAAATAAAATAACATATTTTATCATTTAACACACAATTAACTTGTGGAACTTCTTGTCAGAAGTTGTGGTCAAGGCCAGTAGTGTAGCTGGGTTTTAAAAGGGATTGGATAAGTTCTTGGAGGATAGGTCCATTAATGTCTATTAGCCACGTAAGTCGGGGGACAGAACCTCTGACAGTCAGGAAATGGGAGTGAACAGGAAAGAATAGATCACTCAATTTTTACCAGGTGGAGATCAGTCCACTTCTCCGAAGTGACTGAGAATGGCCACTGTCAAAGACAGTATGCTGGGAGCAATGGACCATTCATTCATTCATCTTATATTCTTATAAAGTATTCTTCAAATAATATTAAAGGAAAACAACTTTTAAAAAGTTGGAATCTTTTCAAGAAGAGGAATCTGAATCCTGAAAGCTATGAGCAATGCTTAAAATAAAGTGAAATTCTAGGGGTAAAATGGGGCTTTTGGATGCCTCTATATATTTTTTCTTTACTTTTGAAGCTAAAATTGGTTAAATCTTAAGAATGTTTATCACAACGGAATCCACATAAATCAAACTTCGTTAAGTAGAAATTCATTTTAGGTCAAACTGTTCTTTTTCCCCATCCTAAGTCAGTTTGATATGCTACATTTTTGCTACAATTTGGTTTCTTGTAATTAAACCTATTGGATTGTGTATTGTTTGCAGTTTAAATGAAGATTTTTAGCAGCACCTTTTAATATTGTTTGGTTTTTGATACTTGACGGCATATAGTTCCAAAGCCAGAGCCATTTCTTTAAGGTCTTTCTTTCACTTGAAGTTCTGATCAGTCAAACCTTTTTAGATGGCCCATGAAATTCAACTTAAGCAGATGCCATTATATTTTTAGAGTGTGGTTGCTGTGTTGGTCCCAAATATGGGAGAGACAGGACACCAAGGGTAAAAACAGATGTGACAGCAGAGTGGTGGCGACCCTGGCTGGGTTGGGTTGCTGTTGCGCCACTGACATGTCTGGGATCAGACTGCGGAACCAACCACGTGTGACTCCGGCCGGGGAGCCATCTCGGCCCTGCCCCCATGCTGCGCCCAGCCCCTCGCCCCCTGCCATGACAGGCAGTCATGGCAGCCAATCACAGACTGCCATGGTAGCTGGTCATGGCAGCTCTAATTTGGGATGGGTCATGGTGGCTTAGAACATAAGCTCTAACCTACTGTGGTCTGCTTTGCCCCGGACTGACCAGTCCTGGGGGCAGTAGCCCAGGCTGTGACTTTTGGCAGTTTGCTGAGTGACAGCCTGAACTAGCCACTGACATGGCCGAAGTCAGTCCAGGGCAAACATCTGGGGGCCCAAGCACAAATGTGACAGTGACCAGTAGGCAGGGCCGGAGTTAGAAATTTTGCATCCCTAGGCCCTTCTCAGGCTACTGCCCCCAAGCCAAGCCCTGCCACAAGCCCCATCCACAAGCCAAGCCCCACCCCCATGCTGCGTGTTCATGGGTGGGGGAGCCCCATGTGAACAATGCGGCGCACGCACCCACAGTGAATGGGGGTGCATGCATGTGCCTGCCTAATGAATCCCCACTCACCCCCCACTTGTCCTCATGCACGAAGCAACCAGGGAAAACAGCAGTTGCTCCGTGGGTGGGGATGAGTGGGGGGTGAGTGGGGATGCGTGTTCAGCCTTGTGCACACCCCTCCCACGCACTGGCACATCCATGGAAACCCCATACACACACACACACACCTGGCAGAGCCATGTAAAAACAATCTGTGAGGAGCCACTCAAAGAAGAACAGAAGGTTGCTGCCTTGTAAATAAGGTTTTTTGAGATGGCTTCGAACATTCTCACAACAACCACTCCTCCAGCCCCACATAGAATTTTTTTTCTTATATTCCAAGAAAGGGTTGGAAGGAACTGTCATTCTGAGGGGGAAAGTGCTTTTTATACTAGAGTTGCTCAAGACCATTGTGGTCTATTTGAATAGGGTGAACATGCACAACCCAGTTGTAAGAATGTTAGACGCCATCTTGAAGAACCTTCTTTACAAGGCAACAACCTTCTCATCACTCACATGGGGAGGAGTTGTTTGTAAATAAATGATCGGTGTCCCGCTGTTGCTGTTGCTGGTGCACTACTAGCAAGCAGCGAGATGGCAGAGGCAGGTGAAGGATGGGGACCCAGGCAGCAGGGTTTGGCTATTGGCAGCAATCTCCGGACATGCAGGGAGGGAAAAAAATAATGGAGCAGGTGGTGCCGGCAATTGCCGCCCCCCAGAAAATGCCACCCAAGGCCCGGGCCTAGGGGGTCTGCCCCTAAGTCTGGGCCTACCTGTAGGCCATTGTGGGACAAAGCTGGCCAGAGCAGGGTATTGTCACATTTGTTTCTACCCGACATAGTCCAGTAAAAAGAATCATCTTTACTAACTTCTATTGGTGAATATGTGCAAACTTTTAAGCTACACAGAGCTATATTTCAGGATACAGTATCTTCTTCAGGAAGGCTGTTACAAGAAAAGGTATCATCCTAACTAACTTGTCTTTTGTCTCTCTCATTTGTAAGAATTATTTCATAGAGTTTTACAGACCAACAATCCTGTGTTTTCAAGTTATGGAAAATTAGTTATTTGTGCAATATGTAGAAAACAGATGTGTAATATCCTATAGTGTGTGAACAATGCGACACTTATTTTAAAAGGGATTGAGTATCAAGCATTATAGAAGTGCAGTGTTGCAATCCTCTCAGGAAGGAAACATAAGACATATAACTGTTCTATTATGTGTAACTCAATGAGATTATGAAAGTATCGTTAAAGAAATTCTGCAAAACCCAATTTTGTTTGTTTCTTTTAATGATGATACCCTCATAAGAAGTCTCTCTGGGTGCTTTTAAATAAGACGCGTCCACGCATGGCTCCCCACCAACCCCACATCCAACTGCTTGTTTGAAGGTGGTGCATGGGGGAGCGTGCTCCCGTGAATCACACAGCAGCCACTCATGGCCTCGACTGGAGCACCTCTAAAAAATCGGGAGTGCTCTGTGTGGGGCCATCTGAATGTACCATGGCTGCCTACATGGCCAGGGTAACCATGCTGGGAGCTGTCCATGTGAAAAGGAAAACTCAGAGGTATATCCACTATCTCTAATCTATCGGTGCGGTGCGCAGCCGAGGGCACCTGGGACAATGACCCTCCTGTGCCCTCTGATGCCCTGCTACTGTGCTCCCTGCCCCCCTGCACACACAACCTCTTACCTGCAAGAAGTTCAGGAGTCCTATCAGGGCCCCCAGCAGCTACCGCTGCTCATTTTCATAAAGGAGGGGCCTCCTCTGTTTGCATCTGTGATGCAGTGAGCTGAGCTCAGCTGACTCTGAGCACTGCAGCTAACTCTCTTCCAGCCAGCCCCATCCCCACCCTGGAGGAGGGAGGGAAAGTGTTGCATGGAGTCCCATAAGGGACAAACATAATAGGAACGTGCTTAGGCAGCTAGGGGGAGCCGTCCAAGCACTTGTAATGGGAAACTGCAGTTTCCCATTACAGCCACCAGGGGGCAGGCTTTTCAGTGAGCCCTATGTGCTCAATTTTTAAATGCTGCCTGGATGCTGATTACAAGTGCCCAGGCGATTATGTGTTTGTGCTGCCTTAGAACTGAATTGGGGCAGGCAGGCAGCACTGTTGGGGTTTTTTTAGGGCACGCATGCTCAGTGAGGGCATTGGCTGTTTTGTTCTGCTGAGCTGCATGCGTTGGCAGTGGCACCATTTTGTGGAGTTTCCTNTTCTCCTGCTCCAAAACCAAATCCTTTCCCAATCCCTCCTACTTCTCCTCTGTCCTGTCCTTCTCTTCCCTTTCATTCTCTTCTGATTCGGCTTGTCACAGGACAGGGAGCTAACTCAGTCCTCCCAGAGTTACAAGCCAGAAGGAAGGCTTGTCACAAAGCCTACACCTTCAGAAGACTACAGGTGGCCAAGGATGCCATAAAAATCAAGTATTCGAGGGTTCAGGATAAAGGTAGGCGATGGCAACGTGATCTATTTTTTTAACCTACTATGGTTAATTTGGACCCGGTGGGAAAGAGAGTGGACAGGACCCCAGTAAGAGGGCTCTCTATCCCCCAGTGGCAGTGCTTCACACAGCAGCATTCCCAGCGTTAACTAATGTAATGTCCATCCAATGCTAACCCTGGGAACTCCTTGCTGCTGGATTATGCTACGCCACTGGTCTATCATTGCCCTGGTTCCTCCTACCGTTGCCCTGGCTCCGCCTACTGTTACCCTGGCTCCGCCCGTAGGCTGAAAGGTAAGGTGGTAGGGATATACATGAGAGGATTTTTAGTACAAGCACCAGCAGATTCTGCAAATGCACCTTGACAGAGCAATAACTAACACAGAACCAGAGTTAAGCAGCCTAGCACTGCAGTATAAACGGTTGCAGTTCCCTCCCCCAGAGCTCCCCTGATTGGTTCTGGGAGGCAGGAGGCATTGAGCAATCACAAGGTGTCATTCAATTGTCTGGGACCTGCTTGCTCTGCTCATTGGCCAGCGATTACATTCATCCGATCTTTCCCCTCCCATCACAGGCCCAGTTCAAGAGTTCAACACTGTTTCTGGTTCCAAGATGTCTGCTCTCTCCTCCCCTCACAACATTTCCCTCCAAAAAGCACCTGCCAGGCTGCTAGGCAATAACAAAATCAAGAATGACTTTCGTTATCGTTATTGATTTCATTATTATTTTTGTGGTTTTTGTTACTGCAATAACTATAACGAAAATGACACATTTTGGTTTTGTTATTGATATAACGAAAACAACATGCACGCCCATACCCTCTGTTTAGTCCCCAATAAATGTTATTCTAACAACATACATTCCAAAGCTCTTATTTTAATGGTATAGTAAGATCTTGATTATTAGTTTTACAATCTGAAGCAAATTGACCCCTTAGCCATGTTTTAATTGGCTTTAACTCTTTTAATTAAAAGGTTTTTGCCATAAAACTCATATAAGCGGTGAAGGAGATAGTTGTTGATTGCACTGCACTCAATCTATACTTGTTGACTGTATTTTATTGGCTCCATGATACAGACACCTGTTCATTATACTGGATTAGGTTTCATTGTAGCAATGCTTTCTAGGGAAAAGGCAAGGGTGACTGTAGCTGCCTGTACACATTGTAACTGTGCACACATGCACTGCCCTGGAAATGTTTGCCTTAGTGGTTGGGTGTTATGCCTTGGGAGAGGTAATATTGCCAAAAGGGTTGGAGGCAGATTCAGTGCTTGTTGGACAGTGTTGACTTCAACTAAGTGGGGAGAAGTAGTCCAGCAGTCAAAGGCCGGGAGCTTGTAACATATCTGCCAACATTTCAAGCAGCCAAAAAGGGACATAAGCTCTTGCCTTGCCTAGTAAGCCCTGTCCCCTAGTATGCACACTCACACCCCAACATGCATGGACTTGCATGCACATGCTCATACTCACACTCACTCACATGCACTCCCATCCCATCCAACACCTCTCTTAGCTAGTGGAATGACTAGCTCAGCCACCTGGCACCCTGGCAGGCTGGCAGCAGCCATGCACAGGCACCCTAGTGTTCTAGCAGCACATGTACCTGGGAACTCTGGAAGTGACCACCTCTGAAAGTGGGGCATTGCCCACCTAAAGCCAGACTACTGGGAATACCCCCCAAAAGTGGGGCAATCCCACTGAAGGCAGGACTGTTGGGATGTATGTAGTAAGCTATCCAAAGGGAGATGCCATCAGATACACCCGAAAAGGTTGGAGAGCTTTGTCTTACCCTACACTAATATTTTAAAGGTCTCAGCGGATACGCCCATCTGGAAGATTCCATGAGGTGACAGTGTCCAGGTGTAGGCACCTGGATCCACAACTGAGCTCTCTGCAACTTAAAGTAAAAATACAGTTGCACTCCAACTACTACTTCCATCCAGGGATTCCTCATTACCAATCAGACTTTGCTAGATCTCTGTCCCCCCACTTCTGATCCCTGAAGTCCAGATTAAATGCATTTCACAGGCTAAAAAAGGTAGCAAGGGGACTAAACACCTGCCAGCGTGGCTAAATGGTGAGGTGAAGGAGGCTATTAGAGCTAAAAAGGCATCTTTTAAAAAATGGGAAGCTAGTTCTAATGAGGAAAATAGGAAAGAGCATAAGTGCTGCCGAAGTAGATGTAAATGTTAGTAAGGCAGGCCAATTGATAATTTGAAGAGATACTCATTAAAGAGGCAAAAGTTAATAATAAAAACTTTTAAAAGTACATCAACAGCAAGAGGACTGCTAGGGAATCAGTTGGGCCATTACATGACTAGGATAAAAAAGAGGCGTTCAGGGAGGATAAGGCCATTGCAGAGACGCTGAACGAATTCTTTGCTTGTCTTCGTGGCAGAGGATGTTGGGGAGATACCCACACTGAAATTGTTCTTTGTAGGTGATGAAACGGAAGAGCTGTTACAGATCAACATGACTCTGGAAGAGGTTCTAGAGCAAATTGACAAACTAAATAGTAACAAATCACCGGGACCAGATGGTAAACAGTCACAGAGTTCTGAAGGAACTTAAATATGAAATTGCAGACCTACTACTGGTAATTTGCATGTTTTTGCTAGAATCTGCTACTGTACCTGAGGACTGGAGGGTAGTGAATGTAACGCTGATATTTAAAAAGGGCTCCAGAGGTGATCCTGGAAAATACAGATCCTGACATCTGCACCAGGCAAAATTGTGGAAATTATTATTAAAAACAGAATGATTGGGCATATTGATAAACATAATTTAATGGGGAAGAGTCAACATGGATTTAGCAAAGGAAAGTCATGTCTCATTAATCTATTGGAGTTTTTTGAGGGTGTGAACAAGCATGTGGACAAGGGGGAGCCAGTTGAAACACTGTAACTGAATTTTCAGAAAGCGTTTTATAAGGTTCCTCATGAGAGACTCTTGAGGAAATTATTATTTATTTTACTGATTCCAATTTTTACCCCACCCTTTCCAAATGACTCAGGGCTGCTTACGAAACAAATAAAAAGAATACACATAAAACAGCATCAAAAATGCAACTCCCCAACCTTTCTCCTCACCCCTCCCCAACTCCACCACAACCCCACAAAACCCTCCCCACCAAACCCTCACTTACACTGCCTCTGGAAGATGTCAAGGCTCAGGCTCAAATGAACCTCTAAGGGAAGGGAGTTCCATAGCCCTGGGGCAGCAACCAAAAACGTCTCTCTGCAAGTCCTCACCATATGAAAAAGACTATTGTGAATTGGTAACTGATAATAAATGGTTAATTTTCACAATGGAGAGACATAAATAGTAGAGTGCCCCAGGGATCTGTACTAGGATCGACGTTTAATGTATTCATTAATGATCTGGAAAAGGGCATTAAGAGTGAGGTGATCAAATTTGCAGACGACACCAAGTTATTCAAGGTAGTTAAAACGTGAGCTGACTGTGAAGAACTGCAGGAGGATCTTGCGAGACTGGGCATCCAAATGGCAGATGAAATTGAATGTGGAGAAGTACAAAGTGAGGCACATAGGGGGAAAGCAATGAAAACTTTATATACACAATGTTGGGTTTTAAATTAGGAGTTACCACTCAGGAAAAGGACTGTGCGTGGCAACCTGCAAACAGAATGTTAGGAATTATTTGGAAAGGGATAAAGAATAAAAGTGAAAATATCATAATGCCCCTATATAGATCTACGGTGCGATCGCACCTTGAATACCCATGTGCAGTTCTCGTCGCACCCCTCAAAAAAGATATAGAAGAAATAGAAAAGGTAGAGAGAAGGGCAATAAAAATGATAAGGGGTATGGAACAGCTGAAGAGAGGCTGGATAGGTTGGGGCTCTTCGGTTTGGAGAAGCGATGAATAAGAGGGGATATGATAGAAGTTTGGAGGTTTATAAAATCATGAGTGGCATAAAACAAGTTAATAGGGAACCATGATTTACCCTCTCAGATAGTACTAGAACTAGGGGACACTCCACTAGTAGATTTCAAACAAATAAAATAAAGTATTTTTTTCACTCAGCACACAATTAAGTTGTGGAATTTTATTTATTTATTTATTTATTTGAAATATTTTCTACTCCACCCCTCTTGCCACAGGCAGGTGCGGGCAGCTTACAAATATTCAAAACAAGACTTAAAACAACATTAAAAGGAGGACAAAATCACCTCCCACCCCACCATCCCCAAACCCACCCACCCCCCACCATTACCCATCTCCGCCAAACACCTGGTAGAACAGCCACGTCTTACAACTTCTCCGAAAGGAGGTAAGGTCTGGGGCCAGCCGGGCCTCCCCTGGTTCCACAACTGTGGTGCAGCCACTGAGAATGTCCTCCCCTGCATGGCCCCCCGAAAACCCCGGGAGACCTTGAGCAGGGCACCCCCAGATGATTTCAGGGGCCGATCCAGGACCTGTGTAGTGAGGCAATCTCGCAGGTAGGCAGAGCCCAGGCCATTTAGGGCTTTATAGGCCAAAATCAACACCTTGAATCGGGCCCGGAAAACCACCGGCAGCCAGTGCAGAGAACGGCGCACTGGCGTAATATGCTCCTGGAGGCCCAGTCCCATTAAGAGATGGGCTGCCGCATTCTGCATCAGCTGCAATTTCCAAGCCATCACCATAGGTAGCCCCACATAGAGCGCATTACAGTAGTCTAATCTAGAGGGGAAGAAAGCATGGATGACAGTGGCCAGGTCCGAATCTGAGACAAATGGCCGAAGATGTTGCACCAGATGTAATTGGCGGAAAGCACTCCTTGCCACAGTCTCCACCTGGAGATCCAGGCAGAGCTGCGCATCAAGGAGCACCCCCAGACTCTGTACCTGGAAGATCAATGGAGGGCAGACCCCATCAATAATGGGGGCCACCAACTCCATCGCCTTACCCGCTAGCATCACCTCCATCTTGTCAGGATTCAGCCTCAGTTGATTACCCCTCATCCAGTCCCCAACAGCCACCAAACACCAAGTAAGCACTGAGACCGCTGGGCCTGGTACTGTTGAAAAATGTAAGGTCGCTTTTAGATGTGCGTGACACACACATGGAGTAAAATCACGCCGTATGTAAAAATCCCATGGGTGGGGTTTAGACACGACATTTTGCATGATAAAGCCGGTCACGCGTTCTTTTAAAACAGCCAATTAAATACCTCGACATTAGATACCAGCAATGTTGAGGTATTTAATTTGCAGTTTTAAAAGAACGCGTGACCGGCTTTAACACACAAAATGTCTCATCTAAACCCCACCTGCATGATTTTTATATGCGGCATGATTTTATGCCACGTGTGCACCGTGCACATCTAAAAACAGCCTAAGAAAGGGTTGTCTGGAGGACAGGTCCATTAGCAGCTATTAGCCGGGTAGGTTTGGGGAATGGAAACTCTTACTGTCAGGAACTGGAAATGAACAACAGGGAATGGTTCACGCCATTGTGATCTGTTGGGTAGTTCTTCCAAGTCATTGAGATTAGCCACTGTCGGAGACAGGTACTGGGCTTGATGGACCAGTAAGGTACCTATGTTCTTAAGGTCAGTCCCAGGCCCTGCACTGCCTTTTGGTACTGTATCTTACTTCACTGTACCCAAGTCTCAGCAGCTGAATCACAAGTTTTCCTCAGAATCTCAGCTGCCAGGACCACAGAGAACCAGCTTCATCAGCCAATCATGAAGCCTAGCTGCCCCTCATGCCTGGAACTCCCTCCCTGCCCACATCCGTCTCGCCCCCTCCCTTCGTACCTTCAAATCCCTCCTCAAGACCCACCTCTCCTGCTCTGCCCTCCCCAACTCCTCGCTCCCCTCACCTAACTCCTGCTGATACCCTCCATTCAGTACAATTGGTTGCCTGAGGTCTGTGTACTCATATTCTCACCACACGGACCAACCAGCCATCATTCTTGATGTAACCAAGCCAAGTGCGTGCACCTGGGACTTCGCATCTTCGTGAATGTAACACTCCTTTTCTCTCCCTCTGTTCCCCTTCCTTCATCCCCTCTCCCCCCTCCCCCGTCTTTCAGATTGTAAGCCCTAGGGCATAGGGATGGGCGAATGCGGTTCGGCAGTTCGGAGTTCGACCCGAACTCGGCATGTTCGGACGACCGAACTCGAACACGAACGCGAACATACCGAACAAACCGAACACCAAACGGCAAAATGGCCGAACAGTTCGGTCAGTTCGGATCGCGTTCGGATGAGTTCAGGTGGCAAAAAAAGGTTCACTGGAAGGTCAAACATGACAGGGAGGTGTCAGTCACTGAGGAGCAAACTTCCAGGCACCAGGGATGGAGAGGCTTGCAAGAAACGAAACTAATTATCTCTGTCTCCCCCCTTCCCAACACCTTCTGAGCTAGTCACTGTTCCTGAACAGCAGGCATTGAGTAGGACTTTTACATTGCTTTAACTTTCATTTCAGTTTTGTAATGAAATGAAACTTAAACCATAAACTGAAACCTTGTGTTATGCACTGTACAGACTCATTGAGTATGTAATGTATGTATTTCACTACAG
>QEPC01001904.1:363404-376995 GCA_003113815.1 Sphenodon punctatus | reverse complement strand
AACAAAAAATAACCACTAAATCTATCTAAGCTAAGCTAAATAAATGAATGAGAATATGGGGGTAGATGGGTTGGATGGGTGAAATGGGAGGAGGATTGCAATGGATTGGAGAACTGGGAAATGCTGGGAGAGGGAGCCTTCTGAAACGCCTGCTATTCAGGAACAGTGACTAGCTCAGAAGGGGTTGGGAAGAGGGAAGGCAGATAGTTTCGTTTCTTGCAAGCCTCTCAACCCCTGGTGCCTGGAAGTCTGCTCCTCAGTTGACTACCCCTCCCTGTCACGTTTGACCTTCCAGTGACCCTTTTTTTGCCACCCGAATTCACCCTAACACGATCCGAACTGACCGAACTGTTCGGTCATTTTGACATTCGGAATTGAGTTCGGTTCGGTCAGTTCATGTTCAGATTCATGTTCTGGTTCGGTCGTCCGAACAGGCCGAGTTCGGGCCGAACTCCGAACTTCCAAACCACATTCGCTCATCCCTATGGAATGTGACCAGCAAGGAGAGACCTGGCCTGGTTTGACCTGGTTTGACCTGGTTCAGTTGCTGCTGAAAGCAGTGGCTCTGAGGGAGGAGGTCTGCTTGCAGTGAAGGGAGCAGACCCAGGCCACTCATTGGGGGGATGGGGAATATGCTGTGGAGATAAAGTAGGAAGAGGCCCTTCCAGGGGCCTGAACGAGCCAGCAGTAGAGGGAACTAGACACAGTCTGCCTCAGGCCTAGCCCAGGAATGAGCCAGTGAGTTTAAGCCAGACTTTGGCATCTTGCCTCACTGAAGAGGTCTTGGTCTGCAGAAGACAGCATGAGTGCCAGTGATCCTGAAAGGGCAGCAAGAGCTGGAGGGAGACCCATCCACCCTGAGTACCAACTCCTAGGAGATAGGTTCCCCCCCAACTTCACAATTAATTCTAGCTCTCTCTTACCAACCAGCTTCTTTATTTGCTTTCACTTAAGAGAGATTTTGGCCATTTATCCCTATTGTGTTTTGTTGTAAATAAGCATTTCGTTTTGTTCAGTTGACAGATGGATTGGAGGTGTGCACAGCTCAAAGAGGGTTCCATCTCTAGGCTACAGCCAAATTAGGGTGGCCAGATATGTAAATTCTAGAGGTCATTAATGAGAAATGCAGGTTGCAGGGCTGCATTGACTCCAATGCAACCCTGCAACCTGTATTTCTCATAAGTGCCCTCTAAAATTTGCATATCTGGCCACCCTAAGCCAAATAGAGTCCCTCACATGAAGAGTTGTTCAGTTGCTTTTTATGTTGCTTTAACCTTAAGAAATTTTTGGTTTGGAGAAATAAAGCCTGTCCTCATAGGGCATGTGTCAGGCATCAAGCAGAGTCCTGGTGGAGTAGTGACAGATTGGGACCAGACATGGGTCTCAGCTGTCTGAGACCCATCAGGGCCAAATCCAAGCAGTTGTTCATGTACAGGTCAAGGGACTGATGCCAGGCAGTCAGTCCAATAGGAGCAGGAAGGGAAGAACAAGGCTGGAGTCAAGGGAGCAGAAGAAGCCGCCCCGAGCTGTTTGCAGGAGGGGCGGGATATAAATATATTAAATAAAATAAATAAATAAACACTGGGCAGCAGGGATGGGAATTTCGGTTTCAGATTAATCCGTAACTGCCCAGAATTGGCTCCTTCGCTTTGACATCCTCCGTGCTCCTTATCCTATGTGAAAAATGGCTGCTAGGACCATTTTGTACATGAAAATTTTTGCACGTCATTGTGGCTGTCGCCATTTTGGTTAAGGACGACAGCCATGTTGCACACATACAATGGGAGGACGCCCCATCAAGGGAGTCCCACAGCAGCGGTGGTGCTTCAATCAAGCCCCCCACTCTGGGGCCCTGGACAATGGGGGTGGGGTGGAGAGCAGAATCCACAGGCCTAAGAAGCAGCAAAGCAGAAGCTGACACGTACAGTTGCTGAGCCTAAGCATTGCTCTGTCTGGTTTCCTCTCCCTCCCCCACTCAAATTTGCATCAATAGCTGAATTTTAAGCAAGCACCATATCACTTGAGTGTCCTCTATGACTGGGGATTTGTGTCATCAGTTGGACACTCCTTTGTCTGAGTTTGGGGGAAATGAGACTCGCAGGAAGTACAGGATGATGGCATCTGCACATGCACTGAAATTAGTTTTAAGACTGAAAATCCTGTAGTGAATCTTGCCAATTCAGGATTGAGATTTGAATTGCTGTTTCATAATTAGAGTTATTAGCAATACTCCGATTTATGTAATATGTATCCCCCTGAAGTACTTTAAAATATGACAATAATCCTTCTGAAAATTGGTGTATGAGTTTGATGTAATACCTTTACATATGGACAGTCCAGCTATTTATTCCTGTTGGTTTTGATATTAATATTAATTTTGGTTTAATTAATTTATATGAAACCAGGTTCTTGAATGTACTAAATTTCTAAGTTATTGCTAAACCTGACCATATTTTATATGGATGCATTAGAGCTTCCTTCTGTCACAGGAAATATTATGATTGATATATACTGAAGTTAAAGCCAGTTGGAGTACATCTGCTAAAACACTAATTTTAACAAAACGGCTTTCTCCACTCAGAAACTGAAACTAAAGTAAATTCCTTTTTGCTTTTAGGAGCTGCTAATTTGTCTAGAGATAAAAATTTTGCCCACTGTCTACAAAAAAGTTGGAAAAAAATCTAGCTAGCAAAATAGTTAGCAATTGCAAGTAGAACTCAGAAACTGCAATATGTTTTGCCCAAAATGTATTTCCTCAACTTTCCCTTTACTAATATAAACTCTTAGCAGCGCATATTAACCACACATGCCAGTTGTAAGTCATTTTGCTTAAGAAACTGCTAAAAATGTAAGGTTAAATTTGAATTTCACACAGAACTATTAATACTTTTTAATAAAATAAAATAAAATCTTGGAACAACTAAAATGACTTGTCTTTTACCACAATTATGAATTGTGTTTCTTTGTCTGTTCACAACTGTAACTTGACCCAATAGCAATTTGTATTTCTTTCATTCTGCCTTCCTAAAAAATATTAGATAATCCATATTCTGATGAGTCAACATATCCATCTGGTCAGCCAGGAAATGATTCTCTGTACAGTGTCAGCTGTTGCTAATATTCATGTCAAAGGGCAGCACTTGGCACTAGAACACTGACAGACTTATACAGATGAGGACAACTTTTAGCACATATCATCCAGGACTGTGAAAAACTCTGGTGATTTTCTTCCTGTGTTTAAAAGATGCAAGTACTTTCTATCCAAGACATTTAAACTTCCTTTGGTTCAAAGATTTGCTCTTTTGAGGTAGATTTTAAATAGAATATACTCAGTATTTTTTAAATCACTTATTACCCTACTCTATGTATAAACCCTAGAGTACTGGGTAACATTGTCTGAAAATAAAATGCATGGAGAAAGTAAGGCAACTGGATGCTCTGTAGTTGTAAATATCTTAATGCCTGTTCTGTTGTGCTGGTGCTGAATTCTCTAGAGGTTCATATATTCAGACCATTTTCTGTATAATACAAGAGAAAGTCCTATTCAGTAAAAAAAGACAGGAGATAAAAGCTTTCTGCCATGCTGCTGCCATGCAGTGTAGCCTTGTGCATAAATTTTGGACTTGGACCTGGGAGACCAGAGTTCAGATCTTCGTCTTATCCATGAAAGGGTGACTTTAGGCACTTCACTTTCTCTTGCCTCAGTTCTCCACCTGTAAAATGGGAATGATAATCACAAAGTTGTTTTGAGGGTGAGCTAGGTAAGGATTGTAAAGCACTATACGTGTTTTCTAACATGAAGCACTGCCACGAACTTACCCAGTTCAGAGTGGGACGGGCACCACAGCTGGGATCCAGCCAGACCCCCGAACTAACGTGATGGAGACCTGGCTGCTGGGGGTTGGGGGGGCTGCGCCCAGCAGCCTGCCCCTCTCCATGACAGGTGGTCATGGAGACCAATCATGACCACCATGGTGCCTGACCCCTGGCCATTCCAGATCTCAGTGAGTAAAATGGGCTTTCGAAAGCCCACTCTCCCAGTCAGGCAGCAGGATTCAGACTGTGGTTTTAGCAGATCTTCCACAAGTTACACTCAGGGCTAGCAGCCGCCATGGTTGAAATCCATCCTGTGCTAACATCAGGCGGGTGTTTTCTAACACGACAGTGGCCCGTGGAGTAAAGCGTGCGAAAACGCACTAAACAGCTGTCAATTGCTCTATAACAGCTCTCAGGCCCGCTAAAGCCGGCCAGCACCTGTCACATCTGAGATCACCCTTTGGATACTGAATGTGCTGTATAAATGTTAATGAGAACACACAAGAAAACCTCCGTTAAGATTTAAAAACATAAGAAGTGCCGTACTGGGTCAGACCAAAGGCCCATCGACTCGTGCCCAGCATCCTGTTTCCAACAGTGACCACTCCCGGTTGCTTTGGCAAAGTACCCAACAGGATCCATTCTCTGATGTTCCCTCTAGTGCATTGATTCTCAAATGTGGCTGCAGGTGGCTTGCAGCCATCAGCGACTTCATTTGTGGGCACCACAACTATTGTTTAAGAACTTGTATTTAACACTGAAATGCAGTACATTCTCACTATAACAGAGACTTGGGATATAAGCCTTTTTTCATTATTGGGAAGGGTTCATAATGGTGCAAAAACAGTCAAAATGGCTGACCAGTGGGAAAAAAAAAATACCCAGGAGGAGGTAACTGGGTTTGTTCTAGCCACAATTAATGAACAGTGGCAGAGCAACAGTGCACAACAGTAACAACGGTTACTACTGTGGTTTTGTTGGTATTATATATCCTTCTTTCATTAATTTATTTACTTAATACTAAGATTAAATGACCACTATGATATTAAATTTTCAAAACTGTGACCACTGCAAATTTGCTGAGCAAAATCTCACTTGACAACCACTAGTCAAGTGTTATGCATCTTGATAGGACACTTGGGTACGGGAGACTGCAGCACTTCTGTATATATTTATGTCTTCTCCAGTTAGCTTTTGTGCCAGCTTCAAAGCCATCTGCTCTGGATTAGAAAGCTTGCCTAACAGACTAAGGCAGCTGCCATACAAGGTTGTGCACACTGCCCCTCTAGCTACCCCCACTGTAACCTTGAATGACCACCCTTTCTAGGTAAAGGAAGAGAATTTAATCTTCCTCTTACAGTTATGAAATGTCAGGTTCCTCCTAAATAGACACTACCGGTTATGCTAAACTTCCTGAATGACAGGAATTGATATTGCTAAATCATGTAAATTGATCACTTGTTCATTTCATTAAGGATGTAAGTGGCTACAGTTCATCAGTTAACTAGCCCAGTCTTAGCAATTATTATTGTTAGTGGTATAAAGGGTTTGGTAGGGTAGTGGTTTCAAATTTATTCCACTCAGAAGACTGGCAAAATCTTTCTAAAACACTAAGTACCCCTAGAAAAGCCTATGTTCACATAGTAGAAGTAGTGCTGTCCCAGGAGACCTGAGCAATGTTCAAATGTACAGAAGGATATCAGCTCTCTTCCTACTGGAGCAGAGGGGGTCATTGGGAGAAAGAACATGCTTCACCTCTGGCTTCACCTCTGGCCTCAGGCAGCAAATATTGCTGTACTATCTTCTCATTGACTGGTTCCTGTGCGTGAATGGAACCATCATGGCATCCTGCCTCTATGTTTGCGCCTTCATCAAAGGCCAGAAATGGATGAATATGGCTACTCCACCGCCGGCTCATACTGCAAGCGCTTCTGCTCCCACTCCCTCCATGGAAGTCATGAGCACTGTTGCAGATCCCTCTGTTCCCATACTCGCCCCAGAGTCAGTAACAGTTGACAAGGGCATGAGCACTGTGACTCTGCCAGTCTACCCTCTAAATCTTGAGAGCCAGCTTCTGCTAGAGGAGCCACTGAAGGTGCTTGTGCAGGATATGGAGAACCCAGAGGCCATGTTTATAGAGATAATGCACCTGGCTGGGGGATGGGGGTAGGTGGGGGTCTGCGTTTGCACAGCTGCATTAGAAAGGCTTCCATTTACTGTTATCTAATGAATAACTGGGGGGGGGGGGGTCTTTACCGTGTTCACAGGTGGGCCAGGAGAGCTCTGGGGAGCAGCAGCATCTAGGGGTGGGACTTGGTGGGAAATACCGGATACCGGTTTTACCTGTTATGGGATCTCATAATACTGGAATATCGGATTAAAACCGGTATACCGGTACCGGATTTTTCCCCATTGAAATCAATGGGCAAGTTTTCCCATTGAAATCAATGGGAGAAAAAAGTAAACCGAAATTACCTGTTTAAAGACAACAATGTTAAACACTCAGTGACAGATTCATTTACTTAACTGCTAACCACCAGACTACACTTTGTGCCTAGTAGCCCCCCGCCGCATTCCAGTAGCCCCCACAGCCCCCACTTCTTTTTTTCTTTAAAAATAGGGGGATTTTCCACAGTATTGGTCATCAATTTCATCAAATCAATCAGAAGTCAGATCACAACACACACTATGATGTCAGTCAAGCACGCAGTTTAGTTTGCTAAAGAGGCAGAACTGCATAGAGAGTGTCAGCTCTTGTCATAACACTTTGTGTACTAATCCCAAATTTAATTGACCATCCTAGTTGACAACCACATATTCAATTGGCAATGCCAGACAACAACAGTTCCAGGGCTTGTACATAATGAACACAAGTATCACACACAGTGTCAATAAATCCCAATTTAATTAACTATCCTGTTGACATTGATATAACCCCATATTCAATTGGCAATGCATTGCAATCAAACCATTCCAATGCCAACACAATGAACACAACATACAACACATGTCAATTAATCCCAAATTAATCCCCACAAATATTCAAATAAACCCTCTCTCCCCCAATTTGACCATAACCCCATGGGGACAGGCAGTGGATGAGACCCCCAGTAAGAGGCTCTCCATCTCCCCTGAGGCAGGGTCTAAACCAGCAGCACAGCAAGTGGGACAGGGACCTTAACCCTGAGTACGCCCTTGCAGCTGTCTACTGGGGGGATAAAGAGCAGCAGAGCACTCTGTGGTCCTGTGTGCAGCACTGTCTTTCCCCCAACCAGACAGACCCCCAAAATAGATCACCTACCTTTATCCTGAACCTCCGAATCATCACTTTTTGTGTCCTCCTTGGCCACCTGTAGTCTTCTGAAGGTGTTGGCTTCAGGACACAAGCCTAACCTTCAGGCTTGGACAACTGGGAGGACTGAATTAGCTCCCTGTCCTGCAACAAGTCAAATCAGAAGAGAATGGGAAGAGAAGGAGAGGAGGAGGGGAAAGGTAGGAGAGGGGAAGTAGGAGTTTGTTGGGTGCATGAGAAGAGGAAGGGGAAGAGATGGGTTCAGTGGGGAACAGAGTAAAGGGGACTCCATTGTGCGATGTCTGCTTCGTTGTCTCCATTGTCTGCTGCAGCTCTCTCTTCTGCCTGGCTTGGAATTCCACTACGAGGCTGGGGTGTCTCGGGGGGTGCCCCCACCCCTAGGAAGAGGTTCCGCCCTCCCAATGTCCATTGCACCTCTTCCTGGGGGATGGGCCCCCCCCTACCCATAAGACAGGTGTGGGAATGTGTATGGGGGGATGCTGGAGTGGAAAGGGCCCTGCTAGGGCTTTCCACTCCAGTGTGTGTGTGTGTATAATATATGCCGGGCTGGGGGGCTGGGGTGACTTATGTGGGGGTGTGTGGCCCCCACCCCCAGGAAGACTTTCCGCCCTCCCAATGCCCACTGCACCTCTTCCTGGGGGTGGGTGACCCCCTACCCACAATACAGGTGTGGGAATGTGTATGAGGGGGCTGCTGGGGTGGAAAGGGCCCTGCTGGGGCTTTCCACTCCAGCATACGTGTGTGTGTGTATGCCAGGATGGGGGCTGCTGTGACTTGGGGGGGTGGCCCCCACCCCCAGGAAGATGTTCTGCCCTCCCAATGCCCACTGCACCTCTTCCTGGGGATGGGGGCGGGCAAATGTTAAGTGTGTTCACTGTGCATATGAGATGGGGGGCTGATGGAGTGGAAAGGGCCCGGCTGTGGTGTTCCACTCCAGTGTGTGGATGGGGGGCAGCTGGGGCAGAAAGGGCCCTGCTGGGGCGCTCCATTCCACTCAGTTGTGGGAAATGGAAAGGGCCCTGCTGGGGCTTTCCACTCCATCGTGTGTGTGTGTGTGTGTATGGGATGGGGGGCAGGGGTGTCTCTTGGGGGCACGTCCCCCACTCCCAGGAAGAGGTTCCACCTTCCCAACACCCCCACCCATGAGACAGGTGT
Organism: Sphenodon punctatus; assembly: GCA_003113815.1. NCBI lineage: Eukaryota > Metazoa > Chordata > Lepidosauria > Sphenodontia > Sphenodontidae > Sphenodon > Sphenodon punctatus. The sequence continues at coordinate 368,711 of QEPC01001904.1, read as the reverse complement.
GGGAATGTGTATGGGGGGGCTGCTGGGGTGGAAAGGGCCCTGCTGGGGCTTTCTACTCCAGTGTGTGTGTGTGTGTGTATATATATATATATATATATATATATGCCAGGATGGGGGGCTGGTGTGACTTGTGGGGGGGGAGACCCCCACCCCCAAGAAGACATTCCGCCCTCCCACTGCACCTCTTCCTGGGGGTGGGCCCCACACACACACTCACAAGACAGGTGTGGGAATGAAAAGGGCCCTGCTGGAATATGATGGGGTTCCCACAGAGGAACCCAGTGGGCCTCTGAAAAAGTTCCTACAAGAGCTCTGTATAATAATAATAATATCACCAAAAAATACCTCCTTGCCCTTCCTGGTGGAATGGGGTCGAAAGAGGTAATAAATCGAAGGAGGTAATAAATCATCGTTGGCCGGCAGACATTGGACATATAAATTTGCATGGGAATGAAGTAGTAGAATCTCTACTACTTTTCCCTGGTGGAGTGGTTGGACTGGGAAGTTGCCATGCTGTGGTTGCCTATGCTGCGCAAACTAAGGGCTGGTGCTGCGGGCTCATCAATGCCACCACTGACCGAATTGTAGGCTGATGTAATTGCCTGAATCTTGTCAGGATGTACAGAGGTGCAAGGGAGTGAAGGTAGCAGGAGATGTGATATCCAGGGGCTGGGCAATCATACATCATCAGCAGGGCCCCGAGGGAAACACGGGTCTGCGAATCGCAGATTTCCCGCGGAATTCCCCTCCCCCCGCGGAATCTCCTGCCCCGCTTACCCCAGCGCAGAATTTCCAGCCTGCGCTGCGGGGACGCGGGGCAGGAGATTCTATGGGGGAAGGGGAATGAACAAACCCTCGGGGCTTCCCCTCCCCAGCCTCCCCACTTGCCAGGGCCCTTTAATTTGCTTACCAGGGATGGCAGCAGCAGCTGCTCCGTCCAGCGCGCTCTTTTCCTGCTCGTACTTCCTGGCCCCTCCCGACGGGGCTCTCAGGGCGACGCAGCCAGATGACGTCATCCGGCTGCGTCGCCCTGAGAGCCCCGTCGGGAGGGGCCAGGAAGTACGAGCAGGAAAAGAGCACGCTGGACGGAGCAGCTGCTGCTGCCATCCCTGGTAAGCAAATCCTTTGGGGTTTTTTTGGGGGGGTGGGGGGTGGGAGTCAAGCACGCCCCAGCAGCTGGGGAGGGCAAGCCCCGGCAGCTGGGGAGGGGAGGCCCTGAGGGTTTACCAGTGCGGGGGGAGGAGGAGGCAAACCAAGCCCCCCCCCCGCATGGTAAATCGCGCCGAGGCGCAGAATTGGCCCCTGACTCCCGCGGAATTTTTAAAAAAATTCCGCGGAAGAATCGGGGCCCTGATCATCAGGCCCCAAGTCAAGGGTATCGCCCTTCATCAACCCAAGAAGAGGAAGGTTAGTCTTGACAAAGACCAACTCTTCCACAGTCCTCGGGTCCATCTTGGCATGATGTGGGCTGATGATGTCTCCCACCACACTGAATACCTGCTCCGATGATACACTCGTGGAAGGACATGAGATGTATCACAATGCTATCTTTGCAAGTGGGGACCACAAGTGCATTTTCTGTGACCAGTAGGCCAAGGGGTCGGTGGCGGGTGGGTTCGGCAAGATATTGAGAGACATATGTCTCTGCCATATTCTCCTGCACCGGCATCGCCCTCCTCCGCCGCCAAGTCCACCATCCCAGAAAACAACAAGTTGGATCAGCCCCCACTTGCAACCCCTGTAGAAACAGTAGTTTCCCCTTGCAGTGGGGGCACCTGCACTGGGCAATACTGTCGCACCTCATTGATGAGCACGACCCTGTTGCTCTTGAAGGATTCAACGAATGTGGCCATGCTCTTCTTGACCTGTGGGCCGAGTAGCATGGCTAGGAAATGTGGCCGACTCGCTTTCAAGGAGTAAAAATGCATATTCAGCTCATCTACCAATTTCTTTGCCAGCGCCCTCATAGGCCCACTCAGGTCAGTTTGAGAGAGCACGGCTCGCATCCGTTGAAGCAGGATCATGAAGAGCATCATCACCTGGCTCAGAGTGGAGAGGTCGGTGCTAACCTCCACAGTAGCCTGGTTAAACGGCTCCAGAACCTGCGTCAACTGCTCCACCACTGACCACTCCTCCCCAGTCAGTGGTGTTGCTCCAATGCTCCGTGTCAAGCAAAGGGCATGCAGCACCTCCTTCTGCTCCAGGAAACGTTGCAGCATCAAGAAGGTGGAGTTCCACCTTGTGGCCACTGTCACAGAGGAACATAGGGTCACACACGTGTGATACTGGCCTACGTGTAGACGACAAGTCTAGTAAATATGTAAAGCAAAAGGTTTAACATGCATGTAATGTTACAATTAAGAACTGTAAAACTCAAATCAGGACTGTGACACTGACAAAACTCCAGGAATTAGAGACAGTTAAAAGAATGTGTATTGGGAACCCTCACCATACAGAACCCTATGGAGATGCAAATGATTCTTCCAGGTTACTTTCTGTGTACGTGACGGACCTCAGGTTCCTCCAAGGTGGGAACGAGAAACAAAAGACTTGGAATTGTTATTTAAGGAGGCCATTAAGCCATCTTCAGAATCGCTTGGTCGGAGTCATCTTGAGCACTCTCATCTGCATCCTGGATCCTGCCAGCCAGCAGGACTGGAAACTATGGACTGTGACCAGGACTTTGCTTTCTAGCAACTCTAAGACTGAAGACCCAGTCACTTACATCAAGGACTGAGAAGAACCTAAATGGACTTTAGTAGGGTAAGATTCTTATCTAGAAACTCAAACAGTATACATTAGGAAGGTGTTATATTTAGCTTTGATTTCTAGTACCACTCTATCAATTATCTTGTTTATGTAAATCAATAAACTAACTTCTTATCTTTATGAAGAAGTATTTGTGTCTAACATTGGAACACAAGTGAGCAACAAGGGCTTTCAAGCTCTTGGGACCCCAGAGAGAAAGAGTCTGTAAACGGGAAGGATCGGGCCTTGGGTGATAAAGGAGTTGTCCCTGTTGCAGGATTGAATCAGCCAGAGAGCAAACTGATTCAAGTGGACTGTAAGCAAGGGAAACTGAGTCACTCAAACCTGGTAAAGTGGGGGTGCGGCCCTCCAACCCGTGACAGCCACATCCTGTACCAGCCGGTGAAGCGGGGAGCCCAACCTCGCAGCGCCTGGCTGGCTGAAACTGACCGATGGAAGTGTCTGGCAATCTTCCGGGAAATTTCAAGGAGTGCCTCCAAGCTCTCGGTTCCACCTAAGGCACCCTGAACCACAAGGTTCAGGAAGTGCACACCTCAGCGAATATGAGTGTAGCCACCACAAGTAATGGCTGCAATCATGTTTGGGGTATTATCGGTTACAAAGTAACCAACCTCGATGTTTGAACCTTGGCATCGGACCCACCCATCCAGCTGTTTTTGAGGATTTTATCAGCCGTGTGCTGACTGTCAAGCACCTGGGCATGTAACAATGCCCAACAACACTTTCCAGTCAACACTGCTCCCCCAGTGCTTCTGATGCTGCCCGCTGCTGTGCTGGTGACAGCAACTGGTGACATCTGCCACCAGTGTGCAGTCAATAACAAATAGGCATGGACCGCACTCTGGCTAGTCCACAGGTCAGTGGTAAAATGTACCACTGCCCCCTCTGCACGGGAGAATTCCTCAAGGAGCCGGGAGTGGGACCTCACCCTCCCATACAGTGATGGAATAACCTTTGAGCAGAAGGTTTTGCAACAAGGGACTCTGTAACAGGACTCAAGCAAATGAAGCAGCCATTTGAATCCTACAGCCTCAACAAGGTTGAACAGTCTCTCATTCAGGGCAATCACTTCCCCAATTGCCTTAGTGATGGCCGCAGTCTGGGGGTGGCTGGATGCGAACAGCATCTTCCTTTCCCAGAGCGCAGTTACAGTGGCCTGGGACAAGGACCGGGAAGGGGTGGGCCGGGCGGAGTGGCTAGTGCTCCTCCTCTGTGGGGGCTGGGTGGTGATTGTGGAACCGTCACCAGATGACCCAGCGATGGTAGTTGCAGCAGGAGTGGAAGAGGGTTCCTCCTCCTTGGAACTATCATCAGCACCCTCTGCAACTGTCACCTCCCCACGCTGTCGCTTGGAAAGGCACTCCGTAGGATCACATATGTTCCCGTGGTACCATCTCAAGTGAGCGCTAAGGCCAGAGGTGCCATATCTCTTGGGATCTGTGCCACCACGACTGACCTTGGCACTGCAGTGCATGCACACTACCTTTGAGGCATCGTCCTCCCAGATGTGAAAATGAGACCCCACCCAGGATGTGATCTTCTTCGTGCTGGTTCCTGGGAGGGCAGGAGCAGCACAACTGGTGGTCGACCTCTCAAAGGTAGTGTTCGGCATAACACTTGCGTAAGGGACGGTGGTAGCTGGTGCAGAATGTGTGGATGTGGTGGGCAGGGCCTGAGCTGGCGCGAGCACGCTAGGATGCATGTTGGCAAGGGGAGAGGGTGGGGAAGCAGGTGTGCTAGAATGTGTGCAGGCAGGGGGAGAGGGCGGGGAAGCAGGCATCTGAATGAGAGACAGTGCTTGCGCAAAGGAGAGCTGGGTGCTAGGAGCATCAGCATCAGCAGTGGAGGTAGCTGGTGGACGGACCACTGCACTAGCAGAGGAAGAAGGAGCCCTCTTCTTACTGCCAGTCAGCACCAGGGAGGAGGAAGCACCCTCTAGCCATCCCAGCCTCTTTGGGGGCTTCAAGAGATGTCCAGAGCCCGTTTGCTTGGACGCACTTGAAGCTTGTGTGCTGGAAGAAGATGCCACAGGTGGCCCTACCTCGGGTGTCTCCTCCATGCCAGACTGAGTCAGCTGCCTAGGAAGAGGCTGGCCTCTCCCAGCACTTCCACGCATGGTCTGTTTCTTCATTCCACGACTGCTCATAATTAAGTTGTGGAAATGAAGAAAGGGCCACCGGCAACAAAGGATGCAGTGTGATGTGTGTGTGTGTGTGTCTGTGTGGTGGTACTAGACTAGTACCTAGTGGTGGTCCTGGGAACTGGCTAAGGGATGGGGAAAGTACTAAACTAGGGGAGGTGGGAACTAACTAAGGGGTGGGGAAACTAACTAGGGGTGGTGGTAACTAGCTAAGGGGTGTGGAAACTAACTAGGGGGGAAACTAACTGTGGGTGGACTAGCTAAGGGGTGGGGAACTAACTAGGGGTGGTGGTAACTAGCTAAGGGGTGAGGTGTGGGGGGGCTAGTGGAGTGTGGGGGTAGAGGTATGTGGGGGTAGAGGTGTGTTGTGGTGTGAAGGGTGTGGGGGTAGTGGAGTG
>QEPC01001904.1:350705-363304 GCA_003113815.1 Sphenodon punctatus | reverse complement strand
CCCCCCCCCCCAGGATCCCAAGAGACTAGGTCCCCATTGCATTCCCCCCCATTCCCTTTCTAAGGGGCAACAGGGGGTCCTGTAACTAATCCCATCCCATAAAACCCCAAAGGAACCCATAACTTAACTTTACTTACCAACAGTTGCAGCCTCCAGCTGTCTTGGAGTCCTTTCAGATCCCAAACCTGCTGTAGAATGGCTTCCCAAGCCCAAGGTCCAGAAGGTCCCAGAAGGAAAAAAAATAATCCTACATTACTATTGGCCACTCCAGCCAGCCAAGTGCCCACCCACTAGTCACATCCCTACCCCCTCTAAAATCTTAGGAAAGAACCTTCAGGATTGGATATCTTATTTGATTTTCAAAAAAGGCAACCAATCCAAGGCAGGGTTAAACAAAAAAAGTCAAAGGTAACACTTTGCACCATAGGGAGGGGACAAGGAGGGACAAGGGCAAAGAACAAACAAAAAAACAGTGTCCAACTGCCAAAGTCATTTTTAAAAAAACAAAATTCGAGACCAATGCAAAAAGCCGGTACGGTTAAGAGTACTGGATCTCAGATTTAAAACCGGTACCGCTAAATAACGGCAATATCGGATCTCGGTGGATCTGGAATTCCCACCCCTACTCCCTGGAAAACAGCAGCACCAGAGGTGGACGGTATGCGCGAGAAGTGGGTGGGAAAGCAGGACTGTGGGCTCGGGGGGTGGATGGGAGAGGCACCATGGTGGGCCCATGGGTGGAAGGGAGAGGCATCATGGCGGGATGGCAGGCCTGGTGGGGGCAGAAGCCAAAATGATGGGCGTGGAGGGAAGGGTTCCAATGGCGGTGCTTTACTCCTCTACAGGGATCGTGGGAGAAGAACTGAGGACTGCACTGATTCTGCCGCAGCAACCTCCCAAGCAGCAACCATATTCCACGTACACATTCCCCCTTCCCATTGGGTGGGAAGGGCGGCTGCTACATTGGGCAGGAAGGGGGAGGGGGAGCAGAAACACCAGGGCAGGAAGCTGGGTGGTGTGAACTGAACTAATGGCTTTCCTTGTTGCCTAGCTACAGGTCTGCCACTGCAATGGTCAGTCACAAGCTCCCAGCAGAACCAAGACCTTCAGGTCTGCAACCAGTGGTTCAGGGAGGATTTGGCAAGGGAGCTGCTTAGGGAGACCATGTGGTGGGCAGATGAAATTTGGGACACCATTCGGGGCATGGCATGAGAACACAGGCAGCTTGTGTGGTGGAACACTGCACAATAGGCTTCCAAAGTCCACCTGGACCACGGGCAGGAGAACAAGCACTTGGCCCACCTCTGACAGCAGTTGGAGTGCTCAAACAGCATGTCGGAGAAGGTGGGCAAGGAGATGAGAGATCTGTTGTCCCAGTTTCTTTTTATCCAGACCTCCCTTCTCCAGCATGTAGCTGCTGCAAGCACAGCAATTGTTGTTCAGGGGCAGGCACCATTCGCCAACGCCTTTTGGCAGTTCATGCCACCCCACCTCAATCCCGACCACTCGCCCTGGTTTCCCAGTGTTCAACCTCACAGCAAAACTACCCGAACCCTCCCAGTCCTGTGCCTAGTGCAGGTCAACCCACCCTGGTCCAGGCATGCCTCTCACTCCAACAGCAAGTCCAACACATTGCCTCCTCCCTCTCCTCTTCAACCTGCAGAGGCGGATCTGCATGAGGAAGAGATGCATGGGGAGAACTTTGCTCCACCTTTACTTTCACCCAAACGAGTGCACCCACTGTACCCAAAAGGGGAAGTTTTTTTTTGTAAAGACATTAAAAAAGCACATTAACAAAACGTTAATATAAAGTTAACTAAAAGTTAAATTAATGTTTTTATTGTTTAATAAAGTTGTTATATTTTTCTCAATCCATGGTATCTGTGCTTATTCTTGGAAAGGTGGGACGTTTTGGGGAGTGGAGGCTGCATGGCAGTCTGGCATTGTGGGGGTGGGAAGGGAAGGGGGTGCACTGAAAATGGGAGTGGGAAGTCCTCAGGATGTGCACTTGCAAGTGAAGTGAGCAACCCTCACACAAAAAGGGGAGGATGGAATAGACCGTCCCATTGCATACCTTAGCAAGAAACTGCTCCCATGGGAAAAGAATCTGGCAACCATTGAAAAAGAGTGTCTGGCCTTAGTGTGGGCTGTCAAGAATGACCAAACAGTTCAGTTTAGTTCGGTGGAGTTCGGGTGGAAAAAACATGGTAAACAAGCCCAGGGAGGAGGGGGGACACCCGAGGAGCAGACTTCCTGGCGCCAGGGGCAAAGAGGCTTGGAATAGCAGCCTGCCTGACCATTCACAAGCCCTCTTTTCCTCACACCACTGGCTTGGCAGGCTCCAATTGGCCACAGGCTAGCCTGCACGGAGTCAATGGGGCTTGTGGAAAGGCGGGAGCAGCAAAGAAACAAAACTCATTGCCCTCCCCCCTTCCAAATCCTTCTGACCTAGCCACTGACCATTTCAGCAGCGCTTTTCAGAAGTCTCCCTCTCTCCTAGTTCCTCCCAAAATCACAATCCATTGCCATCCTCCTCCTATTCACCCATTCCCACATATTTACCTACCTAGATTCATTCATTGACCTTAGATTAGATAGATTTAGGAGTTATTTTTTGTTTTTACCCCTCCCTGTGTTCAATCTTCCTTCCTCCCTCCATTGAATCCTTTCCTTCTCCCTCTATATATTCCATCCCTGATTCCCTTCCCCTGTTCTTTTTTATTCATTTAGAGTAGCATTAGATTGATTTAGGTTTCATTTCAGTTTTGTACCCCTCCTTGTGTTGTTTGTGATTCCCCCACCCCATCAGATAGATAGATAGATAGATAGATAGATAGATGTAGGAGTTAGCTTAGAGATAGAGATAGTGTTTAGTGATTTAGTTTTAATATTCAGTGTGTGTGTAGGAGTAGGCCTTTGTAGTTATTAGATAATCCATTCAGTTCCATAGCATTTAGAATAGTTAATAGCAGTTAAACTTAGTTTAGATCCATATAATATTAGATAAAAAATTTGAATTAAAAAATAAAATATAAAATCTCTGTGTCCTGTCCATTCTTTTGGAGGGACAAATGGAGAAGGGAAGGAGAGGTCCGTCTGCTGCCCATAGGGGAGGCAATGGGGCACGTGACAGAGATGGAAGGGGTAGGGGATGTACCAGCAGAGTGGCAGCAGGCAGCAGCAGCCCGAGCCCATCACCACGCCCCAAGCTTCGCAGGCCTGATTTTGGGCCACAGGCTGAGGCTTCTGAGGCTCCCAGCACTAATGGCACTAGGGCGGTGGTTAGGCGTCGCCTCCTGGCAGCATCCTCCACTGCCACGCGGAGCACTGCAATGCCTGCAGTACAGGAGGCTGAGGCTGTCTCATCTGCGGCTGCAGGTGCTTCAGGGGCCGAAGTTCCTCAGGGGCCACCATTGTAGAGGTGATCCCCCCAGCAGTCCAGGGCTGGTGGATCCCAGCCTGGCTCCTAGAGGCAGGGCCCGATCTCCAGGCAATGGCAGCAGGGAGCAGAGCAGCAGCAGCAGCAACTATAGGGGGCAGAGGGAGAGTGCTGCTCATAGTGGCAGCAGCAGCAGCATGGTGAGCAGTCCATCTGGCTCAGGGTCCCAGTACTCCCCTTTGCAGGGGGGCGTGCCTGAGATTGGGGAGAGCGAGGCAGACAGCAGTTCTCTGGAGGAGGTATCTGCCATTGCTGAGGCGATGGCTGTCCCGCCGTGAGCTGTCGCCCCCATGTCCTGCCCCAGCTCCCAGCAGTGTGTCACCCGGTGCAGGCCAGAAGGCAGGAGGGGGGAAAAAAAACTTTGGTCTGGGAGCATTTTAAGTTGGTGCAGGTGGACGATCCCAGGGAGGTGCAGTTTGTGCCCGAAGGTGGTGAAGCGTGGGCAGGTGCTCACCAACCTTGGCACAACTGCCATGGTGAGACACCTCAAATCATGCCACAGCGCTGTGATGCTAAGCGGGCAGGCAGGGGCAATGGACACCAGCGGGTTCCCGGCCACAGCGTCCAATCATACGCCTCCATCAGCGGGCAAGCGTCTTGCTCCAACAGCTGCCTCTAGGAGCAGTAGCAGTATTCCTGCTAGGGTGGATGCACAGTAGCAGCAGCAGTCTCACTAGCAGCGTCAGAGCGCCATGGAGAAGCTGGGGTGGGGTTAGCTGCCAAATCAGTCGGAAGTTTCAGGACATGGTGGGTGGCATGGCTTTCAGCAGAAAGCCACACGCCGATTGGGGAAATGATAGCCGTGGATGGGCAGCCCTTCTCCGTGGTAGAGGACAGGACATGGGATTTAGGCAACTGATTGGGTTCCTGGTCCCCCAGTTTAAGCTTCTGTCCCGCACCACCCTCAGTCGGAATGTGGTGTCAGCCCTGTGCTGGGCTCTAAAGGAGTGGGTGAGGGAGCAACTGGCTGGGGGTGGACACTGTCCACTTCACCACAGACCTGTGGTCCACCAAGAATGCCCAGCACACCTACTGACGGTAACGGCACACTGGTGGCAGGCAGCTTTCAGGAGTGGCAGGAGGGGTCCTGAAGCAGCGTATCGGTGGACCCTGCTTCAGGCTGAAGTTATGGATGTCCCCCACATCTCTGCAAACATTGAGGCAGCCCTGACTGCCATCTCGAGGGGGTGGGTCATGCCAGGTGCGGCCTTCACCAAGGGATGCGTGGTGATGGACAATGCGGCAAACATAGTGAGGGCAGTCTGTGATGGTGGGTTCACCAGCATCCCTTGTGCCATGTACACCCTTCACCTAGTGGTCAGGGATGGTCTGGGCTTGGGGGAGAAGGGAATTGGATCAGGTACCCTTAGCTCTCTGATAGATCGGAGGAGGAAGCTGGCCAGTTTTTTTAACCGGAGCGTGAAGGACAGCGAGCCCCTCCGGGCGAAGCAGGCAGAGCATGGCTGCCCAGTGCACCAGCTGGTGCAGGATGTGTCCACCAGGTGGAATTCCACCTTCCTGATGCTCGAGTGACTTGTGGAGCAGAAAGCCACCTTGCATCAGGTGCAACTGGTAACAGACAGCGGGGCACCTCCAGGGAACAACGGGGTGAAATGGGACATCCTCTCCCAAACGGTCTTTGTTCTGAGACCGTTCCTGACCGTGACAGAGACCATCAGCTCCTCCACGGCCAGCATCAGCCAGGTGACCCTCCTGGTCCAGAGTCTCCTCAGGAGGCTGGAGGAGATTATCCAGGGGCAGGATGGTGGCCCTGATGGCAGGAAGCTGGGGTCTGAGGTGGCTGGCCTGGTGTGGCAACTGAAGGCAGGGCTGACGGAGCGGTTTGCTGAGCTACTGAAGCGGGAGGAATACATGCTGGCAACTATGTTGGACCCCAGGGTTAAGGGCAGCGTGGCACAGCAGACAGCAGGCTATGGGTACTGGAAGGCTGTGTTGGTGGAGAAGGTCCGGCAGGCAGAGAGGGCTCTCGAGTGTGTGCGGCAGCAGCAGCAGCCCCTGGGGATGGTGGGAGTGGGAGCAGCCAGTGCCACCCCTTGCACTCTGGGGAGCATGGACCCGTGCACAGCAGGACAGGCAGCGTGGCTGAGGGCAGTGGTGGAGGTGGTGCCCCAGCAGAGCTACGAGAGGGAGTGTGACAGCGCCTCAGCAGCAGTGGAGAGCTACCTGGAGGAGGAGCCCTGCATTGAGCCCAGCAGCGATCCTTTGGCCTACTGGGCCAGCAAGACCACCATGTGGCCAGCCCTGTCCAAAGCGACCAAGGGTATCTTGTCATGCCCACCAACCAGTTTCCCCAGCGAGCAGGTGTTCTCCATGGCAGGGGACATTTGCTCCCCGCACTGTCTGAGACTGGAGGCCAAGTTGGTGGAGCAGTTGCTCTTCCTGAAGATGAACCTTCCACTGCTGGGATTCCCCGAGCTGCCCCTGGTGTACAAGGATTGATGGTGCAGTGGCACACGTCATCCCATGCAAGGGGCAGTCTTGGGACGGGGCTCCCCCCCCCCCAATCTGGTCTACTGCTGCTGTGCTGAGGTGCTGTCCCTCCCAATGCTGGTCTGCCCACCCAGGTTGCAAAGCTCGAACCGTGCCTCAGTCAACCTGCCAGTGCCTTGCGCTCCTGCCAACTTAGCTGCCCACCCAGGTGGCCTAGATCCAAGCCTGTCTCAGTGTGCCTGCCTGCCTTCCGCTCCTGCCAACTTAGCTGCCCACCCAGGTGGCCTAGATCCAAGCCTGTCTCAGTGTGCCTGCCTGCCTTCTGCTCCTGCCAACTTAGCTGCCCGCCCAGGTGGCCTAGATCCAAGCCTGTCTCAGTGTGCCTGCCTGCCTTCTGCTCCTGCCAACTTAGCTGCCCACCCAGGTGGCCTAGATCCAAGCCTGTCTCAGTGTGCCTGCCTGCCTTCTGCTCCTGCCAACTTAGCTGCCCGCCCAGGTGGCCTAGATCCAAGCCTGTCTCAGTGTGCCTGCCTGCCTTCTGCTCCTGCCAACTTAGCTGCCCACCCAGGTGGCCTAGATCCAAGCCTGTCTCAGTGTGCCTGCCTGCCTTCCGCTCCTGCCAACTTAGCTGCCCACCCAGGTGGCCTAGATCCAAGCCTGTCTCAGTGTGCCTGCCTGCCTTCTGCTCCTGCCAACTTAGCTGCCCGCCCAGGTGGCCTAGATCCAAGCCTGTCTCAGTGTGCCTGCCTGCCTTCTGCTCCTGCCAACTTAGCTGCCCACCCAGGTGGCCTAGATCCAAGCCTGTCTCAGTGTGCCTGCCTGCCTTCTGCTCCTGCCAACTTAGCTGCCCGCCCAGGTGGCCTAGATCCAAGCCTGTCTCAGTGTGCCTGCCTGCCTTCTGCTCCTGCCAACTTAGCTGCCCGCCCAGGTGGCCTAGATCCAAGCCTGTCTCAGTGTGCCTGCCTGCCTTCTGCTCCTGCCAACTTAGCTGCCCGCCCAGGTGGCCTAGATCCAAGCCTGTCTCAGTGTGCCTGCCTGCCTTCTGCTCCTGCCAACTTAGCTGCCCGCCCAGGTGGCCTAGATCCAAGCCTGTCTCAGTGTGCCTGCCTGCCTTCTGCTCCTGCCAACTTAGCTGCCCGCCCAGGTGGCCTAGATCCAAGCCTGTCTCAGTGTGCCTGCCTGCCTTCTGCTCCTGCCAACTTAGCTGCCCACCCAGGTGGCCTAGATCCAAGCCTGTCTCAGTGTGCCTGCCTGCCTTCTGCTCCTGCCAACTTAGCTGCCCGCCCAGGTGGCCTAGATCCATGCCTGTCTCAGTGTGCCTGCCTTCCTTCTTCTCCTGCCACGCTGCCCAGGTTGACTGAGGCACGGTGGCCTAGATCCAAGCCTGTCTCAGTCAGCCTGCCAGTGCCCTGCGCTCCTGTCACACTGCCCGCCCAGGTGCCCTAGATCCATGCCTGTCTCACTGTGCCTGCCAGTCCCTTGCACTCCTGCCAAGCTGCCCACCCAGGTGGCCTAGATCCAAGCATGCCTCAGTCTGCCTCCCAGTGCCCTCCGCTCCTGCCACGCTGCCCACCCAGGTGACCTAGATCAATGCCTGTCTCAGTGTGCCTGTCAGTGCCTTCTGCTCCTGCCAAGCTGTCCGCCCTTGCAAACTCTGGGTGATGTGCCCCGCTGGTCCGCTGCTGCTGTCTGCTGGTCCATGGATGCCCTGCCCTGGCCAATCCAAATGTGCCCATGAAATCATGCGTGCTGCTGCTGTCTACTGCTGTATGGGAGCTTTTCCCTTGCAGAATCCTACCATCCTGGCTCCGTGGGTGCTGTGTACAGGCAAATCCTGCTGCTTCTGTCTCTGCTTTTCCACGGGTTCTGTGCCCTGCGATCAATCCAAAGTCTGCTGCTGCTGCCAATGTGGGCTATGCTGTCTGTACCAAGGGTTCTGTGCCTGGCGATCAAGCCAAAGTCTGATGCTGATGCTGCTGATGCTGATGCTGATGCTGATGCTGATGCTGCCAATACAGGCTATGCTGTCTGTATTTGCCACGGGCTCTGTACCCGGGCAACTCAATGTCTGCTGCTGCTGTCAATGCCACCTCTGCTGTCTATGCCAAGGGTTCTGTGCCCAATCAACCCAAAGTTTGCTGCTGCTCCCAATGCTGCCTCTGCTGCTGTCTGTGTCATGGGTTCTGTACCCAGGCAACCCAAAGTCTGCTGCTGCTGCCAATGCCACCTGTGCTGCTGTCTGTGCCATGGGTTCTGTACCCAGGCAACCCAAAGTCTCCTGCTGCTCCCAATGCTACCTCCGCTGTCTGTGCCATGGGTTCTGAACCCAATCAATCCAAAGTCTGCTGCTGCTGCCAATGCTGCCTCTGCTGTCTGTGCCAAGGGTTCTGCTGCCAGGCTACTCAAAGTCTGCTGCTGCTGCTGCCAATGCTGCTGTCTGTGCTATGGGTTCTGTACCCTGGCAACTTAAAGTCTGCTCCTGCTGTGGCAATGTTGCCAATGAATCTGCCTCTGGGCAATCTAAAGTCTGCTGCTGCTGTGCCAATGTTGCCAATGATACCTCTGGGCAATCTAAAGTCTGATCCTGCCAATGTTGCCAATGATACCTCTGGGCACTCTGCTGCTGCTGTGTCAATGTTGCCAATGAATCTGCCTGTGGGCAATCTAAAGTCTGTTGCTGTTGTGCCAATGTTGGCAATGAATCTGCCTCTGGGAAATCTGAAGTCTGCTGCTGCTGTGCCAGTATTGCCAATGAATCTGCCTCTGGGAAATCTGAAGTGTGATCCTGCTGTGCCAATGCTGCCTCTACTGTCTGTGCCATGGGTTCTTAACCCAGGCAACTCAATGTCTGCTGCTGCTGCTGCCAATGCCACCTCTGGTGTCTGTGCCATGGGTTCTGTACCCGGGCAACTCAATGTCTGCTGCTGCCAATGCCGCCATGGGTTCTGTGCCCAGCGATCAATCCAAAGTCTGCTGCTGCTGCCAATAGCACCTCCACTGTCTGTGCCATAGGTTCTGTTCCAGGCAATCCAATGTCCACTTTTGCTGCCTCTGCTGTGCCATGGGTACTGTGCTCCAGCAATCCAATGTCTGCTACTGGGGGTGGGGGGCGGTACATGATTCACCACCGGGCAAGACTTGACCAATTGGCAGAATAGCTTGTTCAGATATGATGAGTAGGATGCAAGCCTGCAATGCCTGGCTGAGTAGGGGGGCCAGCCACCAAGCCCTGGCCAGGCCTCTGCCGCTCCTCCACTGATGACTGGCACTGATGCCTCCACTGATGCCTGCCTCCCTTTGGAACGGTGGCCCCCTATCTCTTAGGAATGACAAACACATGTTCGACTGCTGTTCACATTAAACCCTTCTCCAGTTTCTCCTTGAAACTTCTCGTTTGAATACGATTATTTCCTACCACCACCAAGATCTACACCTTGGGTCAGCTCCACCCGGGACCGTGCCCTAGGCTTCAAAGCTCCCCGCAGTGGCCCTCCTTCTTCTTCAGCTCCATCAAGTATGTCCCTGGCCGGGCCTCTGCCGCACTCCACCCATGCCAGCCTGCAAGCAAGCTCCTCATGGCACTTTCCTCACCTGCCTTAGTGTTGATGCTGGATACCTCCTCTATGTCCAAATCTCTGTCAGTGTCCCACAGGAGCAGAGCCGACTGTCCCTGGGCCAAGTTAAGGATTTTCAAGGGCCAGCGAGACAGCATGTAAATGCCCAGCCAAGAAGCAGCCACTCCAGCCCCAGGACCCACGCTCAGGGTTCTGGCGCCTACATTCCAGGTAGGGAAGGCTGTCCATCCACTTCATCCAGGAGCAGCAATTGGGGTGCTGCTGCTGGTGCTACTACTGCTCGGGCTGGGGGCAGAGATAGACTCCGCTGGCTGAAAGGGGTGGCTGTTCCCACTCCCACCATCCCCAGGGGCATCCTGGTGCTGGTGCTGGTGCTGCTGGTGGTGCTGCCGTGCACTCTCCAGAGCCCTCTCTGCCTGCCGGACCCTCTCCACCAGCTCCCCCTTCCAGTGCCCATAGAGCTCCAGGATCTCCCATTCTGCCCCATAGTACCCTGGAGGTGCCCCGCTGTCCATCACCAGTTGAACCTGATGCAAGGCGGCTTTCTGATCAAGAAGCCGCTCGAGCAACAGGAACATGGAGGAATTCCACCAGGATGACACATCCTGCACCAGCTGGTGCACTGGGTGGGGAGCCTTGCTCAGCCTGCTTCACCTGGAGGAGATTGCTGCCCATCACTCTCCAGTTAAAGAAACCGCCGGCCAGCTTCCTCCCCCACTCGATCAGGGAGCTAAGGGTGCCTGCTCCAATCCCCTTCTCCCCCAAGCCCAGAGTGTCCCTGAACACCAGGTGAAGGGATGCTGGTGAAGCCCCCCTCGCTGACTGCCCTCAGTTTGTTGGCCGCATTGTGCATTACCATGCACCCCTTGGTGAAGGGTGTGCCTGGCATGAACCACTCCCTCACCATGGCACTCAGGGGTGCCTCGATGTTCTGAGAAGGGTGAGGGCTGTGGCATCCATGACCTCCACCTGAAGCAGGGCCTACCTATGCCCTGCTTCAGGACCCCTCCTGCCACTGCCAAACACTGCCTCTGGGACCTGCCACTGGTGCATCATCAGTCACTGCCAGGTAGGCGTGCTGCGCATTCTGACTCGACCACAGGTCGGTGGTGAAGTGGACGGTGGCACCTCCAGCCCCTGCCGGCTGCTCCCTCACCCACTCCTTTAAAGCCCGGTACAGGGCTGGCACTACCTGCCGACTCAGGGTGGTGCTGGCAGGCCTCCAGTTCTGCTCACTCTATGCTGTGCTGGGTTCAATCACCAGCAGGGTGGGGCATTGCAGCCTGTCAGGCATTGGTGGCAGCCTGACTCAGGGTGGTGTGTGAGGGCAGTTTAAACTAGGGGGGGTCAGGAAGCCAATCAGGCGCCTAAACCCCATGTCTCCGACCGCCCAGAAGGGCTGCCCATCCAGTGCAATCCTTTCCCCCAACATGTGCGTGGCTTTTAATTGAACGACAACTTCCTCCCCAGTGATTATGTGCGAGTGACTTAGCAGTTGCCCCCACCCCAGCTCCTTCATGGTGCACTGATGCTGCTGCTGCTCCCCCCTAGCAGCAATACCACTTCTGCTGCTAGAGGCAACTGTTAGAGCAGAATGCTTGCACGCTGATGGAGGCGTACAACTACTAGCCGCTGCTGTCAGGAACCTGCTGGCATCCACTACCCCTGCCTATCTGCTTAGCAGCACAGCGATTTGGCATGCCATGAGGTGCCGCACCATGGCAGTTGTGCCAAGGTTGGTGAGCACCTGCCCATGCTTCACCACCTTTGGGCAGCAACTTAAAATGTGCCCAGATTGAGGATTTTTTTCCCCCTCCTGCCTTCTGCCTGCAGCTGGTGATGCACCGCTGACAGCGCTGATGGGAGGGGCAGAACATGGTGGTGACACAGCTCTCGGAGAGACAGCCATCGCCTCAGCACCAGACATCTCCTCCGCAGAACTAGTGTCTGCCTCACTGTCCCCAAAGGAGATTTGGACAGGGAGGGGATGTGACTAATTCCATTGCTAGACAGGAACCATTGTCTGAACACCTGGGGTCCTTCTCCAAAGCACGGAAGGAATTCAATTGACCATTCAATTTCTGATTGCTCTGTAACACAGGCAACTCCCTGCTAAACTCCTTTCTCCACGATCTGTGTATGCGGGGTTTGTCTATTATGTCAATCCTGGGAGTCCCAGCCTGGCCTGATTTTTGAGTCATCATGCTCCTTGTCGAGAGTTCCCCCAGTTCTCATCCTGGGGGTCTCTGCAGACCTATGGAAAAAAGNAACTTAGCTGCCCACCCAGGTGGCCTAGATCCAAGCCTGTCTCAGTGTGCCTGCCTGCCTTCTGCTCCTGCCAACTTAGCTGCCCGCCCAGGTGGCCTAGATCCAAGCCTGTCTCAGTGTGCCTGCCTGCCTTCTGCTCCTGCCAACTTAGCTGCCCGCCCAGGTGGCCTAGATCCATGCCTGTCTCAGTGTGCCTGCCTTCCTTCTTCTCCTGCCACGCTGCCCAGGTTGACTGAGGCACGGTGGCCTAGATCCAAGCCTGTCTCAGTCAGCCTGCCAGTGCCCTGCGCTCCTGTCACACTGCCTGCCCAGGTGGCCTAGATCCATGCCTGTCTCACTGTGCCTGCCAGTGCCTTGCACTCCTGCCAAGCTGCCCACCCAGGTGGCCTAGATCCAAGCATGCCTCAGTCTGCCTCCCAGTGCCCTCCACTCCTGCCACGCTGCCCACCCAGGTGACCTAGATCCATGCCTGTCTCAGTGTGCCTGTCAGTGCCTTCTGCTCCTGCCAAGCTGCCCGCCCTTGCAAACTCTGGGTGATGTGCCCCGCTGGTCCGCTGCTGCTGTCTGCTGGTCCATGGATGCCCTGCCCTGGCCAATCCAAATGTGCCCATGAAATCATGCGTGCTGCTGCTGTCTACTGCTGTATGGGAGCTTTTCCCTTGCAGAATCCTACCATCCTGGCTCCGTGGGTGCTGTGTACAGGCAAATCCTGCTGCTTCTGTCTCTGCTTTTCCACGGGTTCTGTGCCCTGCGATCAATCCAAAGTCTGCTGCTGCTGCCAATGTGGGCTATGCTGTCTGTACCAAGGGTTCTGTGCCTGGTGATCAAGCCAAAGTCTGATGCTGATGCTGCTGATGCTGATGCTG
>QEPC01001904.1:319197-341200 GCA_003113815.1 Sphenodon punctatus | reverse complement strand
GGGGCACTGGGGAAAGCCGGGGGGGCAGCTGCCAACCCGGGGGGGCACACACCCCCAGCCATGTCCCCAGCCTGGGGGTGGCCAACCAGGGCAGCTAACCACCACCACCTGTGTACTTTACAGGGCAGCCCGAGGGGCCCCAGCAACCTGGGGCTGTGCCCCCAGCACAACAGATGAGGGAGCACCGGGCACGGGTACGGTGCCGGAGGGAGGACCAGGCGGAGGACATAGTCAGCTCCACCACAGAACAGAGGGAGCGGATGATAGCGGCCATGGCGATAGCGATCCCTGCAACAAGCAGAGGCAAGGGACTGGAGGTTCCAGGCAGAGGTGCGCCTGGAACAGAGACAGGAGCACCAGGACCACAGCAGGCAGGAAGAGACGTTTGGGCGGCTGGAACAGGCCATTGAGGGGATGGTGCGGGAGCATTCCGCAAACATGGATAGGTCCCATGACATCAGGACCTCGCTGCTCCTGAACGCTGGCACCATGAGTGCCTATGTGATGGAAGCCACCCCGCCGGGTACACTGCCTGCCCAGGCCCCGATGCCTGGCGGTCTGAGGGGGGGTACGGAACCTGCGCGGTGGGTGGTGGTGGTGTAGGGGGCACATGTACGTGGGTGAGAGAATAAATGTCTGCACCACTACTGCCTCCTTCAGTCTGTTCACGGACGCAGGGGTGGGGGCGGACCAATGGGCATAGAGGGGCTCACCCAGAGAGCCGGTGGAGGCCCCAGGGTGGTGGGGTCGGGGTTTAACGCCTGCACGCCTCGGCCTCCCGGCTGATATGCCTGGTCAGGGCAGCACAGATGCGCTTGGCGTACCGGTACTCCCTCGGGTTGTCCGCATTCATGTACAGAGGCACAGGTCCGGGAGGGCAACGAGGCACAGGGTATTCGAGGGCTGCCCCATTGGTCTCGCACACGTTGTGCAGCACACAGCAGGCACCTATCACCAGGGTCGAGGTCTCCACCGTGTAGTCCAGCCAGCCAGCGAGGTTCCTCCAGCACTGCTAGAGGGCCCCGAAAGCCCGCTCGACCATGGTCCTGCTTGCACACAGGCGGGAATTTTGCAGCACCTGCACCGGGAACCTGGCAACCAGGGGTTGAGGCCACGGGTGAGGGGGTAGACTGGGTCCCCCAGGATACAGGGGGGCATTAGCTCCCCCTCGATCCGGGTCATCCCCATGTCCGCAAAGTCCTCGCGATACGTCCGGGCATAGAAGGGGGAGATGGTCATGATCCGGGCATCATGGCTGCGCCCAGAGTTGCCCGTGGAGATGTCTATGAACTTCCCCCAGTGGTCCACGACAGCCTGCAGCTGCAGGGACTGATAACTGTGTCTGTTAACATACTCCGTGGCCTCTCCAGCGGAGGGGCAGAGGATCTCTATGTGGGTGCTGTCCACGGCGCCCATGCAGTTGGGGAACCCTCCAGCCACAAAGCTGGCCATCATGGCCTCCTGGTCCACCAGCTGGATCGCTCTGTCCAGGAGAACGCCCTCCACAGCCTCACATACATTCCAGAGCATACAGGCAACGGTGCTCACCCCGACACCGAAGTGCTGTGAGACGGACCGTCAGGAGTTGGGCGTTGTGAGGGCCCAGACCCCTAAGGCCACCTGCTGGACCATGGGGATGGGTGATCCTCATGGGGGTGTGCTGTTGCTCCAGCCAGGGCGTGAGCAGCTCCGCAAGTCGCAGAAGGGTGAGCCTGTCCATCCTAAAGTGCGCCCTCCAGGCGCCCTCGTCCCACTGAGCCACCACCTCTGTGCCCGCTCCGTGATCCATACCCGCTGGACAATTGGCATTGCGAGCTGGGAGGCGCACCCCATGGTCTCCCTCTGCCAGTAGAGGCGCCCGGCCACCTCGCGGAGCACAGCAGCCCTGTTCCGGCTGCAGATCAGGGCCTGCCAGTCCGCCCCAGACACCCACTTAGCCCTGAGTCGGGCCAGGGAGTGCCTTCAGCCATGGTGGACTCTCCGGGCCCTAGCCACACTCCAGGCAATGCCAACCCACAGGCGGGCACCCAAGTGTACCTCTGCGGTCAGGAGGCGCAGCTGATAGGTGTGCGAGCAGTAGCACTCGGCAGAGAGCGCTAGGTGCATCCCGCAGGCGCCCAACCGGCCTCACTCCATGGTGTCAGCTGGCCCGGGTGGGGTGCAGCCAGCCCCGTTATAGCCTTGGCCATGTGTAGGCCCGTGGGGGCACCCGTGTCGGCCTGGGGCACCTGTAGCCTGGTGCCAGAGCCTTAATTTGAGTTCTACAGCTCTCACTGTAACCTTACATACATGTGGACCCTTTGGCATTGCATATTCACCAGACTTGTAGTCTACACGTATTCCCATGTTACACGTGTGTGACCCTATGTTTCTCCATGACACCACCACCCCTCAGGCTGGCCCGGGCGGCTCCTGGTGGGCAGGAGGGCCGGAGCAGCGGGGGCAGCCATTGGATGCACCTGCTGTCCCTGCTTGGGGCCTTGCGCACAGACCAGCGTGCGCCCAGGCGTGCTGGCAGCAGCTGCATTCCTGCTGTCATCGCCTCCCACCTCTCTGTGTTGGCAACACTGTGTCCTCGCTGGCCTGATTAGTGTGTCGGCTGTCCTGTCTGTGTGCTTGGTTCCTGCAGCTGTGCTGGGTCCACACCCCACGCCTCGCTTGTTTGCCATGCCTTGTGGCCTGTGGCCTTATTGCTTGGCCGTGGGGCTCCCCTGCATCCCCTCCCACCCCTCCGGGGAATGTGGGGCCCCTTTCCATGGTGTCAGTCTCCCTGGCTTGCTGGACCATGGCTGACTGCTCTTCCACCAGGCTCCTGGCTCCCGGCCCTAATGGGGCCCCCCGTACATGGACCTTCTGCAAGATCATGGCCCTGTGCAACCTGTGGCATACCCTGGCCGTGCAATTGCTCCTGAGCTGCCCAGACAGCCTGCCAGGTGCCTACGTGAGCCTGAGTTCTGGCCTGCATTACTTTGGCTATGAGGCGAGCACCCGCGATTGCCGGCTGCATGCTGAGACGCTGGGCCTGGTTCCCTTTTCCAATGGGTGCATTCCGGAGATGAGGTGCTCGCATGTGGGGTGGTCTGTGGCGGAGACTGTGTCTGCCCTCTCCATGTGCAGTCTGGCCGACTACATGGTCTGTCTGGCGGAGGGGGGCCCTGCCTTGGCTGTGTCCTACTTTGGCTGCGTTTACGGGGCCCGTGGCTACCAGCGCTCTTGTGGGGTGGTCTATCACTGGCTGTTGGAGCTCAGTCACCTTCCATGGCACCCCGCTTCTGACTTCTGCTTCTCGGAGCCCACCACGGTGGAACTGTCGGTACTGTCTGGTGTGTGGTTCCTTTCCGATGTGCAGTTGGGGCTCTCCATGCAGGATCCATTCTAGGCGTACTACCTGGTTGCCCACCACATGTCCGTGCTGGGGTACCACTGGGGCATGCTTCATTTGCCACACTTCCTTCACCTGGTGGGCCACTTGGCCCCTGGCCCCCATGTGGCCCCCTGCAGCTGGCCCCCTGTGAGGCGCCCCCCTGCTGTGAGGTCCCGCCTCCGCCCTGAAGCAGTGGTCCGCTGCCTGCTCTATCCTTGATGTTCCATCCATGCTGTTGTGCTGCCCGCTTCCCGGGGTTGCGCTGCCCCTGCCTGTGGCTCTGGGGCCACATTGCCCCCCCCCCGTCTGCCTCTGCAACTGTTGTTCTCCTCTGTGGCTGCCTTCTCCGGTGTCCAGGTCCAGCTCCCCGAAGCGCCCCCCTGACTCCCCTGGGTGCTGCTGACCATCCTCATCTGCCTGCACTCCCTCGTGCACCCCAGCCCCCCAGGGTGCCTGTGTGACCTTGAGGTTCTGGGCCCCCCGGACTGCACCTCCCCCCTCCCCTCCATAGGACCCTCACTGGCGCTTGGGGTCCATGTGTGCCTCCTGGACCATGCCTGGGTCACTGCCTCTTCTGTGTGGCCTCCTCCTGTGCCTGTACCCTGACCTTTCAGGGTCCCCCCATTCCAGGACTGACTGTGTAGCTGTGGGGGTGCCCGTGCAGGCTGTGCTGTTGTTGGGGGTCTGCCTGCCATTCTCCATGCCCGACCCTGCCCCTGGGGCATTTCCCCTCTCTTCCCTGTCCCACTGCCCCCCCTTCCCCCTGTGCCCATTGTGCCATACGTGTTGCCTGTCCCGCTGTGTCCCCCCTTCCCTTCCTTTCCCGTATGGGTGTGTTTGGGCCCGGGCGTTTGTTTGTGCTGTGTGTTCCACTGTGCCCTCATTGTTTCTGTGCCTGTGTGTGGTACCTCAGCGGCTCTCCTCCTTCTTCCCCCTCCCTTCCTGTTTCCCTTGTGTGGGCATTTCCTTTTGGTGCTTTTGGCTTTGTTTGTACTCCGCTGGCCATGTCTGTGTCCCGCCCCTCCCTGGTGCCTTCTGGGTGTTTTGACCATGGCCGGGGATCGGCTTCACGTCTGTTGCACTGCCCCAGGTCGTGGTCTGGTGGACCGATTCCCTGCCGTGGTCCTGATCCCATCACGTCTGTTCGGGGCTCTCCTTGACCACGGGGGGGTGGTGGGGGTTGTTCAGTTCCCCACCGCTGGGAATCCACTGTGTGAATTGGGACTGCATAACGTCTAAAAACACGCACTGCTTCTTATCCCATGACTTTAATTTCCTCAAGAGTCTCTCATGAGGGACCTCTGAAAGTCCAGATACACTATATCGACCAGCTCATCCCTATCCACATGTTGGTGGATAAGGTTGGTGGAGAATGCGGTGTGGCCTGTCTTCTAACGGGGAAAGGTCACCAGGAGCACACTACACCTGTCCTCCAGTGTCTGAACTGGCTACGAATAGTTTTCCAGACACAATTCAGGGTGCTGGTTCTGACCTATAAAGTCCTATTTGGCTTGGACCCCAAGTATCTGAAGGGCCATGTCTTCCCTCATGTCCCATCATGGTCTCTGGGGTCAGCCGGGAGTGCCTTCTTGCAGGTATCATCTGCTTAGGAAGTTTTACAACTAGGGCACATGGAGAGGCATTCTTGCTGGCTGGCCCATGATTATGGAACTCCCTCCCCTTGGAGGTTCGTTTAAGCCTGAGCCTTTTCATCTTCTGGAAATGTAAAACCTTTTCATTTGGCCAGGTGTTTGGTAGGCAGGGATAAGGTTGGGTGGGTTTTGGTGGGAAGAGTTGGGTGGCAAGGGAACTTTTAGATGTTTTTATTGATTGTAAGCTGCCCTGAGCCTTGATGGGAAGGGTGGCATATAAATTTAAATAAAATAAATAAACAATGGACACAAGCCTACTCCCATTGAAGTTGAGACGCAGGGGGATTTCAGAAACTTCAGAAGGATAGAACTAAACCCATCACTGTGGGAATAGAAGAAGGCTGCTTGCTACAATGGCTGCATGCGCTACTGCAGCTTTAGGGGTATTGCCTTCAAATCTGGGTTTGCTCACAGACTGTTTGAACATGAAGATCAATTTAGTTTGCAATGGTTTGAATTCTAGTTTGGAATTTGAGTACGTTCATATTCCAACTTAACTACAGAACATTACATGACTGTATGGCAGGACAGGTTGCTCCTGAATTTGGAGCCTCTCTAAAGCCTGTATTGGAATAACAAGGGTGATGCATATTACAAATGAGGCATATTAAGAATGGTGTATGCCGGTGTACTAAGACAGTGCACAGCGTCTACTGCAAGGTGGTGACTGGGATTTAGACAAAGTCTACACTTCCCAGGAAGGGCTTGACACCTTGTGGAACTGGGCCTGCTATGCCCAGGCACTGGTAGTACAAGATAATCCCACAACTTCATATGTTTTTGTCATTAGTTACCAAGATAATTTACATCTTAACATGGAGAAGTGAAATTATTTTTAAAAGTTAACACCACCTTGGGGATAGGGAAAAATACAAATAATTTTCTTTCCCCCGCTCTGGCTGGTTATAAAGAGATCTGTAAAAAGACAGGCACGTTGTTAATGCTGACTTAAGAAGATGTATTGCTAACAATCTAAGGCCCAATTTGAGAAGTATCAGCAGAGAGAGGTACCTTGGTTCAGGTCAGGTAGATAACCACTTTGCATTTTGTGTGAATAGAAAGCTGAGAGTACATGCATACACAGAGTTATTTGAATGCCACGGCTGAACACATACATGCACTAGAATGTAAACTCATTGGGGCTCATGTCTTCCTACACTATAATATACACACAATGTGCTATCCAACTATGTTAATTTCTGTGATATTAACTTTGACATTTCCAAACTTCATGCACTTTTGATGCTCCATTAACACTGCTTTGTGAATTACATAAATATTTGGTGACATCTTAACCCCATGGAAATTTTTTGTCATCGACTTAAATAAAGCCACACTTTTTTCACCTGTGTAGTATACTCTCTTCTTGGTGGCTCCTTTTACCCATGCTATCAGAACAAAGCACCCTTTTGTGCAGTGTGCAGGTTTAGAACTGGGCCCTGGCCGCTTTTAGATGAATGGGTCACAGTCGCACGACCTGCTCGCGCGATGTTTCAAAATCCCGCGATGCGAGATTACACAAGACGCCAGGTGGGGATCAAGTGCATGAAAGGCGGTCACACGTTCTTTGCCGACCATGAATTAAATACCTCAATTGTGAGCTATTTCATTCGCCGTTGGCAAAGAATGCGCAACCGCCTTTCATGCGCTTGATCCCTGCCCGGCGTCTCGTGTAATCCCGCATCGCGGGATTTTGAAACATCATGCGAGCGGGTAGCGCAACGGCGACCCGTTCATCTAAAAGCGGCCTCTATCTCATGTGACTGATGATCTGAAAAACCCAAATTTGAAATTAAAAAAAGAACATGCAGTCCAAATTAAACAATTCCCTTGCTCTGGTGACACCCAGCTACCTTCTGCCACATTATCCTTTTTCAACCTCATAAAAATGTCACATCGTTAGAGATTTAGCATGATCTCCTCTTGAACCTGACCTTTACAATGCATTATACAACTAAGATTAGAAATCTGACTCGTACTTTTGTTCAGACCTCCTTAAATAAGATTCTTTTGATTTGGAAACTATTTCATATTCTTTGGATAACTTACTGATTTGTCTGACAGCAGCTGTTTTAATACATAATTATTAAGAAAGAAACTTCCAAAATATAAAGTTAACCACTGATAAATACTAGATGTTGAATTTACCAAAGAAATGGGTTAGAGAATAAATTATAACTCTGTGTGTGTGTGTGTGTGTGCATGTATCTCTCTCACTCACTTTAATCCCAAGGAGGCAGATTGCACACAGTTCACAATGGTGTTTATTGCACTACTCTATATATAGAGTTCAGTCTGATACAGGCTTTGCCTTGAGAGCTGTCTTTTCATCACTATGTGGTGGAAAGCACTTTGGTTGGCCCACATTTCAGGTCAAAGGAGAAATATCCACTGAGCTTTCAGTGCATGAACTTCAGCTACTGTGACCAAACATAGGCTGCTGTGGCAGGAAGGTTTGCATAATAAACAGGGATTGCTTTTCCTGTGGTCCTTCAAACATACTCATACTTGGCAAACAAAATAACCCAAAGCAAATGGTGGCTACTTTCCAAAGTGCACCGTGCAAAAGTTTTAACTTGGTCCACTACTTTTGTACTTTTCACATTTAAAAAATATTGTGTGCAAATAAACTGTCTGCATTCAAAATCTTTTCTCCATCATAGAACCAACATGGGGTGTTTCCTAACATGATGTGCCACCAGAGACTTACTCGTTATGGAGTGGGATTGCATTGTATACTGCATTGACTCATAGTTCATAGCCATTAATGCTGATGGAGCCAGCTAGCTCTGTAATATTCTCACATCAACATACCTCCCAAAATTTCAAGCAGCTGAAAAAGGACAAGTCCCTCCCCCTTGTCCAATAAGCCATGCCCCTCCATGGATAAACTCCACCCCTCATTCACCTACATGAGCACACACACCTCCCAACATTATCCCAAGTGCATAAAGAGGGTCAGAAGCTCTGCTGCTTCTCATTCCACCTAAGCTGCATTCCCATGAGATCGCACCTGACTCTTTTCCCGGGTGTCTCTACTTGTAGTTATTGGTGGGATTTCTCTGTGGATGGCTGGGGCATGGCAGGCCCTGCAGTGGTGCAGGGGGCTGGACTAGATGTCCCTTGAGGTACCTTCCAACCTTATGACTCTATGATGTGGCAACTTGCATTCCATCATTTTAATTGTTCACACATTCCCCTCCCCCGATTCAAAAGTTCCCTTCCACTTTTGAATGTATAGTGGTAGTGCCATGGCCCATAATAGGTGTTCTACTGTTAGACACTTTTAGGGGTGGGGGTTCTTACCAGCAATACATTGTCCCCTCCAGGCAGGCAGTGGGTGCCTCTATTCCCCAGATATGTGAATTAATTCATTCACACAATAAGGGAAATGGGGGAGAGGATTTAGCCTGATTGTCAATCTTTACTTTTCCAGCTTAACTTTTTGCACCCAGAGCATTTTGTGTCATATACATGATCAACAGTAAGGCTGGGGAAGTGTTCCTTGCTGAGCTAACCATCTCTTGTGAATGCAGCTTTAGTTTCTTGTTATTCCATCATCTCCTCATTTTCCTCTCAAGTGCATTTCTTGGGAAGAAATTAGGAAAGAGATGCCTAAACCTTCAGTACTAGTCTTTTTGTCTTTCTTTCCTAAATTAGGGACTTTGACCCTCTGAAAAAGAGACAATGGGATTCAGAACTCAAAGGAGGACTGTCCCTCCTAAATAGATGCTGTTGAGAGGGATGCATCAGTGGCTGGCATTATAAACTCTATTTAACATGCTGTATTAAAGATTACCCCTTCTACCTCTCCCCCCCCCTTCACTCCTCTCTCAACCTCCCACCCTTCACTCCCCTCACCTTCCTCTTGCACCTGTTACCCTTTCTTCTTTTTCTGAAGTTACAGAAGAGAAAATCACTTACCTTTTCTTCTCCAAACTGACCGCTTGTTCCTCTCTGACTCTATCCCCACCCATCCGTCACGTCCTCAGTTTATCACTTTCCACTATGACCGTTCCTGCTGCCTTCAAACATGCTGTGGTCATACCACTCCTCAAAAAACCTTCCCTGCACCTTACTTGCCCTGCTAACTACCGCCCCATCTCCCTCCTCCTCCTCCCCTTTGCATCCAAACTGTTTGAGCGTGCTGTTCATGTCCACTGCCTGGACTTCCTTGAGACTCAGGCCATTCTTGATCCACTCTAAACTGGCTTCTGTCCTCTATGTTCCACGTAGACAGCCCTTGTCAAAGTCTCCAATGACCTCTTCAGGGCCTCTGTTCTCATCCTCCTTGACATATCTGCTGCTTTCAGCATCGTTGACCACCATCTGCTCCTTGACACTCTGTCCTCCATTGGATTTCGGGACTATCTTGGTTTTCCTCCTACCTCTCCCACTGAACATATAGCGTATCCATTGGTGGATTCTCCTCTACTGTTATCCCACTATCAGTTGGGGCTCAGTCCTGGGCCCTCTTCTCTTCTCTTCTCTTCTCTTCTCTCTACACTCATTCCCTTGGAGCTCTGATCTCCTCCATGGCTTTCAGTACTATCTTTAGGCTGATGATTCTCAGATCTAGCTCTCAGCACCAGAAATGTCACCCAGAATCCAATCCCAAATTGCAGCCTGCCTGTCTGATATCACTGCCTGAATGTCTAACCACCAACATGGCCAAGACAGAAGTTCTTATATTTCCTCCCAAACCCACTTCTCCCCTCCCACCTCTCTCCATCTCTGTAGTGAACAATAATGTCATCCTCCCAGTCCCCTCAGCCCGTATCCTTGGGGTCATCTTTGACTCCATTCTTCTCTCCTTTTCTGGTCACATCCAAAACACTGCTAAAACTTGTCATTTCTTTCTTTGTAATATCACCAAAATCCATACTTTCCTGTCTGAATGCACTACTAAAACCCTAACCTATTCCCTCATCACTTCCCGCTTAGACTATTGCAACCTACTTCTCACAGGTCTCCCACTGAGCCACTTATCTCCACTAAAATGTATTCAAAATTCAGATGCAAGACTCACCTTCCTTGCACACCGTTATGATCACGTAACCCCCCTCAAGTCACTACACTGACTCCCCATCCACTTCCGCATATAGTTCAAGTTTCTCCTACTCACCTACAAGTGTCTTCACTCTGCAGCTCCTCAAGACCTCTCCTCTCTTATCTCCCACTACTCGTGACCTCCATTCATTGGGCAAGATGCTCTTATATGTGCCCCTCTCCTCCATTGCCAACTCCAGATACCATGTTTTCCACCTTGCTGCACAGTATACTTAGAGTAAACGTCCTATGGTGGTACGTCGGGCCACCTCCCTGTCCATATTCAAGTTCTGCTTAAAGGTCCACTTCTTCGAGATCATTTTAAAATCATGAACCCAGACCCTATCCGTATCATAACCTTGTTGATTTCAACCATGTTAATTGAAATAAATAAACTTACTGAATATCTGCATCCTGTAGTCCATTATTCATAGGAAGACTCTTATTTGTAGTTGTCTATGTCTTTGTGTCTTCATTAGATTGTAAGCTCCAAGGAGCAGGGACTGTCTTTATGTTGTGTGCATCTGTACAGTGCTGCGTACAACTAGTAGCACTATAGAAATTAGTAATAGTAGTACATGCTACATGAAGCCCAGAGTGAGAGAGACAACAGATAAAGCAGTTGAAGTGATACCTTTTATTGAGAATGGAAAGGTTTTCAAGTTTAGCAGAGTTCTTCTTTTGGTAGTATGGAGAAAATTAGAGCGGAACCTGAGCTAAATACCAAGAAACCTATAACTGCAGTTGTTTAACTCTTAATTTGATAATCTAAATAAATTAATTAAATTTAAACTATGGATATACTGATGACATAATTTTATCTGATTTTAATTTAGTTTGAATTTAATTTATAATTTATTTGAAACCGTTGCATAAAAGCATGGAAAGAGTATGGGTAAAAACACGTGACATCTGTCTGCAGCCCACCAGATGTGGGCCTGGTTCCTACCCTGGCCAGGTTGGAGCCGCACGGGAAATATGAGGTCGGTATGAGCCAGGCCCACAGTCTGCGCACGGCTGCCACCCAGTCGGGGCAGAGGAGGCGAGCCAGGCGGGAACGTGTATTCCCGGCCCCAGATCATCCTGGTGTGGGAGGCTGCTATGGCAGCGATCCATGGCTGCCTGTAATATGCATAAATGACTGTCCATCATGGTGGGGGGTGTGGCGACTTCAGGAACATGACCAAGTGTCTGCACATTGCTCTTTGCCCCCATTCTCTCCCTCCCCGGCCGGGGGATGTTGCGGGAATGTTTGTTCCCACAGTCAGAGCATTCCCGGCTGGGAGAAGTATCCCCCTTCCCTTGGGTGGGATAGACATCCTAGTGACATCTGTAAACACCCAATGTAGCAGGGTTAAAGCACCCAAGAAACTTTAGTGCTTGTTCAGTTTCAGGGGGGAGGGGGAATTATGTTGATTATCTTAAAGTTTTACGGGTAACACAAAGAAAATGGGGATATGCTGAGGGCTCACATTTCTATTGGTTGGTCCTGCCATGGCCAGTTTAACTTGTATACTGTCTGGGGTGATAGTGTGACTTGGGAAAGGCCATAGATGTGCTGCTTTTTTTTTTTTTTTGTCATTTCACAAGCACTTCAGCACCTGAATTTAACAGTGGCTCAATTACATGGCAGTGCATTGCACACGGTAATACAACATGCCAGAACATGATCCTTTCTCATCCTGGAAGGAAATGTAGTCTTGCATTCTAAGGGCCAACTTAAGGCCTTTAAATCCTTTAATCTCAAACACTCAGGTTAGGGCTTGAAACCTAGCCAGGTCTTCAGTTCCATTCCCTGGAAGAGGGTCTCACTTGCAGAGGAAGGAAAGACTGAGAAGACTGCCAGGAAGAAGACACAGAAGTTTTAAATTTGCAAGATGATTGATTACATGAGGCCCTTAAATCTCTCAAGCAAATTTGGAAGCTGAATGAGACAGAAAAGAAATGAAGTGTCTCTGATTGGGGTCTGCTAATTTCTGAAGCAAATAAATGATTTGAAAGATGTTGACTTGTGATTGAGCGGTGGTAGCTCTGAAAAACAAACCCTAAATGTCAGAAGAAAGAGGGCAGCTGTCCTAAAGGGACAGTTTGGCATGGGCTCCTAATATTTATCGCCTGTAAATTCTGGGATTCTTTAGTCTTTGAAAGTAAGTCAAATTCCAGGTTAGCTACAAAAGAGAACTTTCTACCTTTTGTGATCAGAATTCTGATATGGCCTTCTTGAAGGTTATGAATGCCAATGGTGAATGTGGGTGGAATTAATAATAATAGATAGCTTTGGAAAGGATGTAACTCTTCCGCTCACCTCTTCCGCTCTGCCCTCCCCGACTCCTTGCTCTCCCCACCTAACTCCTCCTGATACCCTCCATCCAGTACAATCTGTTACCTGAGGTCTGTGTACACATATTTTCACCACACGGACCAGCCAGACATCATTCTTGATGTAACCAAGTCAAGCACGTGCACCTGGGACCTCGCATCTTCGTGAATGTTACACTCGTCTCTTCTCCTGTTCCCCTTCCTTCATCTCCCCACCTCCCCCATCTCACAGATTGTAAGCCCTAGGGCAGGGACAGTGTCTATTCCATACTTTGTAAAGCACCAGGTACATTGCTGGCACTATATAAATGCTTGCTAATAATAATAAATAAATAATAATAATAATAATGTAGCTGTTTTATATGGGAATGGCCTTTACCTGCCACAAAGGGTAAAAACAAACAGGCAGCCAGTGGGTCTGCTTCTCAGGACGCCCTGGGGCAGGAAATCTTGGGCAACGTAGCCTGGGTCAGGTCAGGGCACCAACCTGACATGGCCGTGGCTGGGGAGCCGTCCTGCTGGCTTCATGGCTCCGGTAAGGTCGGGAGCACAAAAAACATGAGTTGGCAGCAGTGCTATCCCGCTTTGCCTGGCTGTGGCCTGGTTGGGCCGGCCTTAGCCTGGACTGTGACCTAGGAGATTCTTCCCCCAGCTGGTTCTCCCAAGCCTCAAATACATTGTCCCCAGCTCCAGTGTTGCCCCAATCTACAGAGGAAGATGATTAGATCTGAAGCAGAGTGTGGATGCATGGAGCCTAAGTTATAAGTGAGCAGAATATATTACACTATATAAGCTCTTTACTGCTTACATGGCAGCAAGTTAAGGAAGCCATAACTTACAATTTCCATGCTTTTGGGAGCACGAATAAGTTAGTAAGAGCCTTAACTCCCCTCTTAAAATGACGGCTTTTGATCTAAGAATATAAACTATCAATACACTGTTTCTATTGGATGGCTCATAAGACTGGTGTGGCCTCTGGAACCTTTCACATATAGGTACCTGGTTTCCATTACTTTTGGGGTAGGTTTTAACTTCATTATATCTGTTGGGCTGATGGGGTACCTGGTTGTTTTGGGCTGGATGAGAATTTCTGAAAGAAAGGGCATTGTGAGCCATTTTTGCTTTCTCGATGTTACATTAGCACTTTGCAGCATCGGAGTACTTTTAATAATAGACAATAAGATAAGTTTTAAAAAATCACTTTGGTCCAGCAGAGGCTAGTGGGGCAGTGTACAGGGAACACTTAAAACTGACACATAACTACGGAATACACAATGAACACAAAAATACAATGAATACAGTACTTAGACTGGAAATACAGATCTTAAGCTGGAAATGCTATTTTGTCCTTTCAGAAATACTGTAAGATTACACAATGTTGGTGACATGTAAAGCAAGCATGTTTGGAAGTTTTCACGCCATTACAGCAAGATTAAATATAATCTGCCAAACCTTTGGAAAAACTTTTAAATGTTGTTATTTTTTTCACTGCACTCAGCTCACAAAATACCCAAACCAAACTTGAAACGTTCAGTAAATTTTCCTTTAACAAGAAGTAACCGCACAGATTGAGAGAGCAATAAGGCCCCTCAGCCAGAAAAATGGGTGGGAACAAATGGCAGTCATTTTTCTGTTCAAATGTGCAAAAGGAGACAGATATTGAGAAAAGCAGAGGAGAATAACAATTAGCTACAGAAACTGCAAAAAGCAAGGCCATTAGAAGCCAGCAGACTATGGCCGCTTTTAGACGAGACACATTTGTGCATGATTGTTAAAAAATGCGCTTGTTTTAATGCTCGTTTAAACACCTAAACCATTTTAAATGTGTATTTGCCGTGAACGTGTAAAAGTCCAAACCATTTTGAATGTGGTTTTTAAATAATGCGCATTTTTAAAAACCGGTTTTGGCACCCCCAGATCATTCAAGATGCTCAAAACCGGTTTTAAAAAATGCGCATTATTTAAATGCGCATTTACAAAACCACATTAAAAGTGTCTCGTCTAAAAGCACCCTACGTGCTCAGTGCCAGGAGTGTCACAACATTACAGCCAGCATTACACCTGGTAACAACCAGAGCAAAAACCCAAAGAGGGCAGTCTGAAGGCAGGAGCTGCCTGATATGGTAAATCTGCAGCTAAAAGCAAGTATTGCATCAAGTATATGCTGAGTTACATGGTGTTGGGAACCCTGTATAACAAAAGAGAGAGATGGAGAATTGCTTACTGAATTGTACCCTTTAAACCTCTATATAGGTACATTTCAACCCCTGTTGCTGGGGATGAAAAATATAAATTCAAATATTTTTTTTGAAGAAAACTTTTTTTTCATCTTTCCTTTCTTTTAAAGAGTACAGAAGCAAAACATTCACTGCTCGAGTCATTCCTAGGATATCAGTCCTAGTTCCCAGCTTCTCACATCGTACGTGTGTGCATAAAAATTCAAAACCTCAGCTACTATGGGTGCTGCAGGATAGGGTGGCCATACCTCCCCTTTAAAAGAGGATGCTTATGAAAAATACATGGTGCAGGGCTGCACTGGAATCAATGCAGCCCTGCAACATGTATTTTTCATAAGTGTCCTCTTTTAAAGGGACGGTATGACTACCCTACTGCTAGACAAGACAGGGAGGGAAGGCTACCCCTCCCTGGGCAGCCGGGCCACATCTGACTGGTGGCCTCCAGCTGTTCCCCTTGCCCCGGGGCAGTACGAACAACTGCCTGCTACGCAGCGTGTCCTCAAAAAAATCCACAGGACGTGTCATGTAGCAGCCTTACCCATTGGGGTAAGGCTGTCCAGGGTCTGCCCACTGCATGGTGAGCTCCACAGTGGGGGTATGAGTGGTGGGCGCTGGTGCCTGTTGTGCATGACCATGTAACAGTCAGGGCTCATTTGACTGGTGCCGTGGGCCACCCCGGCTAAGGCTCGTCTCACTTTCCTGTGACTGTCTGCCCAGCTCCCCACACTTACCCCAGAGTGTGGCAGTGGCAATGGCCCATTCCGGGGCCATGCAGGGATCAGATCCTTGCCACTTATGTGGCCTCACTCTCCGTAGCCCTTTTCATTTGCTTATCACTTCACAAAGTCAGTGAGTAATAGTATATACTACTCATCTCCCTCAGTTATGGTTAAAATGAGTGAGAATATCCAAGGAAAGGATGAAAAATCAGACATAAATTAGTGATAGTTTATTCTTCCAAGACATTGCCACCCACTACTCGCATGATGCAGAACAGTAGGGGGCTTTTTGTACCATCTGACTTCCTAGTGCTTTTGGCCAAGTCACTTATCTCACAAGTAAGGCTTATAGGTTTTAGAAAACAGCTTTTTTCAAATGCTCACAAGTGTTTTGTGGCTTGTGAAATGTCATTGCATATAGTGAAATGAATGGTAAAATTTTGATTTTTAGAATATGGGTAAGAGGGTATTAGACTTTAACTAAGATGCTTCAAAAGCAAGTTTTCTTTTGTTGCAATTTAATACATAGGACTCTCTTCACCTGTTATTGTCCCAGACATAAGATAGTGAGCAAACCCCAAGGCATACAGTATGAACACTCACTAACCTTCTACATATGGTCTCAGGATGTTAGCCTGTATGTGAATATGATAGTCGTCATAAGTTTTTCAACCACCTTTTCTTTCCAAATCCACCTTTTGTCCTTCATAATCAATTTCCTCCATCACACACTGGCCCTTCCTGAACTCTTGAAATAACTTTTTATAACCAACTGCTATGGGGTGTGAAATCATGATAATTTCCCTTCTCCTCCCACAGAGTCTGAAATACCCCTCCTCCAATGATCTTGGACCCAGATGGCTTGAGAAGTGAATGTTCCAAACTGACTCCGACATTTGGGTGGCCTACATGGCAGGTTATTGCATTATAGACTGAGCTGCAGGACTGGCTCTGTGCC
This sequence comes from Sphenodon punctatus, assembly GCA_003113815.1. NCBI lineage: Eukaryota > Metazoa > Chordata > Lepidosauria > Sphenodontia > Sphenodontidae > Sphenodon > Sphenodon punctatus. Next base: position 324,902 of record QEPC01001904.1, on the reverse strand, counting down.
CTGTTCTAACTGATTGAATATCCATCCTGTAAGGGAACTTGAAAGTTCTTTTTCCTCCAAATGCTGGTTCTGTTATAATCAACACTTAAATTATGTGTTTATTTTTAGGCATTTCTGTGCCTCTCTCTCCATTTTAGTGTCTAGAGTCTTTACAATTAATCATTAGGCTGAAGGGCATTTCTCATGACTCTAAGAAGGTGTTTGGCATATGCGGCCTCTGCTGAATCATGTACATGGGTTAGTATGCGTATACATGCAGTTGGAGTGAGGAAGGTCAGTTTAATCCAGACATTTTGTTTTCTTCCCTTAGAGATAACTGTTCTGAGCCACCTCTCTTTTAAAACACTATTTCATTATTCATTTCCGTTAACTGTCCTTACTCCATTAAAAACCACTGCATGAAAATTAAAGATATTGTCATTAATTAACTGTTTGTTTTCTTCACAGAAGAACAGAAAAGACTTAAATGTGCAATGTGAGAAATATCCATTTTAGAGTAAATTGGCTTCCACCCTTTCCATGAACCTGAGGGAGGGATCTTGCTCCCCTTCCCCCCTCCCATCCCTTTGGGTTTGGCAGGCAGGGCAGGGGATGGAAAGGATTACGGTGCAGAGTGCCTTTTGAATATGTGGCCATTGCCCAATCCTGGCACTCTTGGTCGGAATAAAATGCTATGACAAATTTTCACCACTGGGAGTATAAAAGGAAGCTGCAGGGATGGTTAGGTAGCCGCAGAGTGGGGTAGGCAGGAGAGCAAGCTAATCCCTCACCCTCTTGAACTTGTACTTTATTTATTTATTTGCTTCAATTTCTAGGCTGCCCCCTCCTGCTGCTGCAGCAGCTGGGGGTGGTATACAACATAATAAAAACATTAAAATATAAAACAGCATCAATAAAAACAGAATATAAATAGCAATATAAAATTACAAATAAAATACATCACAGCTGAGTTAAAAGACCCTCCCACCCCCCGTTACCAACTCCCCACCCATCACCCGTCTCCCTTGCCAAAGGCCCGGCAGAACAAGAGGGAAGATTCAGCACCAACCGGACTTGGGAGGGAGGGAGTTTCACAGTCTCGGTGTGGCCACCAAGAACACCTTCTTCATCGTAACCACCTAAGAAACCTGGGGAACCTCAAGGAGGACGCCCCCCAGATGAGCACAGGGACTGATCCAGGACTCAGGGGGAGGGGGAGGCGATCCTGCAGATAAGCGGGGCCCAGGTTGCATAGGGCTTTATAGGCCAAAACCAATACCTTGAATTGGGCCCAGAAAACTATGGGCAGCCAATGCAAAGACCAGAGCACTGGTGTAATGTGCTCATGGCAACCCATCCCCATTAAAAGGCAGGTCACTGCATTCTGCACCAACTGAAGTTTCCGGACCATCACCAAGAGTAGCCCTGCATAGAGCGCGTTGCAGTAGTCCAGTTTGGAGGTGATGAAAACATGGATGATGGTGGCTAGGTCAGAGTCCGAGACATACGGCTGAAGCCGTCGTACCAAATGTAATTGGTGAAATTCTCCGCTCGCCACAGCCACCACCTGGGCATCCAGGCGGAGCTGTGAGTCGAGGAGCACCCCCAGATTCCGAACCTGAGAGACCAATGGAAGGTGGACCCCATCAATGATGGGTGCCACCACTCCCTCAGCCCCTCCCACCAGCATCATCTCCATCTTGTTAGAATTCAGCTTCAAACAACTCTCCTTCATCCAATCCCCACAGCCGTCAGACACCAGGTGAGCACTGAAACTGCCGGGCCTGAATCAGCTGAAAAAGAGAGGTAAAGTTGGGTGTCATCAGCATATTGATGACACCGCACACCAAACCTTCTGACAACCTCACCCAAAGGCTGCAAGTGCATATATACGATAAATAGGAAAGGGAACAGAACTCCACACATGAAGTCCCGGAGAGATGAACAGTCACCCAGCATCACACATTAAGTTCCCCCAGCTAGGAAGGGATGGAAGCATTTAAGAACAGTCCCACCCACCCCGGCTCAGTCCCACAAGCAGGCCACTAACATCTCATGGTCAACAGTGTCAAATGCAGCTAAGAGATCTAACAGGATCAACAGGGTTGACCGGTCCGACCCTGGTCCAGCTCACAGTAGAGGTCATCGACCAAGGCCACAAGTGCAATCTCAGTGCCAAAACCCAGCCGAAAGCCAGACTGCAAAGTATCGAGAAAACAGACATGGTCCAGATGCCCCTGAAACTGCTGAACCATCACCCATTCAATAACCTTCTCTTAAAAGGGAAGGTCAGAGACTGGCTGATAGCTGGCTAGGGACTCCACATACAAAGATGGTTTCTTGAGCAGAGACTGCACCACCACCTCCTTGAGGCAGCCCAGCACTCTGCACTCCTAAGGGAGGCACTGACTACCCCAGCCAACAACGGCCCCAGCGTCTCCTGGCTGGCCTTGACCAGCCAGGATGGGCACAGGTCAAGTTCACAACAAGTGGCCCTAGTAGTCCCAAGGACATCTTGCACATCAGTGGACAACACCCACTGAAACTGGCCCCATAAAACAGGACAAGGCAGGGCTTTCATTACCTTTGTTTCTCCCACTGCCAAAAGTGCGGCATTGCAATCATGATGAATCCAGGCTATTTTATCCACAAAATCGTTGACAAACATGGCACAGCGAGCACTGGAAAATTCCAGTTCCAGGTGGAGGGAGGCCAGACTAACCATCCCCCTCACCACCCAGAAAAACTCATCTGGATGCGACTTTGCAGATGCTATGAGATTAGGAAAGAATCTCTTCTTTGCTGCCCACACAGCTACAGCATAGGTTCGCAAACTAATTCTATGCTGCAATCAGTCGACTTCAGCACGCAAACGACGACACCATCGCTCCAGCTGCCGCCCTTCCTACTTCAACCGCCGCAGGTCCTCTGTATAGGCTTGGGCTGGTCACTGTTTTTCCTTTAGGGCCAGGAAGGAACTTTTTCCTCCATGGGGCTGATTGGCTTAGTCTTATGAGGTTTTTTTCCCCACCTTCCATATAGTGCCACCGCCCATTGTTGGCAAGATGTGTCGACTTCAGGTGCGTTCAAGTGGGCTGGTTTGTTATTATTGTCATAGTTTGGAGGTCCAGTGGAAGGATAAGCTTAGGAAATGGTAATGGTGATAGAATTATGGATTTAGAGGCACCTCCTTACAAGATGGGGGTGGAGTTAATTTATTTTATTTATTTATTTGACATTTGATATCCCACACAACCTCCTGCCTCAGGGAGCTTGTGGAGGCTAACAAAGATTAAAAGCATATAAATAACTATATATAAAAATAAACATAAACTTATAAATACAAACTGTGTGGAACTCCACACAAGAGGCCCCGGGGAGATGAAGAGCAGTCTCAGGCCCACTCGCTGGGTCCTCTCAGACAGGAAGGAGTGGAACCATTCAAAAACAATTCCACCCACCCCTGCCCAGTCCTGCAACCGGGTCACCAACATCTCATGGCCAACCACGGCAAAAGCAACCAAGAGATATAACAGGATCAGTAAGGTAGAACAGCCATGATCCAACTCACGGTGGAGGTTGTCAGCCAAGGCCACAAGTGCAGTCCCGGTGCCATAAACCGGATGAAAGCCAGACTACGAGGGATTAAGAAAACTGATGCAGTCCAAATGCTCCTGAAGCTGCTGAGCCACCACCCATTCAATAACCTTCCCTAAAAAGGGAAAATTAGAGACAGGCCGATAGCTGGCGAGGGAGTCAATGTCAAGCGATGGCTTCCTGAGCAGAGGCCGCATCACAGCCTCCTTCAGACACCCCGACACTCTGCCCTCCCACAGGGAGATGTTGACCACGCCAGCCAACAATGGCCCCAGCGTCTCCCGACTGACCTTGATCAACCAGGAAGGGCACAGACCTAATTCACATAATGTGGCCCAAACATCCCCCGCATCAACAGATGAAACCCACTAAAACTGATCCGATAAAACTGGACAAGATGAGCCATCCATAACCTCTGGTTCTCCTACTGCAACAAACGTGGCATCAAAGTCGTGGTGAATGTGAGTGATTTTATCCACAAAATAGTCAATAAACATGTCACAGCAAATGCTGGAGGACTCCAGCTCCAGGCGGAGGGAGGCTGGACTGACCAGCCCCCTCACCACCTGGAAAAACCCAGCTGGACAAGACTTCACGGATGCTATGAGAGCAGAAAAGAACCCCTTATTTGCTGCTCTCATGGCCACAGCATAGGCCTTTAAACTATGCTGCAATCTGTCATCTTCAGCACAAGTGCAATGCCCCCATCACTCTAACCACCTCCCTTCCTGCTTCAGCCGCCGCAGGTCCTCCATATGCCACAGGAACCTGCATTGCCAATGCCCAGGGAGCGGACGCCTGGGAGCTGTCAGGTCGATGGCCTCAGTCAGCAAGGTGTTCCATACAGCCACGAGGTCATCGAGTGAATGGTCATCAAGGTCAGAGGGCATTTCCCAAAGAGCATTCTGGAGCCTAACCAGTTCCATCAGTCTCCAGGAGCAGACCAACCAAACTGGCCCAGAACCTTTCTGGGGGCTGACATACCAGAAGACTAGCCCACAGGAGGTAATGATCCATCCATTACAAGGGCACTAATGACACATCCCCCACTAATGGATCCCCCGCCTCAAGGCCAGTGCAAAAAAACAGGTCCAGGGTATGCCCCCCCCCCCTCGTGTATTGGGCCACTCACCACCTGAGATAGGCCCGTGGTTGCCATGGCAGCCATGAACTCACGCTCAACTCCCCCAAAAGCAGTGTCGGCATGCATGTTGAAGTCTCTCAGGACAACAGTCCGTAAGAACCGCAAGACCACCTCCAACACCAGCTCAGCTAGAGCGTGCAGAGATGCTGCAGTACAGGAGGGTGCACGGTATACTAGTAGCATTCCTAATCTGTCTCTGGCTAAATCAGCCATGAGGTGGAGGCCCTCAATACCCAGTGAAATTTGTACTGAATACCCCCTAATAGACAGGTTTCCCTAAAAATAATAGCTCTGCTGCCTCTCCCCCACAACCCCCATCCCTAAGGCTGATGCTGTATGGAGAATCAGGCTGGAACAAGGTCAGCCAAAATTTGACCCGACTCATTTTCCAGCCAGGTCTCCATACTACAGATGAGGTCGGCCACCTAATGCCAATTAGGGGATGTCAGACCCATGGTGTTGATTCTAACCCTGAGGGGTTGGTGGTATCTACACTGTGAAGTAAGATAGCATGGATCCCTAGCTTGTGTGGTCCATCACGCCTTCCTCCAGACCCCATCATGGGGGTGGGGTTGGGTGGGGTGGACCTGTTACATCCAAGGTGCTGGTGTCTGCCTTGGAAATTTAATCCACTGGACTTGGAATATTAGGGATTTGCCTGGTTGTCTCCCCCCTCCCCCATTGCCAAGACTGAAGTTAAGTTTAATAAAGGGCTGCGGTCTTGTTTACCCAAAATTTTGCATCTGTTGTCTTCTTTCGTGCTGTGGGGGCAAGTATATTTATTTATTTATTTATTTTCCACATTTTTACCCTGCCCTTCTCCATAGACTCAGGGCGGCTTACAACATTAAACATATAAAATGCAATAAAAGACATTAAAATCTCTTAAAACCCCAACATCACCTCAACCACCCACTCACCCCATCCCTTACGCTTGACTTTGGGGGATTCTGCTTGTGGGTCAGGGTGGCTGGAACCAAAGGTT
>QEPC01001904.1:249640-319097 GCA_003113815.1 Sphenodon punctatus | reverse complement strand
GGCTCGGGCTTAGGCAGATCTCCAAGGGGAGGGAGTTCCATAATTGCGGGGCGGCAACCGAGAACGCCCTCCCCACCCCCTGGTACGCCCTTGTTGTAACAATTTCATAGGCTGTTGGCACTTGCAAGAGGGTGCCCTTGGCTGACCTCAGAGGCCATGATGGAGTATATGGGAAGAGGTGGTCTTTCAGATACCTGGGGCACAAGCAGTTTAGGGCTCTATAGGTTAAAACCAGCACCTTGAATTGTGCCTAGAAAGCTCTTGGCAGCCAATGCAGATTCTGGAGCACTAGACTCCTTTGGGAGATCGGTCCTGGAACAAAGGGTGACAATAGATATGACACGGGTCCACTATGGTCTGCGTGGGACAAAGATTCACCATCACGTCAGTTTCTGGGCCACCAGATGTGGGCACACTGCTGCCCTGGCCCAGTTAGGTGGCTGGCCCAGAAATGGTGCCCCGGATGATCCCCAGCCCAGAGTCTGGGCCAAGGGACGCTGAGGTCGACCAACTTGGGCCAAAGCGGGCCAGTGCATCTGTTTGTGGCCCCATCCCCTCTGGTAATTGGAGAATACCATGGCCAGATGCCATGATTGGCCATGATTGGACACCATGGCTGCCTGTCATGGCAGAGGCAGGGGGCTGAGGGCAGGACTGCACATTTGTTCTCTTACCCCATCCTACTGGGGGTGGGGGAGTGCTTGCCAGCCAGCCCAGTTGGGTGCATGTCAGTTCTGTGCCCTGCATGGGCCAGCCCCCCCCCCCCCCGTCCCGAGTGTGTAGTCAGTGGTGCACTGGCTGCACAGTTATTGTACCCACTGACAACATTCAGACCTTAAGGGATCCATTTCTAATTCTCCCCTTCACAACCATCACCACCCCATTTTCATGTGAGTGAATCATCTCAAAATGTGAGCATCCTGCAGACCAAACTTTTTGCAACTCCTGGCACAGAAAGACTGCACAGATTTGTCAAGGTCTAGTTGATCTTGTCCCTCCAAAGGTTTCTAAACCATTTCTAGATTATGTACATGTTTAAGGGCACATATGTTTTACTCCTTCTATGACTATATTTGTGCATTCCACATAAACATATTGGTAAGAGATGTATCCTCCCCTTCTAGTTCCTTCATGTGAGACAAATAAAAATACCTGTTCCCTGCTCTAAATATTTGAAACGAGAGATATAAGCAACAGAGATGTGCTTCTGGGAGTGAGATTCCTGTTACAAGTGATGGTTATTTTTGCTATATACAAATGCAATCGTTTAAAATAGTACTTTATTCAATCGGCATAAATGACACATCGTCTATGTATAGTTAATAGTTCTGACCTGGCAAGTGATGAGGTTCTTACAAAAACACACTGCAGTATCTTTTCTCTGATCAAAGTGGCTAAGGAGACCTGGATCAGTTTGACATTTTCAAACAACTTCCCCACCACAGAACTGACCAAAACACGATTATGAAGATCTTTTACAAAAGGAATTTTGTTTCATCCCCCTTGGCTATGAAGAGTCTCTTACTATCCATCGCTGAAACCTACAATATGCAGAAGGGTAAATTATTTGTTACCATTTGCCTCTTGTGCTGTAATTTGTTTGAAATGAGAATCTAATTTATCATCTAATAGATCTATGTTTAACTGGGCTTCCATTTTCCTTACACTGGGTTTAAGATGTTCAAGAGCCTTACCAAGGAGTCTTAGCAATTTAAAACCTGTTAAATTTGACCACCAAGTGGCACCCTAAGAGTTGTCCTGAAGTTATTTAGACCATCAGATCAAGTTAAGTCTGTAAAAATAACTTTTGACTCTTTCGTCATCAGAAATATTATTTACCAGGACTGCTCAAGTACCGGTAGAACAGGCATGTAATGCTCTTGAGGGGAATGATTTATCAAAAGGTTTGCCCCGTGTTTTGCTATATGGTAACTTAAAAGACCTCAGAAAATTGCTTGAATGCCGTCGTAGAAAACTTCAGTAGAGAAGATGCGAAGAAGCTTCAAATACAAACTGAAATGAGTAAGGTTGAAATGGTGGCATGTTGGAAAATAAAAGTTTTCTTACGTTATCCCAAAAGGATGAGACTCACCTAATTTCAGCAACGCCGTAGTTCAATATTGGGGGGTGGGGGAAGGGGGTGATCGGTTTCAAAGATATGTCTGTAGTTTTAGAAAGTAACACTCTAGTAACAGTACATGTGCTTTCTATTGTAAATGAAGGCTATTACTCTCTCCCATCACAGAGCTTTTCCACTATCCAAAGAGCTAGTTAATAAATGGGGCTGGCTAACAGCAACTTTAAAATGGCTAATAGAATGAACTGATCCTCCGCCCCCCTCCCCAGGCCGAGAAGTACAAGAATTTCCATATGCTTTCTCTTCATTTCTGGATGTCTGGGGGGGGGTTGAGCTGCAGATTCTGTCGTTGCTGCTACTTCTGTTACCAATGGCATTCAGACTGACAGCTCTCAGTGCCAAACCAACAACTGTACTCAATTTCTCCAGAACAAGACACTGGCAGCAGTGGCAGCAGCGGCAGCAGCAGCAGCAGCAGTAGCAGCTGCCCCCCTCCCCCCTAGCAGAGGCAACAGCAGCCACCCACGCTCCCACCACCCCAGCCCTGCCAGGCGATTCTCCAGGGTCTACCACTGAACAGCAGGGAGTGAAGCTGGGAACAACCCTGCTGGAGACACGTGTGTGTCTTCCGACTTTGCAATCTTTGCAAATTGCCTTGTGTTCCCCTCAGCCACCTGTGGAAGGGATCAGCATGGAAATGCTCACAAAATCACCTGCAGAGAAGATCATTACTCAAAAAGGGGAAGTGGGAGAGAACAGCAGCCGGGTGATAAAGCAGCATGTTCAAGAGCCATTAACAACCTCTTCCAAGGAATCGAAATATGTGGAGATTTATGATTTCACTGAAGGGAGGGGAGAGAGTCCCCCAGCTCTAAAGCTGACTTTGGCAGGGAACGGAGGTAAAGTGGCCTTTATCAGACCTAAAAATGGAGCTTGTGGAATCATGTCAACTACCGACATGCTGGCTGATGAATCTGTAAATCCAGCATCCCTGGACTATAAATCTAAAATACAAGACACTCCTTCTCCCCCGGGAATGAAGGCTGATGAGGTGGAAGGATGCAATGCTGGCCCTAGCTCAGGAGACTCTAATGAGAACACTTTGTCCCCTGGTATCTCCAACATCCAGCTTTACACTAGTGCTTGCCCAGAATCATCCTCATCCTCCTGTCCTTCACCGGTGAACAAGGCAGGCAATTTTCCAAAAATGGATGACACTGTAACAGAGGGCAAAACCTCCTCTTCTTCATTTGGGTATGAAAGTGATGATGACGATGATGCCGACTGCAAAGAAATCTGCCTGAGTAACCATAGAGGAAGGTGCCAGGAGGCGCCACAGCTGTTGCATCCACAGAACAATTACTGCAGTGAAAACAACAGTAATAATAACGATGAGGCACATTATATCACCACCCATGAAATCCAGCTCAGTGAAGTGGATCACGACATGGACTTTGACTTTGGACTGGCTTCTAGGTGGGACTTTGAAGACAACAATGTCATCTATTCCTTTGTGGATTATGCCTCCTTTGGGAGTGACGAGACCCTTGGAGACACACAGACAGAGGAGGACAATAGCTGTTATCTCAGCACAACTACAAGCGATCCCAATAATCAGACAGACAGTATTGGTAATACCAGCAGTACAGAGATAGTCAGCATTAATTCTGAAAACGATACTCCCAGCACAGACAAATGCGCCAGCTCGGAAGAAAGTCAGTCCAAGAACCTCAGCAACACGAGTGAGAATTCTGCAGGCCAGATTCTCCTATCAATCAAACCGACTTCCAGGGCTATAAATGAGCCTAGCAACGAGCACGAAAAGCAAAACATTATTTATGCTGCCAAGCATGAAGGCGACATGAGCCTCTGTGTCTCCACAGCTCCGGAACGCAATTCAAGTATAAAACAAGATGCATTTCGTGACCATGCAAAAAAATTCATTGCAGTCCCTGCACGTTTGCAAACAAGATGTGGAGTTATCAAGGCAAGAGAATTAGGGGACTATTCAAGTGGTGCCTCCAGTGCAGTAAGCGAGTTGGATGACGCTGATAAAGAGGTGCGAAACCTGACTTCAAGGGCATTTCGGAGCTTAGCTTACCCCTACTTTGATACACTGAATTTCAGCTCCAGCGAGTCCTCTACGTCCCTTTCAGATCACACGCTGGGAATCAACCGCTGGTCAACTTACTTGGACCTGAAGTGTGGGAACCTCGGGCACAAAGCAGAGCAGAACTTTTTTAAGAGCACCACTGCATCCGCCGGGAGGAACAAAAACTCTGGGACAAGGACATCCAGCGACCAGTTCTTCATTCGCTCCAATAAATCGCAGACTAAAGCTTTAGAATTTGTGGTCAGCAAGCTTGATGGGGAAATAGCTCATGTTGAAACACCCCCTTGCTTTGAAAAACGGATCCAGTCAGGCTCTCGGGTCGTTACTTTGTTGGAGACTTTCAGCAGTAGCATCAATGCGGGTGTCCCCAGACCTGGTAAACCTTCTGAAAATGCTACTGCTAGATCAGGTTGCACAGATGAGATTACAGAAACACTGCCAAAGGAGCCGGGCAATGAGGCGAGCAAACAAACTGGGCTGGCTGCAGCAGAAGCCATGGAAAGCACACAGAAGAAATCCAAGTTTGCTTCCAGCCTCCTCAAAAATGTTATCTCCAAGAAAATGCAGCTGGAGCACGAGTTCAAAATGGAGAGGGGAGAGATCACTGACACCTCATACACTGGTATGTCCGGTTCCTTACCTTCTAAAGAGGTGGAGGGCCTCTCCAAAGAGAAACTGAAAGATGGGGGTTTGCAGAGACAGAACTCTCGGTATTCAGAAGGCAGCTCTGATTACACTATTGTGACAGTAGATGATTTGGGGGAGTTTTCTGACAGCAAGTCACCTACCTCCAAAGCGTCTACTCCCCGGGAGGGAACTACCAGCTTAGAGCGAACCCTTTCAGAAATGCGCTTGGAAGATGTCTGTGAAATCAAGAAAAGTGCCTCAGAAGCGATCAAGGCAACTTTCCTCCGCAGCCAGAACAGCGCATTTAGATACTGGAAAGAAAAAGAGGCAGAGAAGAAAGAAGAAAAGGCAACAATAGGGAAACTGAAATTAACTTCCAAAGGAGATTGGATGGCTGATTTAGGAGAGATCTCAGCCAGCAAGTCAACTAAAATGTCTCGCCTCTTCGTCCCAAACATTCAGCACATGCCCAAAGAAAAACAGCCCAGCAAGCAGGTTACAAAATACTCCACCTCAACCAAGGCAGCTCAGACTGCTATTGCCACCACGATGATAAAGCCCAACACTCCTGAGATCAAGATCAGCCTGGGCAGTTTGCAAGAGAACAAAGATCACCCCTTTAGTATTGCCAAGCTGCTCACACCCAAGATAGCTTGCAATGCCCTTAACTTTTTCAAGACCGCTGAGGACACCAGGTGCCAGCAGCAGAAGCCATTCAAAGGGGAGGGCCTTGATAAAGTACCCCAATTCCTGGTGCGTGACATAAGAGAAAGTAAGGCTAAAATCCAAGGGCCTATCCACCAGGTGAGAGATGTCAGGAAACTGATCAAGAGCTCCTACGGCCATGACTCTGGGGATAACAACAGTGAAAGAGGCAGCGTGATCTCTGACCAGGGCATCTCTGAGCAGAAACCCAAACAGCTATTGACAGCAGGCATCCCAAGGTCTCTGTCTCCCATGGTGATAACCTGCCAGGCAGTCAGTAACAGCAAAGAGGACAAGAGGTCTGGCAAGGCCACTGAGACAGGTGGGAAAGCCCCAGGAGGGGGCAAGGTGCTACCTCCCACCCCAGAGGGGACAATCTTGGTGCACAGAACCTCGGGGCGGCTGCCTGTGGCCACCATTGCCCCCAACAAGAGTGACCCCCGTGTACCTGCTGTACTGAAGATAGTCTCCAAAGCCTCCACATCATGGAAGCAGCAGCAGCAACAGCAGCAACAGCAGCCGACACCACCACCACAACCTGGAGCAGCAGAGAAGGGCAGCAAGGTGGGACCAGCAACAGCAAGCGGGGAAGAGGAGCCCCGGGAGGAGGCATCCAAGGCAGCACCCACCCCAGCCCACAATGCTTTGGAGAAGCTGACGGCAGCGGTGCGAAGCATGGAAGAACTCTACAGCTTCAACAAGCATGAATGGAAGCGCAAGAGTGATCCGCTGCCCATCACAGACAGCCATGTTCTCTCCCTCATTGCCAGTCAGGAGCGGAGCACAGGGGCCATTGCCAGAATGAGTGGGGAAGAGGCTTCCAAGCCAGAGGAACAGGGATCAGGATGGACCACAGCAGCATCCCCTACCAGCATCACTACTCCTGAGCGCCCAAACCGTGTTAGGAACTCCAATTCCACCAACCCAGACAAGGTGTCAGCCAAGGCAGCGGCCTTTGAGAGCCTGGCAGCTAGGGAACGGCCACGCAGCTTGGGCCATCGTGGGGAGCCGGCAGCAGGTGCTTCAGACAAGGACAGAGTACAAGCACCACGCAGCATCTTCACTTTCAGCACTGCTGCCCAAAAGGCTGCAACCACGATGCCAACAAAGGCCCTGCAACAGGCCTCTCCTCCACACCATCTCCTCAAAGGCCAGACTGCACCACGCTCCATCAAGCTTTCTCCAACTGCAATCCCTGAGGAGAAGGGGCCCACTGAAGCCAATAAGGGGGCAAGGTCAGCAGTAGTGGGTCCTGACTGTGGGAACTACCTAGCCATCCCGCTCAAGGCAACAGAGGAGCAGCTAAGAGCAGCAGCAAGAGGAGAAGGAGGAAGCATGGCAAGCCGTACAGGCCCAGTCTCTGCTGCTGCAGCTGCCGCCGCCCTGTGCAACCTCCAGCCCTTCAGCAGTACCACCAAAAGTCAGGGTGTCTCCAGCCCCTGCAAGCAACAGCAACAGTCACTCCATCCCAGTGATAGACAGAACAGGGAGGAGAGCAGCGTGCCCACTGCGATCCCCATAATCGCAGAGCCTCAGGTGGCCGCAACAGCCCCTCAAGAGGTGCCACCAGCCACAGCCACCATCTACCACCAGCCACTGCCCTTTGCTGCCCTGCACAGTGCACAGCCTCCACCGCTGCTCTGCTTCTCACCACCTATGCCTGCCCCAGCCCTCACTGAGCCCTCCTTCGCACCACAAACTCAGCGCAAGATGCTGCTGGACCTGAGCACCGGGCAGTACTACCTAGTGGATACTCCTGTGCAGCAGCCCCCCCAGAAGAGGCGTCTGTTTGACCCTGAGACTGGACAGTACGTAGAGGTTCCTATGCCCCCCCAGCAGCCAGCCATGGCCCCTATGACACTCCCGGTCTCCCCCCTAGCACTCAGCCCAGCAGGGGCGTATGGAGCCACCTACATGATCTACCCTGGCTTTCTGCCTGCCACCACCACTCTACTGCCTGCCAGTTGTATTCAGAGCCAGCTTTCCCATCCAGGCAGCGATGTCAGCACCCCAGCTGCAGACACCAGCAGCCCTGGTGGTGGAGGAGACGTGACTTTCATTGAAAGCCCTTATTACATCCCCACGGGTAAAGCCCAGCAACCACTGCCAGCCATGCCTTGCCAGCTCAGGGGAGCTGAGGGGAAGCCTGTCATCAGCATCACCTCACAACAAATGGGGCCAAGGATAATTGCTCCTCCCTCCTTTGATGGCACCACTATGCGGTTTGTGGTGGAGCACAGATGATGACAAGTCACAAAGGGGCTGCCAGTGAGTTGTTTTTATTGTTCTTGAAATCACCTGGTGATAGGATTGTGTAGATGTAGACAGGATCACACCTGGAGGGTGGGTAAATACTCAAGCCTTTGAAAGAGACCCTGAAAATGTCCCCTCCCTTTAAGGTAAGTGTGGGGAACCCTCAGGCCCGGGGACCAAATGTGGCCCTTGGCAAGTTTTTATGTGGACTCTTTCCAGTGCCTGAATCTGGCCCCTGGATCCAGTCTCTACCCCCAAGCAGTGAAAAACTGAGCTCATGATAATGGGTCAGAGAGTAGGGCAGGCACACAAAGGTAGGGAACAGATCCACAGCACAGATCCAAGATCTGTGCTCTCCTTTTTTTGAATACACCTGTTAAGCGGCCCCGTCCCCAACCTCTAAGTGACCCATGGAGCTCGTACTAATTTTCACTGTGGCCCCCGGGACAGAAAATGTTCTGCACCCCTGCTTTAAGGGAAACTGTTTTTAAAAGCATGTGTCACATTGGGGCTTTTAGATGGACAGCAGCTCCGGTTCTACCCACACCAGCCCACTTCACTCCTGGGGTTGGCCGGTATGTTTAAAAGGTCCCACCAGATATGCAAGCAGACAGCCCTGCCAGCTGCGCTCCGGAACATCCTGGATGCCGCTGGTAGAGCGGGGCAGTTAAACCCGGGGCACTGGCCAAAACGTGAACTGCTGTCCGTCTGATGGGCGGACCCACGCTGCAGCTCTATGTCTGACTGCCCATTGCTCCAGACAACATCATAGAGTTGCAGGCACCAGCCTAGATTATCGGGCAATTGCCTGCAACTCTATGGTGAGGGGTGGGGGAAGCATGCAGGCAGACTGTGGGCTGGGGAACCCGCTGGGTCCATCTAAGGTAGGACACAGGCAGGGCTGGAAGTGGGCAGATGTGGGGGTGCATCCCCAGAGCAGCTCTGGAGGCAGGCAGCCTCTGCGTCCATCGAAAAGCACCCATAATGCATTCTGGTGCATCCAGCAAGGACAAGAAGAATTTTCCTTGGCTGTATCATTATTATCTCGGGATAAAAGCCATCACCTCTTCCAGGACTGAGTTGTTTATTACCAATATAGAGGCACCTACTAGACAGTGAAAACCTCCACTGGCTTTGGGAATTCATTCATGAAAAGATTCCCATTTGTTCAAATAAGCTTTAACCTCTTTCCTGTAACAAGAGAGACTTCTTTCCTACACAGACTGTGGCCACTAGAATTACTCTGGTGCAAGCAGTTTGAGTATTGCAGCCTGACAGTGTTTGCAGGGTGTGGACTGAGGGACAAGGGCTTGTTGCAGGCTGAAATAAATGCAAATGTACATCGTAGTAATATAAAATGGGAGGGGGGGGGGATTCTTTTGTCGGGTACTTACTTTTTAAAATTCTTTATTTAAAGTGTAGAGGCGTTCAGCATTCTCATCAGCTTCCCAGCGTTCAGATTCAAAATGAGGCTCATAGCTCTTCAGATCCAGGATTGAGGAGGATTGTAGCCTGTGCGTTTATGGGGGGAGGCTGAGTATTTCACGGGGGGGGAAGTACCATGGGATTGAGTATGTCATAGAAATGGCAACCACAATGCAGAACAGAGGTTACAAAATCAATGGTGGCGCTGCAGCTTGGCCAGGGCAAGTGCTTCAGGCTTCAGTCAGCGAATGGGGGCTTGCATCAACATTAGTGCTTGAGAACTGGAGCGGCCCTACGCTGCTATTCACAACGCACTTACTCCAGAGTAGTGGGCTTCAATGGGACTACTCTGGAGTAAGTGCTTTGTAGACTGTAGCTCTAGTTGTTGGGTTTTTTTTAATCCTGTCAAAGGCCAATGAACATTTCATTTTACAGAATTAAGAAAATGGCTTTTGGATTTCCATCAGTAGCTGTATGTACTTGCTGAAAGATTAACAAGTGATGGTCTTCTATCTGAAAGCACTTACTCAGGAGTACTGCCACTGCAGTTCAATGGAACTGCTCTGGATTACAGGGCTTCAGGGCAGTCTGCGGCCTAGACAATATCTGTGCCAGCTGCACATTGTACTCTTCTGCCAGCTTTCTAAATAAATCCCTATAGTTCGAGGCTTAGCACTAACTCACAGTCATACATATTCTGTTGCTCTAATATTTCTGCACCTGTTTGTTTGTTTGTTTTAATTCCCATTCATTATAAGAACTGGATAAGAGTTCTCCAGTTGATGGAAACTTTTCTTATGTATCATAAATTCTTTGTTTTGCCTTGTTAATTTTGCTTCTATTCATCATTTGGTTACACAAATTGTTTTCACCAGTGTCCATTCTTAGAGTCACTGTACAATATGTATGTGAAACCTCAGTTTAATGGATTTACTTTCCAGTGTATGAATTGATTTATCCAATGCTAACCTAGTTAATCCGAGCAGGGTTTTATTTTGTTATTTTTATTTATTTATTGTCTGTGCACATGGGAAAATTTTATGTAGCTTTTACTTTCCCTTGTTTCCCATTTCTCCTCTCTTCCTCTTAGGGTAATTTCAGACGTGACGGGCCCGGAGGCCCGCCATGCTGAACCACAGAGCGGGATCCATTTTGGATCCCAGTCAGGAATCAGGCCAGCCGTCCTTTAGACGTGCTGGCCTGATTCTGGAGGGGGATGGGGGGGCTGCGCTGCATGACCGCACAGCCCCCCCCCCCCGCACTCCCCCGGCTGCCCGCCTTCCGGGAGATGGGCTGGTGCAGCGGCCAATTTGGCCGCTGCACCCAATCCCGTCCCGTTGTCGGGACCACGATCCGGCAGGGCTGAAGGTAACAGGCATTACCTTCAGCCCTTTCCAGATCGTGGCCAGTCCAACCACGGTTGGGGCCCAATCCCACCATGATTCTGGACCTCTGGGCGGCTGGAGGTCCAGAATCGTGGTCAATGTGTTTCCCACTGGAGGTTCACTGGAGTGAACATCTGGCGGAATGCACATCAGACATTACGGGAATCAAGACCACCACAGGGGATTCACTGTGGTTGACCGTGATCTCATAATGTCTGAAAATACCCTATGAAAAGATCTCAACTCACTAGGGTAATGCTTTGTGGTGTGCCATTTATTTCTTAGATTGTTACACATGCACCTTCGTTAGGTTTTACATTTATTAAAGGCAGTTTACACTATGGGTATTTTCAGACGTTACGAGATCACAGTGAACCACGGTGAATACCCACCTGTGGTCACTGTGTCTCGAACGTCTGTTTGGCGGCCGCCAGATGTTCGCCACGGTCAATACCCGCAAGGGGTCAATTTGAACCATGCTTCCCGGGCTAGCCGGGGGAATGTCCCGGGAAGCGTGATCAAAAAGATCCCTAGCGGGGACCAAAAAAAAGTAACGTCTGGCCGCGCGCCACGGCCCGGGATCCCCGGCGGGATCCCGGGCCATGGTGCATCCAGCCCGACGCGGCGGCCGCATTGGCCCCGCCGCCCGCCCGTCTCCCCAGAGGGCGGGCGGCGGGGTGCATGGAGGGGGTGGGGCCATGCGGCCGCAAGTTGCGCCGCGCGGCCCCACCCCCTCCCAGATTCCCCACCGGGATCCCCCCGGCACGTCTGATATGGCGTGATGGGGTGACCCCGGCGGGGAATGAATGGGTTGTTTTTGGTACGGGGCCAAGCGGCCCCGTAACGTCTGAAAACACCCCATGTCACTTTTAGAACTTGTTATTGTGACTGTAGCTGCTGTTCAAAAGGAAACAAAAAGACAATTTGTAAACTTTTCTCTTTCACTGCTTTGGAAAGAGAACTCTCCACCGCAAGCGGGTTATTCTGCCATTCTATTTAGCTAATTTACAAAAAAACCACAGCAAGTAGTGTTGACTGAAATGCAGGCTTTCAGTATAGTGCATTATATATTTTTCAGCAGTAATGCATATTGTATCTAACTCCATTTGTATTACGCTGAACATCAAGTCAATGTTGATACCTCATCAGAGCAAAATATGGACTAGACAAGTTTGATGCCTAAAATTATTCAATAGTTTACAGCAACTCCCTGCCCCTCAGTCCCAGAATTAAAAGCACGCTGTTCTTTGCTGGGTTTTTTCTGACTTCTATAGAGAGTTTCCCTCTCCCTCCATTCTTGCTTCTCCTTTCCATTTCTCTATTTTTGATTCTGTCAAAATAGAGCAGAGCAAGCTCCGTAACAGAGCATTGAATAGTAATTTGCACTGGGGTGGAGGCAGGGTGGGGGTGAACTTAGCTTTTTGTTCATTTTGTGGCTGGACTCGGCCTGGGCCGTGTCTGCTGTGGCTTCCTGTCCTGGTCTGGGTTGCAGCCACATGGCGGTCACATTTTTTTTTATCCATAGTGACTTCTCTCTCTTCAAACCTTTTCAATTGAAGAGAAAAACTGACCTGTTAGTGTTAAATGGTTATCTGCTGTTAACTGCAAACATTCATAGAGTTGTCCAGTACTTAAACCCTGTGTTTTATATTATGTCTTTATGGTAACGATGGGTGGGGTTGCAGTGGGGTAATTTATGCATTCAAAGCCCCTGATTGTACAAGTACTTTATTCTGTAGTTTACATGACTCACAAAAGTAAGTTATCTACGTGCTCATTATAAATCTGAATTAATAGGTTTGGGCTTCGTGATTCTCCCTAGCTCCTTGTGAGAAGGCTCCTGTGAAAGGGTGGCTTGTGGATTTGGAGAACCACATATGGGAAGAGTCATGGGGTACATCTATATGAGCAGGGGGAGGTCCAGTCCCCACCTGCCTTGTGTTGGGCAATTGCGGCTGCCACACTTTGGGCTGGTGGCCCCCATGAGTGGCCCCACTTTGGGTAACCTTATCCCACTTTGGGCAACCTTGCTATGCCCTTTATCACTGACCTTTCCCCAACGACACAGGGCATACATAGCAAGGTTGCCCAAAGCGGGGCGAACATCTGGCATCTGCCAGCCATATGAGCCACTTCATCACATGGTAACGTTGCCCAAAGCAGGATAGGGCTGCCCAAAGCGGGGTAACATCTTATGAGGCTGCAGCCATGCATTGTCCCTCGCAGACCCCCAGCTGTAAATCTTCTGAAAAGGAAATCCAACCTATTAAAACAGTCAGTTATGATGAAACTTTTAGGCTTCACTGTTTGATATCAGCAACAAATTAAGAAATTTCAGTAACACAATACTGTAATAATAATGTAGTGAAGTATTTAGGACTGTCAACCAATTAAACATTTTAGTTGATTAACTGCATTGCTTTTAACAGATTAATTGACCAATTAATCAAGTACCCGAATAGTAAATATAGCGTTCTTTGCACAATACAGTTAATTTTTTGTTGTTGGTAACTCACCACTTTTAAAAATATTTTTCGTTTTTGAAATTTTGATTTTTAAAATATTCAGTTTTAAATTGTTTTATTGTTTTTATTTATTAAAGTCTATAATCTGAAGTCAATACCCTAATTCATTAATCTGATCTATTAATACTTTCAGCCTTAGCAATATTATTCTTCCTCAGTCATAGGCCCTTTTTGCCTGGATGCCCCCTCTCCCCCCCCCCGCTCATGTGTGCGGGTGCATGGGGGGGCATCCATGCGCTCCCACGCTCCACCTACTTCCACCCATTGCCCATGCACGGAGCAACGGGCTCCAATGGCGGATTCTCCGTGCATGGAGATGGGTGGGCATCCGTGCAACGGGCCACCCATGCACCGCCCACCCGCCGAGGCCTCTATCCATCTCCCCCCTGCACCGCCAGCCCGTGTGAATAGGGCCATATAGACTGTCTAAAGAATAGCTGTCAGGTGCTTTCTAATAAAAGCTATTCAATAGTCTAAAAAATTAATTTTTTCTTTGTATGTTTCTACAGGAACAAAGAAGAAGAACTGTCCTCCTTTAATCTGAAAGTCATTTGGTAACACTAAGCTTTCATCCTTAAAACTGCTTCCACACTTTTCTCATGTTTTGCTTCATACAAAACAAGTGTGTAAGTTTTCTTTCTCCTAAACACATTTGTGGAGTATGCATAAATTTAATTATGCAAACCAGGATGAATTATTGTGATATGTTCTGTTAAGTTGTTCTTTTTTATATCAAAGTCAGGCAGTAGTTTTTTATATACCATCAACTCATACGGCTCAATTAAAAAAATGCTAAAGATGTTCATGTACTTCAATTTCTGTTTTTAAATTGACTTACTGAGCAGGGTTGGCACCACTGTAGCGTTTGGTAAAACAAATTTGTAAAAGTGGCACCATTTACGTTTGGATCACAAATATTTCTTGCAGGCGTTTAAATTTACTCTTAATGTCTAACGCAGCCATATAATGCTTACAAAACTGACGCCTCAAATCTGTTTCCATTAAGACCAATGGAAGTCTTGCCATAGACTTTTTTAACAGGAGCAGGAGCAGATTCCTAAAATGAAATCGTGGTCTGATGGAAGTGAAGGGGTGCTATGCAACTAACTTCAGGATAGTCAGGATTTCAACCTTACGTTATAATATTATAGGGATGCACTTTGAACAGCACTGTTACCGATACGTATGCTGTAGGTTATTTGTAGTGTGTATTTTTGGCATGATTTCAAACTTGGTTATGAAAATATCTGGAGACTTGGTTTGATTTCTTTCATTTTTTATTTGTTCCTTTGTACTGTGTTTGACATCACAAGTTGCCTTAATCAAGGCAAGATATTAATTAAATAATAGGAAGCCAGAAATCGAATTTAATATTTTCAGCCTCCACTCTGTTTGAAAGGAGAAAGTAGCATTTATTTTTCATTAAGACTGCAATTTTCGGCTCGGACCTAGTGGCTTGAATGAAAGCATATTTACTATCCGAGATTCACACGAAAAAAGGAACTTTGCAATGTGAGATATTCAACCATTTCTTGTGGCCATTCCAAAGCACACCCATAGGAGGTCTAAATCAATAGTATGGATATTTGCCTAAGAAAATGTTTTCATTTTTGAAGAAGAAAAACAGAACACTTTTGTGAAAAGTCAGAATGGTCCAAATTCATCCATACTATTACTATTGAAGCTAGAGGAGTGATACCAGCAATGAATTTGGCTCAGTAAGAGAGAGCTATTTATATAACTGAAGGTCTAAAGTTCATTTAATTTTAGTCAAAGACCTGATCCTGCATTCCCAGTCATCCCCAAACCCCAATCAAATCAGCACCTATCAAATGTAATTTAAATCTCTTTGCAGACCTGATCTTGCTTCCATTTAAGCCAATGGTACATTGAACATACAACAACTGCAGGATTGGACTGTACATATTTAAGTTAAAGCTCTGTCAAGGCAGCAGGGTCAGGCTTCCAGTGCTATTTTTAAAAAAGTGTGAAGCCTGAGTTGTGATAGGGTTTACCAGATGCTTGACTTTCTAAAATTTGCCTCCATGTGATTTTAGTGAATGGCCTATGTTTTTCTCTGCAAACGCACACTAATAGTTACACAGGGTGTTTTCAGATGGATGCGGGGCTCCTCACCCCTGGAGCTGCTCTGGGGGTGCACCCCCACATCCGCCCAGTTGCAGCCACTCCTGGGTCGGAATCAAACAGACCTGGCGGGTTCCCTGACCTGCGGTCTGCCCATGTGGCACCTCCCGGTAGTGTTGTGGCCGATTGCACACACACCACAGTCTTGTAGGCGATCGACCACAACACTCTGGTGTTGCCCAGGGCAATGGCCAGCTGGAGGCGGAGCAGCAGTTGGGGTCTGCACCTCAGATGGACAGCTGCTCCCCTTCAGGCTGGTGCCCCAAGTCTGGCCAGCCCACTCTGCTGGCAATGCTCCGGGGTGTTCCAGAGCACTGACAGCAGAGCTGCCCCAGAGCAAGTGAAGCCTGTTCTGGCAGGCCGCCTTTAGACACATGGGCCAGCCGGGGATGCAGCGGGATGGCGGCGCGGCTAGCACCCAGGGGAGCCCATCCATCTAAAAACACCAAGTGTCTTGATTTGTTTAACATGCTGTTTGTGTAGTGAAGCATGTGTTACGTTGCTAAGAGGATTATAAAAGAAACTGAAACCAACACACACAGGTTTTGTAGAGGGCAGCCTTAGTCCTGGCAGCTTTCAGTCACTGTATATACACACAATAATTTCACACTGTTTCAGCTGATAGCAAGGTCTACTTTTAGGTTCTTGACCTTTAGTGCAAATAGTTTTTGAATCCTTCATAAATCATGGGAAAATATTGATTCCCTCCATCAGTGTTGCCAAACAAATAAATGAGGAGCTTTAAAAATAATTTTAAGGTCAAATAACCTATTTTTTTTATTCCACAAACAAATTTACTCTTAAATATTTTAAATTGCCCTTTTGTTTTGTTGTGGTATGCGACAACAGTTATATCACCCCTTTAGCCAGGGTGAATATCACCTTTCTTTGATCACTTTTTAGAGGGGAAAAAACATTTATCATGCCCTTATACTCATGAGTATAAAATACTCATCCTCTTTTCTAAAAGCAAGTTATTGCTTTCTTGACTATCCAATAAGAACGTAATGGAAAACATCAGAAAGACTTTATAGCCTCAGAGCTAAGAGTAAATACATTTTCTGCTCTTTTTATATGGGGCTCTTCCACTCATGAACATGCAGAAATCTGTGGCACGGGTGCATGCAGTGAGTGGGGGAGCGTGCGCGCTCCCGCCTAGCACACATCCCCATGCACCCCCCACTCATCCACACATATGGAGCAACTTGGGAAAATGGCGGTTGCTCCAAGCATGGGGATGAGTGGGGGGTGCATGGGGATGTGTGTGCACCCATATGCACGCCCCGCCCACGCAACGCGCATGCATCGGCACACCCATGGACACACACACCCCACTCTGTGGGGGCTGTGTAAAAAAGGCTTTTGTCTCTGGGTAATTTCAGACATGACGGGCCTCTCGGCCCGCCATGCTGAACCATGGTCCAGGATCCGTTTCAGATCCCAGACAGGAATCAGTCTGGTCATCCATTAGACATGCCGGCTGATTCCTACAGGGGATCGTGGAGGGGGCGGGGCTATGTGGTGCAATGTGCGGCCACACAACCCTGCCCCCCCGCGCTCCCCAGGCCACCCGCCCTCGGAAGACGGGCGGGTGCAGCAACCAATCCCGCTGCTGCGCCCGATCCTGCATCAGGATCTGGGCCACGATCTGGGCCGGCGGAAGGTAACAGATGTTACTTTCCGCTGATCCCGGACAGTGGTCCAGCTAACCACGATTCTGGACTGCCGGGCGGCCGGAGGTCTAGAATCATGGTCATAGTGATTCCCACCGGAGGTTCACCATGGTGAACCTCTGGCGGAACGCACTACAGACGTTATGGGACTTTCGGTCACCACAGGGGATTCACTGTGGTTGACCGTGGTCTTGTAACGTCTGAAATTACCCTCTGAAATGAAGTTTTGCTGACAAAATGCATTTTTGTCACTGAAATGCAATTTTCCTAAATCAAGATAGATATTAATATTTGTAACTTTTAAAAGACTAGTTGCAAGATGTTAAATTTCAAACAACTAGTTCCTGCATTGCATTCATCATCATGGCAGTTTTTACACGGATGCCCCCCCCCCCCTTGTGTGTGCGGGAGGGTGTTAGACCCATGGGGGCATCTGTGGAAACAGCGTGGCAGTGGGGGGAGATGGGAGTTCAGTTCACCACGGGTGGTGAACACCATGGGTGGCAAACACCACGGGTGGTGGGTGGAGGTGCGTATGCATTCCTGTGTTACACCCACTTCCACTCTTCACCCACCCATCTCCACCCACGGAGCCATACAACAATATGGAGGAGGTGCCATGGGTGGAAGTGGGTGGGGATGGGGGGGTGTCTGTGGGAAAGGACAGCCACCCACCGTGGCAGCAAACCCATCACCCCACCCACCGCTGCTCGTGTAAAAAGGGCCCCAGTCCTTAATTTCCATTCAGAAGGAGTTTTTCTACAAGACGACAAAATTATTTAGTTTTGTTCATGTTGAACTAAGGCCCTTTTCACACGAGATGCCCCCACCCATCTCCACAGTTTTGCTGCGTGGAGATGGGTGGAGGCACCAATGGGAATGCCGTGGCGGATGGGTGGGGATGCATGTGCACTCCTGCTCTACACCCGTCTCCACCCATCACCCACACATGAAGCAATGGGCTCCAATACCAGTTGGGTGGGGATGGGGGTGCGCCCATAGGACCGACCCCACACCCATCTCCACCCACCGCGCTGCACCCCCACCCACCGTGGCCCATTTAAAAAGGGTCTATGTGTCAAAACTATGGCCCTTTTCACACAGACACTCTAACACTGATAAAATGGGTGTTACATTTTATTATACATGTTGCACGGCACTCAGAGCACACCCGCAGCCCTGCAACATGTATAATAAAATGTAACACCCATTTTATCAGTGCTAGCGTGTCTGTGTGAAAAGGGCCATAGTTGTGGGATAAATTGGTGGACTTTCCCATAGCTGAGAAGTTTATTTTATGAAACTTGATTAGGAGAGCTGGGAAATTCCTTGCTCTTCGTCAGCTGTAGTACATCTTAAATGAAGCTGGTGGTGACTAAATTGTCCAATTGCTATTCTGGATGCTAATCATGCTTCAGGCCACAGATTGCCAGGAATAGAATGCTTCTACTAGGGAGGGCTATATTAAAGAAGATCAGCTACAATTTTCTTTGAATACACGTTAGATATTGCCAGTATTTATTTTTTTACCTTTGCCAATTAAATTACACTCAGGATGAAATGTGCTGCAAATATACAGAGAGGGAGCAATTTTTTTCATTTCCCTGCATCTCTGTGGAAATCAGATTAAAAAATGATAAGAACTCTGAAGTTCACAATTAGAGTATGCAGCATGTAAAGTTCCCCCATTCTCTTTTATACTATTCATGATAAGCTTTCCCTTTTCCCCCTTCAAATCTTGCTTTTTTGTCTAAATGCCTCTTAAAGAAAATGAATGCATCTTTGCTGTTTCTATAAACAATAATTCTCAAAGTCAATTTATGTTACAAACAGGATTTCTGTATTACTAGAAACAGATAAGTACTTCGCACTGCAGGACAGTACAGGTACCAAAGTAGACTGGATCTGACTCACAGAAATAGTTGTATGGCACACACATTTTGGCCCTTTTCACACAGACATGCTAACACTGATAAAATGGGTGTTACATTTTATTATACATGTTGCAGGGCTGTTCTATGGAAGCCCTGCAACATGTATAATAAAATGTAACACCCATTTTATCAGTGAAAAGGGCCTATAATACTAGCATCTGTGTTTTAAAATATTAATAACTTGCCTTTTCCTATCTCGGTGCTCACAGAAGAGTTTCACATTACAGTTTACAAGTTACAGGTTTGCACACACAAACTCTCAGGGTTTACAGTTTTGCTCAGCCTACTTGAAAGTAAAAACCAGGTGCCCTGTATTTCAATGTATATTGTTAGAGGAAATATTTGTAGTCATTTTGTTTTGTTAAACTGCCTGTAAACATTAAGGTAATAACAGGAGGCAATACCAATAGCTATTAAATATCTCAGGGGAGATATCGGTAGAGTGTTGCAATCCTATTGTCAAACAATGTTTGCTTCACTTTGGCCATTTTTACACGGATGGGGGTGGGCAAGGGGATAGGTGTTCTGGCGCAGTGGGTGGAGGTGTATGTGTGTCCCTTTACACGGACACGGACACACCTCCACCGATTGGGCCTCCTCTCGTTTTTCAGAGGGCCCTGTGGGTGAAGATGGGTGGGTGATGGGTGGAGATGGGTGTTGCGCAGGAATGTGCGCGCACCCCCCCCCCCCACTGGCAGAACACCCTCCCACACACCCAGCTGTAGGGATGGGACTATCGGCGAAATACCGGTTACCAGTTTTACGAGTATCGGTTTTATCTGATATCGGTTTTATCGGTATATTGGTTTTTTAACATTGCCGATTTTTATTTTATTTTTAACATTACAGCCATTTTAAAAATGGCCGCAGTGTTAAAGATCCGAAAAATCGGCAATATTAAAAAAACAGTACACCGATACCGATAGTATCGGTTTTATCGGATTAATCTGATATCGCCAATTATCGGCAGTATCGGATTAATCCGATACCAATAGTCCTATCCCTACCCAGCCCGGGGGGGGGGGGGGGGACATCCATCTGAAAACTGCCTTTGTCTGTTATTGTTACTGAACAGACTTTATGTTTCTTTAAGGGTTTGATTTTCTGTAATGTGCTAAGCACTCTGGTCGCAAACCTGCAAAGCATTTAAGCAAAGAGAAGTATTTTTTCCACTCAGTGCAGGATTAACTCATGGAATGCATTGCCAGAGGATGTTGTGATGGCCAGTAGCATAGTTGGGTTTTGTTTTGTTTTTTAAAAAAGGATTAGGTATGTTCTTAGAGGCTAGGTCCATAAATAATTATTAGTCAAGTTCATTGGGGATGAGAGTCCTGACTACCAGAGGCTGGAAGTGAGCAGCAGGAAATAGATCACTTGTTGTGCACTTCTCTGAAGCAATTTTAGCTGCCACTGTCCAAGACAGGATGCTGGGCTAGATGGACTATTGGTCTGACCCAGTATGGCAGTTCTTATGTTCTCATGTGCATGGCCTCATTGTTCTCATTCTGTTCTCAGAAATGGCCTCATTGATTTCACTTGAACCACCCATGTTGAAAACTGAGTATGCTTAAGTGTTTTACTGGCTCAAGGCCAGAACGCTCATCACTTTACAGGATCGAGTTTCAAATCCTTACCATTATTGTACCAACAACAGACTAATATGAACTATGCAGGCAGAGATTGCCACAGACTTGGGTAGCTAGCAAAATCCAATAACATGGTGCTGTCCATGCATACCCCAATGGCAGATTTATCAGACTGGTGAAGTGATGTGTAACCCTATGTCTAATCAAGCTGATTAGAATCAAGCCCTCTGGGTCAGGGTTCACTAGCTGCTAGTATTATATGTTTCATATTGCAGTCTTTGTCTGTTCTGTGTGAAATTCACCCCTGAGCTGCAGAATAGCCTTGCTTTATGCACCACTCAGGTCTAGCCAAAGGCCTTTAAACCTGATCCAAAGCCAGCTGAAGTCACAAGAAAGACTCCTGCTGACCTCAGGATACACCTGAAGGCCTGAGTGCTGTATAGACACTGTTTAGACATCGTGTTGGTCTTCTGCACAGGCGTGAACTCCACACTCTTAGAATTACTCCTATTTAATTCTTTTTGGTGAGTGATTCGAGAGGCATTCATGGGTTTTGTGTTTATTCCTGTCTGCATTCAAAGATGCCTTTTACTATCTAATGTTGATGGCCAAAGTGTCATTCCTTTTCTTAGTAATTATTACAGTAAACATTTGGCTACCTGAGAACACATACAGTACTTTAAAAATGCTTGCTATTGAAGCTGATCCGTTTTTTAATTATCATTTTTTTGTTGTTGTTTTTGGAGGGTGAGCATCAGTGTCAAGTTATTTAATAGTGCAAATAAGGACAGTGATTGTTAAAGAGAATGTGAGCGGTATGTTTGATTAGAGTGCAGTGGGGTTATGTGGCAAGTGCCAAAGGCAGAGTGCTGTGAAGGTTTTGTGCTGATAATGGATTATTGCTTATGGAAAAACAGAAGATACTTACACAGAGAGAATTTGACTCTTTATGCTGCTTTCGACATAGACGACATTGTGGCAAGTTCCTAGCTGAAGTCTGAAGTGATCACATTACCGAATGCTGTGAGCTGGAATTTAAGGACAACAAATACAGCAAAATAGCTCTGAGAATTGCACTAACAGTGTGTTGCACATGGAGAAGATTTAATTAGCTGATGATCACATGAGAATAAGCTGTTTGAAAACTTTAAATACCAAAGTTTGTTACTGACTGGGCAAGCATTTGTATAATTTTTTGAATGTTATGATGAATAAAATGTATTTTTAAGTAAAAGAAATTCTAAACAAGCATGTAGCTCAGCTTGAATTTTTTTAAAAAAAGAAAAATTGTAGTATATAATATTTTATGTGTTTGGGTTTGAAAATCTAAACACTTCCAAACCTGTTCTTAAACACACACACCCC
The DNA here is from genome assembly GCA_003113815.1 of Sphenodon punctatus. Classification (NCBI taxonomy): domain Eukaryota; kingdom Metazoa; phylum Chordata; class Lepidosauria; order Sphenodontia; family Sphenodontidae; genus Sphenodon; species Sphenodon punctatus. The sequence continues at coordinate 297,284 of QEPC01001904.1, read as the reverse complement.
TCTCAATTGCTGGGTGTTAATTTACAGCAGTGTTTTCCAAACTGTGGTTGAGGAATAAAGCCATTGCTACAGATAGGTGAATTTTGGGATGGGGTCCCATGGGATGTGCAATACCCATCTGCTGGCTGAAGGGCATTATGATAATTTCCATGCCTTCCACTCTCCAGAAATAGGAGTGGTACCAACAGTGATTGAACCATCTTCACTGGGTGCTTTTAGAAGGACGGCACCCATGGCGCTGCTCCACCTCACATCTGGGTGGCCCGTCTGTCTAAAGACAGACTGCCAGATGTGCAGATGGAGCAGAGGTGCTCCACTCCAGCCCAGCTCATGGTGCTGCAGGACATCCTGGAGTACTGCCAGCAGAGCAAACCGCTTAAACCTGGCCAGAGGCAGAGCTGTGGTCCATCTGCTCAGTGGATGGCCACTGCAGCTCTGCTCTCAGCCAGGAGTTGCCCTGGGTAACGCCATACAGCTGTGAGCAGCAGCATGGAGCAGGTCTGTTGGTGGCCAGCCCCGGTCCCTCTGACACCATTTGTACAGTTGTGGCCAACCTACAATGAACATATGCCAGGCTGCAAGCATCTCTGGCAGATGCATGGCATTCTGTGCAATTTTTTAAGGGTTGGCAATGATCCATCCCTCCAAAAAGATTGGGAACCACTGTTCATTACGTTTTTTTCTATATGAATTAGGTGACGGAGACCGCAGAGAGGACATATTTCGAGTGGAAGGCAGGATGAAAATGAAGTGGAATGAGCAACAATGGGGTATCTCCTAAAGCAGCCCTTTAAAATATCCCAAACCCTTAAATTCTTTTATCAAAATGATCTGTGGAAGAATGTTTGAATTAAAATAGCAAGAGAGCAGATGATGACAGGCTGTTTTTATGCAGCTCAGTCAGCAGCATGTGGCAAGTTGGAAAAGTTATTATTAGAAAGTTAGCAATGGAGTTTGAGAGGACTGCTTACTAAGGGCCTTTTTAGACAAGTGGCATTTAAACAAACCTGTGGCTCTTGGACACCTCCATGGGGGGGCTTTAGACGCTCCTCCATGAATGGGAAATTGCCCAGGTGTCATTAGAAACAGCAGTGCTGCGCGACTCCTGGGTGTTTTGAGGTGCTGCATAGTGCAGACTTCGATTATCGAGGTATTACTACTCCATATCTCAAAATACCTGGGAATCACCCGGCAACGCTATTTCTGATAGCACCTGGGTGACTTCCAGTTCACAGAGGAGCATCTAAAGCCGCCCCATGGAGGTGTCCAAGAGCCGCTGGTTTAAACTGCGGTTTAAATCCCGCTTGTCAAAAAAGGCCCTAAGTCATTCTAGATTAATGAGCACTGAGTAGATTTCTCTCAAACTGTCATACACGTGGAGCCAAGTCATTCAGAATCATTCAAAAAAAAGACTTCATTCTTGTTCCAGATTGAATTTGATTTTGACACATACTTTTGAATAGCATAAAGGCAGTGTTAATTTGCCTTGGTGCAACTTATCCTCTATGAATAAAGTGATTAGAGAGGACCATAATTCTTAACCAGTCATTTTCCTTGGGTGAAAACAGATGTGACAAGGGTCTGCTATGTTTGTTTGCGAACTCCCCGTCACATCTGTTTTCAGGCTGCCAGATGTGGGCCCCGGGGCGGCTGGTGGGTTTTGATGTTGGAGGGGCACTGGGGCAGTAAGGCCAGCGGGCCTAGGGGCGGAGCCAGGGGGACGGTGTGCCAGTGGCATGGCATAACCCAGCAGCAAGGAGTTCCCAGGGTTAACATCGGATGGAAGAAAACACAGTCTACATGCACATCAAGCTTAAAATAAATCATTTATAAACCCAAAACACAGTCTTGTACACCCTAACCCCCCTTCCATCCCAGGTCCCCAGCCTCTGCTCCCCGAGTCCCCCTGCCACTCATCCCCCCTTCCCCAGTGTCTCTGCTTCCCGAGTTCCCCCCGCCGCTCACCCTCCCTTCCCCAGTGCCACTGGGGAAGGGGGTGTGACTGGCAGGGGGTACTCAGGAAGCAGTGCCTCTGCTCCCCGACACACACACACCCGGCGCATTTACTCACCATCATCGGGTCAGGGACTGTGGCATGACGACTCCAGGCAGGCAGGCAGGCAGTTCAATGGAGGTGCTTAGCAGCGAGATGTGCTGCCGCGCACATGCTGAGTCAGTTCAAGCATGTGCGCTGCAGTCAGAGCGCCTCCACCGAACACCCAGGTGAGGCTTGCATTGAGCCCATAGGGCTCAATGCAAAGCTGCCGCTCCCCAGCAGCGCACTTGGTCTGAACGCTGAGCCGCCCAACTCACGTTCAGATCAAGTTTGTCTCCAGACTCGAGTCCCAGAAGGAGTCCAAGCAGAGCTAGAGCGCTCACTGACTGAGTGCTCTCTGCGTCTGTCTCTGCCAGCAGCTGAGTGAAATTGACATTGGGGCGCCGCGCTGCTCTGACTGCAACCAAGCTGCAGCAGTCAGAGCAGTTGCGGCGTTCCAATGTCAATTTCACTAAGCCGCCAGCAGAGACAGAGCGCTCAGTCAGTGAGCGCTCTGTCAGTGTGGCACCAGTGGGACGGGAGAGCAGGGGCAGGGTACTGCCCCAGGTGCCCCCAGGCTACAGCCGCCACTGGTGGGCTCACTGCTGCTCTGGCCCGGGTAGGTGGATGTGCCAGATGTGGTCCCCTGGATGATTCTGGGCCAAGAGCTGCTCAGGCAGGCCTACACGGGCCATATTGGGCCTATGTGACTGTTAGTGGCCCCATGCCCTGACAGGGATTGGAGGCCACCATGGCTGCCTGTCATGGTGGGGGCAGGGCGCTGGGGGCAAACCAGGGGGCTGCCCAGCTGCATGTCTGTACATTCCCCCACCAAGAGGGGTCTAGATGAGGGCTCGCTGGCTAGCCCAGTCAGGCACACTCCAGTTCAGTGCCCAGACCTGACCTGGCCAGTGTTCCTCTCCCTCTTGCGCCCCTCCCCTCCGGGCTATGTAGCCAGTGCACCGGCTGCACATCTGTTTTTACCCTTTGTTGATAGTGATATCACCTGAATTATCATTAGGTAGAGCTAGGGTTGCCATCTTGGGTATATTTTTCCAGGCCACTTACGAGAAATACATGTTTCCACCCATGTAAATTTTTTCAGGCCACTTATGAAGAATACATGTTGCAAGGCCTGCATTGGCACCATAAGTGCCAATGCAGGCCCTGCAACATGTATTCTTCATAAGTGGCCTGGAAATATATACCTAAGGTGTAGGGATGGGCGAACAGAACCAAGTTCGGAAATTCAGTTCGGTTCAAAAATCGAGTTCAGTTCGGAAGTTTGGTTCGGTCGACCGAACTATTCGAGCTTGGTCCGAACTCCAAACTTCCGAACAGAGTTCGGAAATTCAAACCCCATTGAACTAAGTGGAATATTATCTTATAAGGATGGGTGAACAGAACCGAAATCGGAAATTCGGTTCAGTTCTGTTCGGTTCAAAAATCGAGTTTGGTTTGGAAGTTTGGTTCGGTTGACCGAACTGGTCGAGTTTGGTCCGAACTCCAAAACTTCCGAACCGCGTTTGCCCATCCCTACTAAGGTGGTAACCCTAGGTAGAGCCAAACCTGGCTTAAAAGTTAAATATGAATTGCCAGGAAAGCAAAGCACTAAAGATTTGGGTAATCATACAGAATGAGGGTTGCCACACCCAAAGTCTCCGGGTTGTGGTCACGAGGTTCTGTGGGAAGCCTGAGTTCTTCAGGCACCCCCTCCCCCAGTAATATGGATAAATTAGAGCTAAATAAAAGGGGCTGGCCATAGGGACTTCCCCACACCCTTTCTGACATCGCCCTGTTCCTATGGAGTGTCTGTAAGGTATGGAGTTATGTCAGAAAGGGATCTGAGACAGCCCTTTGCCCTGCTTCCTTTCCAACATAACCCTGCATCTATGGAGTGTCATGATGTTATCCAGACACACTTGGATGGGGTTACAGCAAATGGGTTTGGCAGTCTGTTTACTCTGCACCGGCCCACATGCCTTCCCCCTGCCTCACCCCCAGGTAAAGCCTGGAGCCAGGTTGTGGCCCTAGACAGAACTAAGAAACAAGGGCAGGCTCAGGAAGAAAAAGCAAAGGCATTACACGGATCAAGGCCGGATGGAGGGCAATAGTGGAGCAATACTGAACAGACTAAAGACCAGAACACGAAAGAAGAGCAGCGTTCAGATAAGCCAAGTAGTGGCTTTCACCATCACGGGTGAAAAGAAACGAGATGGGGGCGAGCTGGATCCCCTGGCTGCCCTGGCGAGGGCCACTGCAGATGCCACTCCTCAGACTGGTGGGGAGGGCAGTTCAGATGAACTGACCCCACCCAGGAAATCCAGACAAGGGCGGGGGCTGCCGTCACAAGTCTCTCCATGCCAGAGGTCGGCCATGGAGTGGGCAGGAGCCCCAGAACTCTGCTGCCCAGCAGGATCTGGTCCCTTGGGAGCTGCTGGCAGCTAATGGAAAGCAGGGGAGCACGCTCACCCGCCTGGGTGCGTGCACCAAACAGCAGATCTAGGGGGCCTTGAGCTCCCCATCAGCTGTTTGGTGTGGACGTCAAGGCTAGATGAACACACTCCTCCAGACTCACTCCCCAATCAGCTGTTTGGTGACTGGGGTGAGCACACTCCTCCGGGCCTGATCCTGGGACTTTGCCTAACAGCTGGGTGGGGTCTAACAGACAGAAGGGCTCACATTAGCCCAGCTTAGCTCAGCTGGGTCATGACTTTAGCTTGTGTCACGATCCAGCGCCCCTGTGTTCATGAGAAGCAGTGGCTTGCCCTATGGTGCCACTGCAGTACTCTGGTTAGAGCCTGTGGAGCAGCTGGAGGGTCCATGTGTCCAGCGTGGTCTCCCCCTGGAGCATGTCACCTGCCCCAGCTCCAAGCTTCCCTACAGGAAGCTGGGTAGATTATCTGGTGCTGTGGTTTCTGTTCCTCCTGGTGTTTTCCTACCTCTTGGTCCGGCTCTTCTGCTCTAGGGATTGGATCTGCTTTCCATGCCTGAATCTACTCTGCACTCTGTGCCTGAATCCCCATCTGCTCTGATCTGCACCTCATGCTTGAACTTGGGTTTGTCTGATCTCTGCTTGGACCTTGCAGATCCAGTTTTCCCCACACAGGAGAGTCCCTGTCCTTGGACTTTGCCTTTTTGTCCCCCACGTCCATTTGTTGGTCCATTTGGTGATGCTCTCTGATCCTGCACCTACATACCCAAACCCACACCGTAATCCTGATCCCAAATAAGGTGCCCATCCCTGATGTTGTGCGACTCTCTGTGCTCTGACCCAGGCACTTCACAGTCCAGTCTGCACTGCTGACCTTCTCGGGATGCCGTGTCCAGTAGCAGCTGTCCGCCTGCCTTGTGGATGAACATCTGGCGACCACCGTACTGACGAGCAGGTGACTCGCTGACTACTGCAGCCTACTTTCTTGTTTGTTTTCACCCCACAGACACTGATTCTTGGTCCTTCTACATATTCCCCAGGCAGCCAAGGGGGAAGTTGGGAGCCCTGGCCAATCAGGGGCCAGGAACATGGTGATGTGTGCAGAGGTAGGTGAAGTACTTGTAGGCTTGTACTGAAGACAACTCCCTGGTGGCAAGGTGCTCAGGGCTCCTGCCTTGATGCCTTGTCTGTCTGGCAGGTTTGTGGGCAAAAGGGAAGAGTAGGAGGAAATGAAATTCAAGATGTAGGTCAGGGCGGTGCACAAAGCCTTGAAGGTAGGAGGCTTGAACGTAATGTTGAAAGTGAGATGAGACCTTATTCACAGTAAGTGAACAAATTTATTTTATTTATTTATTTATTTATATTTTTTAGCCATTCCCCTCATGCTTTTGGCATTTTGGGGCAGCTTACAAAGTCAAAAATATATATAACAATAAAATCCAATAAAAATAAAAACTACAAAACATTTTTAAAAATCTTTAAAAAACCCAGATTTATCCCCAACTACCCCACCCTCCCCTCCGAAGGCCTGGGAGAACAGCCAGGTCTTACAGGCTCGGCGGAAAGCCAGCAGACCTGGGGCCAGGCGGTCTTCCTCCAGGAGGGAGTTCCAAAGTTGCGGCCCGGCCACTGAGAACGCCCTCTCCATAGTGGCCCCCCGTTTTACACGGGGGACTTCCAAATAGGCACCCCCGGTAAGCCGAAGGGATCGCTCTGAGGCGCGGAGGGTGAGGCGGTCCCTGAGGTATGAGGGGCCCAGACTGTGCAGGGCTTTATAGGCCAACACCAACACCAACACCTTGAATCTGACTTGGAATGTTATAGGCAGCCAGTGCAGAGTACGGAGCACAGGTGTTATGTGCTCCCGTTGACCCATCCCCGTGAGGAGACGGGCCGCCACATTCTGCACTAGCTGCAGCCTCCAAACCAGTATAAAGGGAAGCCCCTTTACAGTAGTCTAGCCTAGAGTGCATTACAGTAGTCTAGCCTCGAGGTGATGAAAGCGTGGGTGAGGGTGGCCAAGTCGAGCCTGGAATTATTCGGACGCAGTCTCCACAGTAGATACAACTGGCGAAAAGCGACTTTAGCCACCGCCTCCACCTTTTGATCCAGACGGAGATCTGTATCCAGAACCACTCCCAGACTCCAAACCTGCTGGGCTACAGGAGGGAGGACCCCCCCCCCACCCCCCTTACGAGGGGAGCCGATACCTCCGTCTTGTCGAGATTGAGCTTCAATCTGCTCTGCCACATCCAATCCGCCATGGCAAATGGTGCCACATTGGGTGCAGCCTCATGAGCTGGGGCGGGCCTGTATAGTATCTTATATTGACATAATGTTTATTGTTTTTATGGGGAATGGAGGGAAGGAGACAGGGGGGTGAGTCAGATGGAAATGGGTATATTACAACCCTCCTGGGGAGGACACAAGTATGGGGAAGTGGAGGGGGTGTACTGAGGAGGGGTTGGGAGCTTCTTGGGTGAGAGGTAAACGAGTAAATTGGGGATGCAGGTTGTTATTGTTGAAGCCTTTTTTGTAGTGTGTGGTGGCAGGAGATAGAGTTCTAGGGGTTTTCTGTCCGCAGGGGGTTACAGTTTACTTGCATTTTGATATTGTTTTTGGCTCGTTGAAAGCCTCCCTGAGTCCTTGTAGAAATGGAAGGGATATAAATTTAAAATAAAATAATAAAATAAATAAAATAATAAAAATAATAATAAAAAAACAGATTTATGGTGTCTTTTCTTGTGGCCTTTCCTTAGGAAGGAATTATATATTTATTTTCTGTGCACTCATGTAGAGATAAGTTTCAGTCCTCCTCCCATCAATGTCAATGGTAATACACTCATTAATTTTAAGGGTGGAGGATTGCCCCCATAAAGTATTCTTCAGCTTCCACAATTTATCCTTTGAAGGAAATCTAATAAGTTGCAATTTCAATGACTTAAAACAAATATGTGTTTTTTTTTAAAAAATCTTGCTATCAATCAAAAATTATTTGTTATATACAAAACATTTGCTTTGATTATAACTCTGTGTTTTTATTTGAAATACAGACAGACTATGCATTACTTTGACCTTATTTTTAGCAGATGGTCAGTTTTGTTGTTTCTGTAGCTATGGAGTCAGTAAGTAAGCCATTGCCTTCTATTGCCCAGCTGTTGAGTTAAAACCCTGTAGGAATTCCCATTATGTCCAGCTGTTGGGGTCAGATATCTTCAGAAGCAAGTTCTCTGTTATGATACCATGTACCGTATCCATGAGGACATTTATCACTTCTGAAGGAGTTACACTGGCTTTGGAGGAGGCTTTCATTTGTTGACAGCTCCATTTGATTTAATTTCAGGGGACACTGTCAAAGTTGCTGGAGCCTAAAACTTGACTTAGTGAGACAGTTGTCCCCTCTTGAAGGGCTTTCATACAGTAATGCAGATATGCCATTTCCCCCAGTCAATGTATGCTAATGCCAGATGATTAATATTAAAAAATATATAAAACAAGCTGATGAGTGATTTAGTGTGCGTGTGAGACACTCCTATTAAGCAACTAGTGCATGTTCTTATGAAGGTCAGGGAAACCTAATGCAATTGTACTCTGGGGCAGGTCGCTTCCCAGTTAGGTGGCCATAATTAGACTACGGATATGACTATAAAACAATTAATTTTAATATTACCATTAAAATTGGGACATATTTATCATGCTGTCTTGTGCAGGTCAGGCATGGATTCAATTCCAAGCATGGGAAGGGTTTGAAATAGCTTTGTGTAATGAAATGGAGAATGATTGTGTGATAATCCTGGGGTGGGGGTGTGAGTGGTCATTTCCCCTTCAACTTGTTTGGGTGAAGTGTGGAGAAAACACTATGGGTGTGGCCACATGAGTCAGATTAAACCAATCCCCTACATGGGGTAGGCAATCGCAGCAGCCACACTTTGGGGCCAGTGCGGGGAGCAGGGCATATGGGCTAACCACTGTGGGGAAACTAGGCCGGCCGGCTGGCTGGCCGCTGTCAGACATCCCGCCACACCCCGGGGCAGGTCGAGACACAGGCACCCAGCCCTGTCTGACCTGCCCACTATCCCACCAACCTGGCCATGATGTGGCTGTGGAGGAATGGTGACAGAGCCCGCCACTCAAAGCCCCACAGTGGACCTCACCACAGAGTGGAGCAGACGGAGGCCAGGCCCGTGAGTGTGGGCTCATTACCACAGTTTGGGCACCCTTACCCCACTTTGGCTAAGGCTACTAGGAGCTGCATCTCCAGTCTTTTTTTGGAGGATGCAGGGCGTAGCAGCCAGCTCCTCACCCTGCTCTAGGGCATGGTGAACATCTGGTGGCCACTGGGCATATGAGCCACTGCATCGCGTGACAACAGTTCCCGAATTGGGGTAAGGCTACCCAAATCACAGTACCATATCGTGTGGCTGTACCCTATATTACCCCCCTCCCCCCCCCACACCTTTAGCTCCCAACCTGGAAAGGCGAGAGGGACACAGAAGAGGAGGGGGAGGAAGTAGATTGAGGCTGCTGCTTAGCATGACTAAGTAGGCAACTACAACCTCCTACATGACTAGCAGAGTTCTGTCCCTGCCATCTTTAGGGAAGAGACTGTATCCGCCCAATTTCCCTCTCCCTAGCCCCACCCCCAACACCCCCATACATACACCCATGTGAGGTGGACACAAGATCATGCAATACACTGTAGAGGATACAAGAGGAGAGAGCGCGCTAATGAGTTTGGGTGGGAGAATATTAGGTAGGTGGCACAATATAAGTGTCTCTTAGGGAAATCTAAGCTCAATGGAGGACTGGAAGACACAGTCACAGATGAAGTTTTGGGAATGAGGGGAGCAGAGAAAGGACATGAGAGCAGGAACATGATACACAAGGTCCTGTGCAATAGCGCAGTTTGTCCTTGGCTGGATCTGGCCCTGGGTCATTTAGTGGACTAACAGCATTCTGTATTGACACCAGCTTTGCTGGTAAAATTACTTTATTGGCCACAGACCTTTTCATCCTAGTGGTAAAATCTCTCTTCATGGGTGTTAAGAGACATGATGCTGGCCTGTAATGGCTCACCTTAGGTTGCAGTTGCCTCCACTTAGCCATGCTAAGCAGCAGCCTAAACCACCCGTCTGTTAGCAAGGACACCAGATGTGGGCCCACTACAGCCTTGGACCAAGTAGGTGGCTGCCCAGGAACGTGCACCCAGAAGGAATCAGGCCCACAGTCCAGGCCCAAGGGCCACCCAAGCGAGCCATAGCAGGCCATAGTGGGCAAGCGCATGTGTGCGTGACACCATCCTGCCCCTGGAGTGGGGGTCGCCATGGCCGGTCCCCATGGCTGCCTGTTATGGGAAGGCACCAAGCGCAGCATGGGGCCCAGGGCTAGCCGGCTTCACTTCGCATCTGGCCCCCACCTCCCCAGCCAGGTTGATCTGCAGAAACATTTGTTCCATTCCCCAGATCTGACCCAGCCAGGGATGGCCGCACCGCCCCCAGGACACGTAGCTGGCATACTGGCTGCACATCTATTAATACCCCCTGCCTCAATCATTTGTCTGAAAAACGTGGCTAGTAGCAATACTTGGAATTTGCAGCTTATTTTCATCTGCATTTCTCAAAACACATTACACTTATGAGTATGCACTATTATACCAATTTCATAGATGATATTTGAATCAGGTATGAAAGGTAGAGATGGGCGAACGCGGTTCGGAAGTTCGGACTGAACTCGACCAGTTCGGTCAACCGAACCAAACTTCCGAACCTAACTCGATTTTCGAACCAAACCGAATTTCCGAACTCGGTTCTGTTCGCCAATCCATATAAGATAATATTCCATTTAGTTCAATAGGGTTTGAGTTTCCGAACTCTGTTCAGAAGTTCAGTCGACCGAACTCGAATAGTTCAGTCGACCGAACTCAAATAGTTCAGTTGACCGAACTCAAATAGTTCGGTCGACTGAACTCGATTTTCTAATCGAACCGAACAAAATTTCCGAACTCGGTTGTGTTCGCCCATCCCTAATGAAAGGTACAGTAATCTAGCGGAATAAATATGAGTTTATCACCTCATAGACAGGGTACCTTCCTTGGTGGTGGCACAGGTTTAGGATTTTAAAATGTTTAATAAATGTTACCAACTTGTTGCAGGATCATGCTCCCTGTCTTTCAGTAGAATTGTCTTAATTTTACAGCCAGCAGATTTTCCAAGCTAAAATTCTAGGTCAGCTAAATCAGGGCTCTGTAACAGAACCCAGATGCATAAGAACATAAGAAGCGCCATACTGGGTCAGAGCAATGGTCCATCGAGCCCAGCATCCTGTCTCCAAATGTGGACAATCTCAGTAGCTTGGGAGAAGCACCCAATAGGTCATAATGGTGTTATCCATTCGTTGTTCACTTCCAGCTCTTGACAGTCAGAGGTTATGTCCCCCAGCCTACTTGGCTAATAGTAATTAATGGACCTATCTTCCAAGAACTTATCCAATCCTTTTTAAAACTGAATTACACTACTGATCTTAACCACATCCTCTGACAAAAAATTCCACAAGTTAAGGGTGCATTGAGTGAAAAAAAATAATTATTTTATTTGTTTTACATCTGCTGCCAGTAAGTTTCATGGAATGTCCCCTAGTTCTAATACTATTTGAGAGGGTAAATAACAATTCCATATTTACTCATTCCACACCACTCATAATTTTATAAGCTTCTATCATATCCCATCTCGGTTGTTTCTTCTGCAAGCTGAAGAGCCGTAACCTATCAAGCCTCTATGCATACGGAAGCCATCCATACCCCCCTTTATTATCTATGGGTACTTTCAGACATGACTCTAACCACCCTTTAACCACCCTTGGTGGTTATTTATGCATGTTTCAGGGCTGTATTGGTGCCCTATGCAGCCCTGCAACATGCATAAATAGCCACCAAGGGTGGTTAAAGGGTGGTTATCGTAATGTCTGAAAGTACCCTTTGTTGACCTTCTCTGTACCTTTCCAGTTCTACTATATCGACTTTGAGATGGGGTGACCAGAACTGCACACAATATTCAAGGTGTAGTCGTACCTTAGATTTATATAGAGGCATTATATTTTCTGTTTTATTCTCTCTCTCTTTCTGAATAATTCCCAACAGTCCTCTTGCTTTTTTGACCATTGTCATACCCTGGTCTGAGGATTTCAATGTGTTGTCCACAATGACTTCAAGATCCTTTTCCTGAGTGGTAACCTCTAATTTAGAACCCAACATTGTGTAAATATAATTTGGATTATTATTCCCTATGTGCATCAACATTTCATTTGTCAACATTAAATTTCATCTGCCAATTAGTTGCCCAGTCTCCTAGTTTTACAAGATCCTCCTGCAATTCTTCACAGTTCACTTGGGTTTTAACAACCTTGAATAGCTTTGTGTCATCTGCAAATTTGGACACCAGTCTTTACTCCCTTCTCCAGATCAAAGTCAACTAGCTATCCACCTCTATGTTAAAACTGAAGGTATCATCTCAATTGAAATGACTCTCTAGCTTTTAAAAACCATTGGAGTGTAATATGCATGAGTTCAAACTGATTTCAGTTCAAGTCAAGTTTACATGGACATCAACATATTTAATATTTTTTGCCAAATATAATGCATTTTGCTTTTATTTTTTAATATTCTCCTTGCTGCTTTTTCATTCTCAAGCTACCATTGCTTTCTTGAAGTGGAGGTCTGGTTCCTGTGTTTACAGCATCACTACTATTGTCATGAAAATAGCTGTGATGTTACAGATTAAGCATTAAGACATCACTCCTTGGAAGTAAGTAAAGGTGGGGAAATTCCCTACACCCAGAAAAGGGCATAGTAGAAGCCTATTCCTCAGAACAACTCAGAAGATGTAAAAAATATCGCATATAAGCAGCTGTGGTATTAAAGGACAGATGACCAGAATTCTGTCCCATTTAAGCAATTATCAAGTGTCTCAATTAAGTGGAGCCAACTGTCCAGAAACTGTGGGTGCAGAAAGCAAGAGATCCACTCACATAACTTCTGTGATCCAGGAGCACTGATGGAGGATTTGGGCTGGATTAACTTTTATGTGTACAAGAGGTTTTGTGGAGTTGAACTTCGAGTCTGGGTGGACATTCCCTACATGTCTCCCCCCTCCCGCTTGAGTCTTGTTTCTCCTTTGCTCAGACAAACCTTAGCACTTGCTTTCTTGCAGAATAAAAATATTCCAGCCAGCCCAAAGAATTAGAAATTAAAATGGCTCAAACTTTTTCATATTTTATGTTACCCCATTTTTATTTTTAGGGTCTGTGGAACTGGGTTTTAAAAAATGTATTTGGAAAATGCAGTAATCAGTGTTTTAGTTCTTGTTGAGCATTCTAAAGTGAACAGACTGGCTGTTGTTTTCCATACACAGGCAGGTTGGTGCTTTTACATCAGGTTAAGGTTTGGGTTATTGGTGGAGTTTTGCATGTGTGCACACACACATGTATGGCCCTTTTTACACGGACGCCCACACGTGTGAGTGGGGGGGCATCGCCATCCATGCGACCGCCGCGGTGGGTGGGTAGCGGTGCATTCTTCCACGCTCCCCCCATCGCTCACGGAGGCATTGGGGACAATGGAAATGCCTCTGTGGGTGGGCATCCGTGTAACAGGCCTCCCACACACCACAGCACCTACCCATCCCCCCACACACTTGTGCTCATTTGAAAAGGGCCTATGTGGGAATCTACAGGCCCTTCCCATGACCTTGTGGCCATCAGTTAGACTAGTTCTTCTTATGGAATAATAAATAATGCAGATTAGGGACTGAGAAGTTGGGAATATTTTATGTTCAGACATATATTTTTCATTTAGTGCCTTGTAACAACTACAAAATGACAGAGTATTATAAAGCTAGAGGTATGTCCTGGTCCTGTGTGTAGTCCTTACTCTGTTGAGTAGAACTTCTGGTTTATATTGAACTATTCAGATTAATTATACTTCCTCCTTTAAAATGAGTTTATTTCCGACAGAGGGAAATTTTGGAATATTACTTCACCTTATAGAACACGCTAGATGGGGCATTAAAACAGACTTTCGGGGCCCAACAGCCAGTCATATCCAGGCTAAGGATGTGCACAGTAACCCTCTTTTGTTTTTGTTATTCTTTTCGTTTTCATTATTAAAATGTCATTCATTTTCGTTATATATCGTTAGTCTCTTTACTTTCATTTTCGATTTCCGTTGGTTTTAATGGAAAACAAATTTTCAGTGGTAACTTTTTTATTTTTCATCTGGTTTTGATTAAACTTGGCAGGATTTTACTCCCAATGGAGGGCATCATGTGTACCATGTTTCAGAATTAACGGCTAAAGGAATCCGATTTTATAAGCAGTTGACATTTTTTATTTTACAAAATTATATGTACACATTCCTGGCTCTAACATCTTTGGGTAATTTCAGACGTGACGGGCCTCCAGGCCCGCCATGTTGAATCACGCTCTGGGATCCATTTCGGATCCTGGTCAGAAATCAGTCCGGCCGTCCTTTAGATGTGCCAGCCTGATTCCGCCTGGGGATCGGGGAGGGAGCGGGGCTGTGCGGCGCGATGTGCATCCGCACAGCCCTGCCCCCCGCACTCCCCCAGCCACCCACCCTCCAGGAGACAGGCGCCGCTGCGCACGATCTGGCCGGGCTGCAGGTAACAGACATTACCTGCAGCCCATCCCGGACCGTGGACAATCCAATCACACTTGGGGCACAATCCCACCACGCTTTCAGACCTCCGGGCAGCTGGAGGTCCGAAATCATGGTCAATGAGATTCCCACCAGGTATTCACTGGGGTGAACATCTGGCAGAAATCCCTTTAGATGTTACGGTACTATCGGCCACCACAGGGGATTCACTGTGGGTGACTGGTATCGTAATGTCTGAAATTACCCTTTGTCTTCCATCCAAATTGGATGAAGCCTGGCCAGATTATACCCCTCTGCAAGGGTGCTACCTCTGCCAAATATCAGAAGTACTGGATAAAGATTCCTGATGTTATAAGCGATTTACTTTAAAATGCATTTTTGGCTGTCTTTGTATTCCAACCAGTTTACATTAACTTTGGAAGGTTTCGATCTCATATCTTTAGGAGCTTCTCTGCCAAATATCAAAAGGATCTTATAAAGGGTCCCAAAGTTATAAGCCTACACAGCATCTGGAGAGTATGAGCGTATGCCAGGAATTCTCTTATGTTTGTCACTGTGGTAGAAGATGTGTTTGTGATGCCAACTGACCAGCAAAAATGTCATCCATCTATCGTTCTGTGCTGTGACCACCCGAACCCCCTTTCTGCTTCAAAAAATGTCTATAAGAGATTCACTTATGTCCTCTGTCACAGTGCTTCAGGATGTGATTGTAATGACAATTGGCCAGCCTGGATGTGTGAACCATGTCTCCTGATTGCTGAGATGCTTCCCCCTCCCCTCTGCCTTACTGCCTGAAGTCCTTTATGTTCCTTCTATGCCCACCTCAGAGCCACCAAGGATTGATCCTGGAAAGCTGGAAGCATGCAGTAAGAGAGGCAATCTGTCCTAGCCAGGGTGTCTTTGAAATGTCAAGCCAATTGGCCAGAGGACATATCTGTCATCTCTGCTGTTTGGCACAGGCTACGGTCTGGGTGGGCACCCCAGGTGCATGGGGGGTATCCGCCAACTTGCAGAGAACACCCCAGGAAGGGTCAGGAAGATATTGCGCAGCACCCCAGGTGCATGGGGATTGGATTTATGTAGCTAGCTGAACTCTTGCAGTGAGCTCTAGCACACACACACACNTGAGAGCGCGCACACACACACACACACACACACACACACACACACACACACACACACACACACACACACACACACACACACACACACAGAGTGAGCTCTAGCACACACACATACACACACACAAAACCTGCCAGCAAAGTCTGAGAAAATGCTCTGACCAAAGTCAGAACTAACCACAGACAAAGAGCAGGCTCAAAGAACAGCAACTTATATCTACCCATTATGCCCACCTTGAAGCCATCACTGATTGGTCCTCCTATAAAGGTTGGAAGCATGCAGTAATTGGCCAGTGAATGTGTCTGTCAGTCTGTTGGGCTGCTCCCCCTCCCTTGTCATGCCTGTCTATGAACAGCACTACATGTGCTATTTACCTAAATAACAAAAGTCTTCAAGAGGGAAATTTCAATTGCTTATAAAATTTGGATCCTTTATCAAATCTTACTTCTGTTTAGCAGAGATCATCCTGAAGGTCTGAGATACAATCTTGCCAAATTCCATGTAAAATGGATGGAATACAAAGATGTTACAACCAGAAATGCATTTATAAGTAAATCACATATAACATAAGGACCCTTTATCCAATCCTTCTGAAATTTGGCAGAGCTAGTAATATTGGGGAGAGGTATATTTTTCCCTTGTTTCATTCAAATGAGATGGGAGAAAAAGATGTTACATCCAGGAATGTGCACACAGATGTTTGTAAAATAACAAAATACAACCGCTTATAAAATCAGATCCCTTTATCCAATCTTTCTGAAATTTGGCATACATAATGCCCTGTGTTGGGGGTACAATTCTGCCAAGTATAATTAAAACTGGATGACAAAGAAAGAAGTTACAGCCATAAATATGATTTTCAATTTGTTCCTATTAATTCATAATAACAAACCTTTTTTCCCCCCATTTTTTTCATTATGTTCTTTTGTTTTCGTTATTTAATAAAAACAAAAATCCCTATTTCATTTTTGTTATTATAATAATGAAAATGAAATGCACACCCCAGGCTCTCTGTTCTAGAAGCACGCTGCCCTTGATAACCTACAGGTACATACACTCTAAGATAGGATTTTTAAAAATACTCAGCATTGGCCTAAATATGCTCCCATTGAAGCCAAGTTGAGTCTTCCAAGCAATTTTAATGGAAGCAGAGTCAGAGAGGTTTAAAATCCCCTCTGAATTTTTTAATGAAACGTCTTACCATAACAATAAATAATACTTACAAGCATACAGATGTTAAAAAACATATCTTGGCTAGAGTGTGACTCTTGTGTTGTGTTGGTCCCAAATATGAGAGAGATAAGAGATGAAGTAGGTAAAATCATGATACCTTTTATTGGACTTCCTTATGCTGTAGAGCGCCTGCACAGGTTTGAACTTTCCAGAGCTATTCATTTTTGCCTAAAGAAGAGCTCTGTGAAGCTTGAATGCTCCCACTAACAGAGCTTGGTCCAATAAAAGGTATTTTCTTTCTTGACGTTTTTTCTTCTCTCTCTCAAAAGAAACTCTTGCTAGGACAGAACCTGCTTCTAATTAAACAAACTGGACAGAAACCCTTGACCAAAATGTCATGGTCTTGCTTAGAAAGAATGCTTTTGTATTTTTATGAGTACTGTTTTTAGCTCTTAAAAACTGGATACTCTAAACGTATTCGTAAATAATCATTCTTTTTACGGCATAATTATTTTTACTGCAGCTCAAAAGGATGAACTTTGATATTCCCATTTTGAAAGAGGCATGAGTTTGTTGTCTTTTTGCTTTTAACAACAACAACAAGCAACAACAAAAATGCAAGTCACACCACCCCAAAGGGAGTGCATGGAATGCCACTTGTGTTCTTTCATAGCTTTTTTACAAAAATCTTAAATATACGTAAATATGTAAACTCTGTGCATCCACTAAGGGCTTGGTTCTGGGCCTCTTGAAGTTGATGGCAAAGGTTCCATGGACTTCAGTGGTGCAGGATCAGGCCCTAAGCTAGTACAGTACAAAAAGCATAAGTTACTCAGGGAGCCATGGCTTCAGTATAATGGATGAGGAAGTGGCTTGTTTCAAAACCAGCTGTCTGAGGAGTCAGAGTGATCGCTGAAAACCTTCCTGCACATGTTGGAGTTCTCCTGATGGAGAGGGTATTCAGAACCTGCCAGTAGCTCTACTTTTCCTTTCCGGGAGAGATATCGTTTGCCAGATGGCAGGCTTTCATACTTAGTCACATATTGCCTGTAAAGACATACGGTTATCGTGCAGATTAACTGTTTTGATGTAAAAGCTCTATCCTACATGTGATTCTGTGTAACAGCATACCAGACTGCTAGGTTTCATGGTGGTTGGTGGTGTATATGCATAATCAGTATATATATTAACATCAATAAAATTATATCGTTTTTTTCATTCCATGGGATTACTTCATTATATACCTACCTCAACACAGGCCCGAAGAAAGCGGATGGGGGCTGTGACAGAGGCCAGGGGAAAGGGGAAGAAATGTAAATAATGGAAAATAAAGGATTGTGTTACTGATATATGGCATCTATGTAATAATTCCTTGATTCAGAATGCAGGCAGTCACCCCTGGTACTACAGGCCAAAGGTCAAACTCCCAGTGCAGCTGTTCACCTACACGACAGCTGCCTGCTTCACACGGGGTCCTGAAAGGACCACAGCAGATGGACTGATGGTTCCCCCAGCTGTGGTCTGTCCACACGCCACTTCCCCACCTCCACCATAGAGTTGCAGTTGTGATGTAGTAAGGATGTTAACAGACGAGACAAGGCCCACCCCTCCCCCCCGCCCCATTGCCTCTCTTTGCCCAGGCTGACTACAGACCAACAAAATTCTGTACTTGCCTGCTGAAAAGCACTACTTTAAGGTAGGACAATGCAGCAAGTTACTATGCTTGGATTTCACTTCTAAAATCTGGGAAATGAAAATCTAGCAAAAGTGCGAGATGTAAGATGCAACTGCAATTCTCTGGTGGTGAACGCGGCTTGCCCCGTGGCGTCCCTCCATCAGATGGAAGGTGGAAGTATTACAGCTAATAAAATCCCTAATATAGAAAGTTTTTCCTTTGAAATCTCTAAAATCCTTAGTTTTTAAAATAGTTCATACATTTACCGCATGGAAAATTGCCTACCAATACATGAATTTTTAGTGTAGTTTGTATAAAAGATTTCTGGGGCATGTGTGCTCTAACAATGAAATCACCTATATTTTTACCTCTCTTATATGAAAAAAGCGGAATGGTTTCACAGCCTGTATATCATTAATAATATTTCAACATTTAAGAATAATTTTCTTGATGTTATAACTATAACAATTATAGGCGGACACACAAACTAGCCTATTTAAATAATCTTTTTAGAAGAATCCTGTAATATGCTATCCCTAGATAATGTTTCAACGTCATGATAGCTGTTGCAAAATACGCGTAGGGTATTTCCTGACAAAGAACTTTTTAGAAAGGGTCTTAGCTTCTGACTCAAAATCAATATCTCTAGTACAATTTCTCTTTAATCTTCTGAAATGTCCCTTAGGTATATTATTAATGAGATGTTTAGGGTGGTGGCTAGAACAATGTAAACATGTATTTTTACTCGTAGTTTTAATATATGTATTTGTATAGATATTACTCTCTTTGATATGAACTGTTAAATCCAAAAAATTAATTTTATTGAAATCATATTGTATAGTAACCTTAGTAGTCTCATGTAACTTATTAAGCCATACACAAAAATCTTAGGGATTTAATGAACTGTAATACTTTCAGTGTTATATATGCAATTAAATGTCCATGCAATAAAATCTATATAGGAAAAACATCTAGACATTTAAGAATAAGAATAAGTGAACACAGAAGTAAATTAAAAACTAGAACTCCAAATGCCCCTTTGGTTGAACACTTTCATTCTCAACATCATACAGATAACTCCTTTGTTTTTTGGGGTACTGATCCCAAAGCGCTATCCCAAAGAGAGAGTTTCTAGATAATTATTCTTGATACTATCCAGCTGAGAGGCCTAAATGATCTTATTGACTGTGCTGTGTAAATTTACCATTTCTTTTATGATGAGCAGCACTTTGTTATACTAATTGTTAACTGTTTTATTGTTGGACTAAACTGTATGCTTACTACTGGTTATTTGCTAGCACATGAGTTGTATTCAATCAGAGGTTTAAGCTATATACACTTAGCATCTTAGGCCCTTTTCTAATGGGTGCAGGTGCGTGGGGGGATGGGTGGGTGGCACAGTGGGTGGACAGTGCATGTGTGTTCCCACAGACCCCCACCCACCTCCATGCACGGAGCATCGGGCATTGGCACCCGTTGCTCCATGCGTGGGTGGTGGATGGAGATGGGTGGAGCACAGGAGCGCGCACCCACCCCCACCCATGGCGTTTCCACAGGTGCACACTGATCCTCCCTGCACCCACCGCGTCATTCGCATGGGCGTCCCTCCCACCCGTCCATGTGAAAACGGCCTTAGCGATCTTAAATCATCTGCTCTGTAGTGCCAGCCTAAAGAGAGCGCTTTTGGATAATTACTCTTGATACTATCCAGCTGACGGGTTTAAAATGATCTTGCTGACTGTAAATTTACTATCTCTTCTATGATGTGTACTTTGTTGTACAAATTGATTGCTAATTGTTTTACTGTTGGAGCAAATTGTAAGCTTACTGTTGGCTACTTGCTATCACATGAGTTGTATTCGATTAGATGCCTGAGCTACATATACTCAGCATCTTAGTGATCTCAAACCATCTGCTCTTATCTAGCACCTTTTATGAGAGGTCTCTGCTAAACCAAGTTAAACAAAGTTCCTTTAAATCCTTTTGAACCTCAGGGTGCACTATTTCTTTGGTAAGAAAAACACCTAATGATTTCTTTAAAAGGATGTATATCTTTTTAGGAAGCAAAGTTTGCTTCTTTGCATTGAAAGTAATTTTATTGTTATAGTCTAAGCCAGGAGTGGGGAACCTCAGGCCTGGGGGCATATGTGGCCCTTGGCAAGTTTGTACGTGTCCCCTTTCTAGTTCCTGGATTTGGCCCATGTGTGGGGGATCGGTGGAGCGCGGGAGCACACACACCCCCACCGGCCACAGTGGTAAGGCAGACTCCCCCCACCCACGCAGTCGCACATGTGGGCCGGGGGCGGAATCCGTGTAAAAAGGGCCGTAGAGGTTTACATAATGGAAGAGGCCTACTAATCTTGATAGAAGACCCTTGGAATCTATGTTAGACTAAGACCATACTGTATACAAGAAAATAAGCCTTTGATGAGAATTGTTCCTACAGCAGAACCTGTATCTGTTTAGGACTCTGGGCTTTACTGTTTTAAAGGACTTTGTATGAAAGGAAAACTCTTTTGAGTATTTAGGATATTTTTTGTATTCAGAGTTCTCTATTTCTTTTGTCATTAATTTGCTGCTCTTTTTTGCCTATTGTAAAATAAACGAATGGGTTTATTATTTTAAGGAAGGAGGATTGCCTTCTTTAAGCTTGTTAATGTCTAGCTAAACATACCTCCTAGACCTTGGTTGTTCTTTCTTGACACAGAGAAAGATCTTGCATACATGTAGGTGCACTACATCTAAATCTACACTTTAATCCCTCCATTTTCTTAAAACCAAATCAATGGCCAGAGGATCAAAGGAATTCTCCTATTGTGCAACTTACCTGAACGGAGTTTCAATTTTGTCCATCTGTATGCAAACTAAAAATGGATACTGTGAAAACTGCACCGTGGAGATGAAGTCAAGTGTTGTCTCCAATTCAAAAGTGGTTTCCATACCAGCTTTTACAAAGGAGGAATCCACTATGATATTACCAGCTACCACCAAGCTTCCCCTAGAAATACATTTAAACATGGAACATATCATTAACAGGTCCAATAAACAAACTGGAGACTAAATATTAAATACTGTAGTTCTAACATCTGAGCTGTGTCAAATATAAGCTGTTCTCTAGGGCGAATGTTCTTCTTCACGTACACAAGTATCTAATTGATAGTTGACTAATCATACACTTCTCAAGACATGTATCTTTTACCTTTGGAGTCTGCTCCAACTACATGGTATGTAGATTGCTGAGACGTCCAAGGTTAACTAACCAACCTCAAAGTGCAAAATGCCCCTGTTCTCATGTTAGCATTTTAGAGCCACTTTGCACTGTGTGAATAACTGCATGAGAATCAGAATAATGAAGAATCAAGCTCAAAATATTTACCTCAGTGATATTCCTAACAAATCTTTCCAGAGCTTGTAGAACATTGAGATCGAGCTACAATCCTAGTTAGCACTAACCTACTATGCAGGAAAAGGAGCCTTGTTACTCATGTCTGGTAAAAGCCAGCGGACAGAATGTAAATTCATTTCTGATGACAATATTAATACTCTCATTTTGGGCACCACCTCAAACTAAAGACTAGGGTAAATCTACATTAGACAGGGCTGGTTATATCCCCCACCCACCCCAGGGAGGCGGAACGCAGCCACCACACTTTGGGCTGGCAGGAAGAGCAGTTCAAATGAGCAGGCCGCCATGGCCATCGCCGGCTCCTCCCCTCCACGGGTCCAGCCAAGGAGCCGGCCACACAGAGCTGGACTCCCGCTGCGCTGCAGGATTGGGCCTACTGCCACTAAGCAGCTGATCAGGGGGACGTGGCCCGGAGGAGCACACATGCTCTCCCCACCCACTAAACAACTGATCATGGGAGGGGGCCTCCTCTAGACTCCCCCTGCATCAGCTGTTCAGTAGACGGGGAGAGCGTGTTCACTCCTGCAGGGCCCCCGCCCCCCTGATCAGCTGCTTGAAGGGCTGGGAGAGCACTCTTCTTGGCCTGATGCTTGGACTGCACCTCAGACAGGGCTGCACAGGCCAACCAGACAGGACGTGGCCCATTACCCCACACTGCCCCAGGCGGAGCAACAGTAGCCTGCAATGTGTCACCAGCCTTCTCCGGCAGATGTGTTGCGTAGCAGTGTGCCACCCTCCTCGGTGCAGAAATGAGCAAACATCTGGCAGCACCAGGCTGATGCTCAGCTGCATTGTGGGCTAATGTGGGATAAGGTTGCCCAACATGGAATAACAGCTTGTGTGGCCTTACCCCTAGATAGATCCTTAAACATATGTTTAATGCACTTTGAAAACTTTGACTCTTGCTTCCATTTGCACAACCTGACTGGGAGGGGAGCAATGGAGTTATACCAGTCTATAGGAAAGCAGAATGCATCCTTTTAATGCCCTAAAGAAATGCAATTATTATTATATTTAAAAACACTAGACTACAGGGTAAATGTCATTCATTTGTATATGTTTTCTCATGTTGTTGTTTGTATGAAAAAGCATACGTATTTTCACATGATTCCTTTTGTCAAAACGGAGGTATTAATTATTAAAATTGCTGACTACAACTGTCCTTTCATTTTAATTAAAATACAAGGGCCGAGATCCACAAACCCTTGCTCCAGAGCAGGACTATTGACACTCACAGGGCTCCAATGGGGCTAGTGGTTTGCAGATCATGGCCAATCTGCTTGTGTTTCCTGATTTCAGAACTGACCAACTCACTCAATGCCCTTTCACATTTCAGAGTACAGAAGTGCAGCACATGCTGTCGGTAACTCACCGATTTTTCACATTGGTCTTAGATTCTCTGTACCAAAGACTGAATTCCATTCCTCCTGAAATGTCAATGGCTAGACCACCCTGGAACTCTGTGCTGCACTTCAGCCCAGACTGTAACTGAATGACCTACAAGCAAAACAGATGGCACATAACATTTCCCTGCATGCAAAAAATAATTGTCCTGATCCCACCTTCATAATTACTAAAGTGGGGAGCGGGTACGTTGAAGCTTCCCTCCTGCCTCTTGCATCTCTGCATGGAAGGGCTAGACACAATTTCATTGGGAGCACAGTCTCAACTCATTGCTAGCAGCATTTCCATAGAAAGGGAGGGCAAGGCTGCATTGCTGTTCACACACACGCAACTGCTGGAGATGCAGATATGGCACCTTTTAGGGCTGCTGGTGGTGCTCCGACTGGAACATCACAGATCACCGCCAGCAGAGTGGGCAACACAAACCCGGGGGCAGCGGCCAGAGATGGGGCTACTGTCTGTCTGCCCGGTGGATGGCTGCTGCAGCCCTGCTCTCAACCAGGGGTTGACCCGGCAATACTAGCAATGCTCGAGGGTGGGTTGCGCAGCCCGGCCAGACCATGGGCTCTGGCAGCCACAGGCTCCATTTAAAATGGACCCAGGCGCGGCTGCAAGTGGGCAGATGTAGGGTTGTGCCCCCACCCCACCCCACGTCTGTGTAAAAGTACCAATGCAATGTGCTTGCACTGCAGGCATGAAACCACAAGCACACTTATGGGCACAAACATATTTTTATAGGTTCAAGCTGTTTCCCTCAGTTTCACTTTAAAATAATTGTGTGTACGGTACGGGATATTTGCATTTGGTGCTCTCTCTGCCAGCATCAGGCATGCTCATAGCTGCTTGAAACCTTTGCAGCTGGACTGGAAATGCATTGCACTGAGTCAATTTCGGAAGTGATAATAGCTCAGGGTCACAGCAAGACATTACATTTGAATGTTGACAGCCAGCCAAGATTTTAAAGTTCACTCAGCTTTGCAATCTGACGAGCTTTATATAACTACCCTGCTAACCTCCAAATAAGATAGGTTGATTCATTTTTAAAAATACATTTCATTTTGAAAAAGTTCATTTAGGCCATTAAACACCCTTGCTTTCCAGAAGGCACTCGTCAATGACAGACTTATTACTGAGGCCTGTGAAATGCTATTGGAAGAAGCAATGCAGTATGGTGGGCTGACACAGACCTGGGAACTAGGATTTATGCCTAGGATGCATGGCCTTCTCTGTGGCTTTAGGCAGGTCACTAAATTCAGTGAAGAGACTCCCACTGAGTTCAGTGGGCTTTGGATCTGTCCTTTGTCCTTCGGCTTCTTGTTATTATTGTTGTTGTTGTTGTTGTTGTTGTTGATGATGATGATGATGTTTATATAGTGTCAACAATCTGCCTGGTGCTGGACAGTTGTGATTTGAGAAGGTCACTGCCCTAAAGGGCTTACAATCTGGGATGGACAAGAGGAGGGACACATCAGGAGAGACAGGGATATATATTCCTGAAGCTGAGAATTTGCAGGTACATGTGCTTAGCTTAGTTACAAGGGAGGAGGAAGATTCTGAAGGAAAAAACAGTATAAGTCGAAGCATAGACTGTAGGGTGAGGAGCCAGGGATAGTCTGATGGAAGAGGTAGGATTTTAGGAGGGATTTGAGGAGCAGGAGGGAGGGAGCAGAGCATACATATAAGGGAGGGAGCTCCAGGTTGGGGCAGCAATAGAGAAGGGGCAAAGTTGATTTAGGGAGCAAGAAACTTTGGGGCAGGTGAGAGGGAGAGGAATGTGGTTTGGTTTAGATTTTATTAATCCTGGATTAGTGCAAAGGGATAGACTACACGACCTCTTGAGATTCCTTCAAACCCAACAGTGCTGTAATTAAACATCAGATTGCAGCTTATAGTCCCTTCATAATAAACTTAATTAACTGGTTGATTACAGCACTGCTGAGTCTCTGAATTGCCAATAGGAATAGGGAGTGTGCTTGTCCTTGTTGATATCTTTGTTCTTTTCTTTTTGCCTGTACTACTGTGGGCATTTATCATTGCTGTGCCCCCTTCTCCTCCCAGGCTGCATGATGGAGCCTCTCTGTGTTTCTTTGTAGTCAAGGCCAGTAGCATAGCCGCGTTTAAAAGGGACATGATACATTCTCTGAGAATAGGTCCGTTAATGGCTATTAGCCAAGTAAATTATGAGATGGGAACTTCTTACTGTTGGGAGCAAGGAGTGATCAGCAGGGAATGGATTGCCCATTGTGACTGCTGATACTTCTCCCATGTGATCAAAATTGGCCAGTCGGAGACAGGATGCTGGGTTTGAGAACCATTGGTCTGACTCAGTATGGTACTTCTTATGTTTCCTTTCTGGCTGCTCAGCAGCCCAGCTGTTTCTTTCTGTACCTGCCAAGAAAGAGACCCATCAGTAGGGCTTGGTGTTTAAAGGGGCTGCCTGAGGACCTTAAAATCTGCCTCCTACGTACTGTAGGGAGCTTTAAGAACGGTGGTAACTCTATATGGCTACTTCACCTTTTAAGGTCTGAAACATTCTGTGTGGCAGACTGGCAAAGTTCAAAAGGCTTGTCACTTGGCAGTCAGGTGCAGCTGTGGTGGGCTGGGGACTTAACCTAAGAATGAAGTAGGTTGCATGTAACCTGTAAAAGGGACCTCTTTGCTAACTTGGCCATATGTTGTTATACTTTGGAGGCTTTTATTGTCTCTCTCATCCAATTAGAATAAGTGTGGTTAGTTTAAAAAGCCTGATTGGTTTATTTGACTGTGGAGATTTACCATCTCCAAATGATTAAAAAAAAAAAAATCCTCTAAAAACCTCCTAGTTCCCGGTTGGATTTATTGCTGTTTCTGACCTTCCTTGAGAACCAGTGGCTAAACCAGGGCAGCTGTCCTGGAAGTAAGATCTCCTGAGAGTTTTCAAGATAAAGAAAAATACTCTATTGCATGCACAGTGTGACTGAGCTTATCTCAAGTGTGCATTAATGCATACTCACAAGCAGCCATTCAAAGCAGCACATTTTTAGGTACATGGAAAATTGTGTGAAATCTATGAAAGCTAGGATCAATTAACCAGGGCTACATAAGAGTTATTTGCATGCATGACCATTTAGGGCCACGCAGGCTTCAGGATTCAATTACCATTAAAAGGGACAGGATAAATTCTCAGAGAATAGGTCTGTTAACGGCTATTAGCCAAGAAGATTATGAGATGGGAACTTCTTACTTTCGGGAGCAGGGAGTGATCAGCAGGGAATGGATTGCCCATTGTGACTGCTGACACTTCTCCCATGTGATCAAAATTGGCTACTGTTGGAGACAGGATGCTGGGCTTGAGAACCATTGGTCTGACTCAGTATGGCATTTCTTATGTTTCCTTGCTAGCGGAATAGGGACTAGGCGGCTACGCGCTCGGTGCCGCTAGATGGGAGAGCCGTCTCCACCTGCTGCCTCCGCACTAGCCACTGCCCCACCGCCAGGATCCCCACACCAGCTTTGGGGACTGGGAGTCAGGTAGGGTTCACCCCAGGGGATGGACAGACCCCTGTCCCACAGATTTACAACCTCCTCCTCTGGGTAATCAGAGGGGGGCGGGGTCAGGGGTTCCCCCTGCCGGGAGGGACTTCTAAACAGGAGGGGATAGATGGCTGTGTGGTTGGTGCCACCGCAGGCCGCGCACCTAAGGGTTGCACCAAAGGGCCATTGGGCCCTTAAGTGGGACCGAGGGGGCCCAGGGGAGGCTACTATAGGGGGACGGCTGCTTAGTAGGGCAGAGAAGTAGGGGGTTGTTTGGGGAGAAGGGTGAGGGTTATGGCTCCCTCCCCCAATGCAAGGGGGAGGGAGATGACTGGGTTGGGGAGGGTCGGGACTATTCTGCTGGTGTGAGGGGTGTGTGTGACCTGACCGGGGGGGGGCGGTCTGGCTCCCTTGTGAGAGGGGGATTGCGGGAGAGATTGGGAGGGGGATAAAAGGGGGTGGGGAGGGGGTCTCCCTTGGGGGATGGGCTGTGCGGGACAGCCACCTGGGGGGGAGGTGAGGGTGTGGGGCAGGGTGTGTGGGCACAGCCATTGGGGTCGTGATGGGCTGGGGCAATTATGGTCCTTCTGGGAGGTGGGTAACAACAATGAGGAGGGACAGGTATTTTATTCCTGTCCCCAGAACAGGCCCCCAAACAAGTAATGCAGCGATCAAGATTGGGGGGGGCGGGGGCTGGTCCGGGACTGCTGCTGATAAATGTGAGGTCAGTTGGTAATAAATCTACAATAATGCGGGAGTTGATCCTGGATCAATCAGCCAACCTCGTGTGTATTACAGAGACGTGGCTGGACACTGAGTCGGGGCTAATTTTGGCTGACCTTGTTCCGGCTGGGTACTCTGTACAGCACCAGCCTAGACCGGAGAGGCGGGGAGATAGTGTAGCTGTCATTTTTAAGGACACCTGGTCTGTGAGGTGGTATCCAGTGCAGACTACCTTGGGCATGGAAGGGGTCCATCTGGTAATCGATTTGGCCAGAGACAGATTGGGGCTGCTGCTGATATACCATGCACCTACCTGTACAGCAGCATCCCTACACGCTCTAGCCAAATTGGTGTCGGAGGCGGTCTTGCAATCTCCAAGGACCTTAGTCCTGGGGGATTTCAACATCCACGCTGACACCTATCTTGGGGGAGCAGAGCGTGAGTTCATGGCCACTATGGCAACCATGGGACTGTCTCAAAGGGTTGTGGGCCCGACGCATGATGTGGGACATACCCTTGACCTGATATTCTGCACTGGCCTTGAGGCAAGGGATCCGGTGGGGGGTGGGAGATGTATCATCAACTATGCTTTTGTCATGGATGGATCATTATCTCCTCCAGACTGGTTTCCTGGTGCATGTCTGCCCCCGGGGAGGTGTAGGACCAGTTTGGTTGGTCCTCCCCCAGAGACTTATGGAACCAGAAAGGTTCCAGAATGCCCATGGGGAATTACCTCCTGATCTCGATGACCATTCGCTCGATGACTTCATTGTCCTCTGGAACAGCTTGTTGACTAAGGCCATTGACCAAACGGCTCCCAGGCATCCACTTCTGGAATGCCGACAACGCAGGATCCCTTGGTTTACAGAGGACCTGCGCTGGATGAAGCAGGAAGGATGGAGGTTGGAGTGACGGTGGTGCCAGACTCGCGCTGAAGCTGACCAATTGCAGCATAAAGCTAATTTAAAAGCGTATGCTGTAGAACTACGGGCAGCAAAGGAAGAGTTCTTTGCTGCCCTCATAGCATCCGCAAAGTCACATCCAGCAGAGCTTTTCCAGGTGGTGCAGAAGCTGGTCAGTCCAGCCCCTCTCTGCCTGGAACTGGAATCTTCCAGTGCCTGCTGTGACTTTTTTGGTGACTTTTTTGTGGATAAAATCGCTCGGATTCACCATGACTTCAATGCTGCACTTATGATAGTGGGTGAACCTGAGGTAGTGGAGGTCCCGCCTTGTCTGTTTTCATGGGATCAATTTCAGTGGGTGTCGCCCGCTGATGCGGTGGATGTCCTTGGGGCGGTAAGGGCGATCCGTGCCCATTCTAGCTGGTTAAGGCCTGCCGGGAGACATTAGGGCCGCTGCTGGCATGGGTTGTCAATGCCTCCCTTAGGGAGGGCAGAGTGCCGAACTGCCTCAAGGAGGCGGTGGTGCGGCCTCTGCTCAAGAAACCATCTCTTGACATTGACTCCCTGGCCAGCTATCGGCCAGTCTCTAACCTTCCCTTTTTAGGGAAGGTTATTGAATGGGTGGTGGCTCAGCAGCTTCAGGGGCTCTAGATTGGGTCAGTTTTCTTGATCCTTCACAGTCTGGGTTTCATCCTGGGTTTGGCATGGAGACCGTGCTTGTGGCTTTGGTTGACGACCTGCACCGTGAATTAGACCAGGGCAGATCATCTATTTTAATTCTATTAGAACTTTCTGATGCATTTGATACCGTTGATCATGAGATGTTGGTGGCTCGGCTGCGGGACCAGGCCGGGGTGGGTAGAATTGTTCTTGAATGGTTCCGCTCATTCCTGGCTGGGAGAACTCAACATGTGGTTCTCAGGGAATGTACTTCATCTCCCCAGACCTCACGTGTGGAGTCCCGCAAGGTTATATTCTGTCCCCCCCTCCTGTTCAGCGTGTATATGCAGCCTCTGGACGAGGTCGTGAGAGGGTTCGGCATGCGCTGTCATCAGTACGCCAGTGACACACAACTTTACCTCTCTTTTTCTGCATACCCAGACCCGGCAGTCTCGGTGCTTACCCAGTGCCTGGCAGCTGTGGGGGACTGGATGAGGGTGAGCCATCTGAAGTTGAATCCCGACAAGATTCAACATGTTGGTGGGTAGGGCTGGGGGACGGTGTCTCCCGGCATTGATGGGGTTTTCCCCCCTTTGGTCACACAGGTCCATAGTCTGGGGGTGCTCCTCGACTCACAGCTCTGCCTGGATCTCTAGGTGGAGGCTGTGGCGAGGGGAGCATTTCGCCAGTTACATCTGGTAAGATGGCAGTGGCCATATGTTTCGGACTCTGATCTGGCCACCATCATCCATGCCTTTATTATCTCTAGACTAGACTACTGTAACACACTATACATGGGGCTGCCCTTGGGGACAGTCCAGAGGTTGCAGCTGGTGCAGAATGCGGTGGCCTGTCTCTTAACGGGGATGGGTCGCCGCGAGCACATTACAGCAGTGTTCTGTTCCCTCTGCACTGGCTGCCTATTATCTTCTGGGCCCAATTCAAGGTGCTGGTAATGACCTATAAAGCCCTAAACGACCTGGGCCCTGCTTACCTGTGGAACCGCCTCAGACCCTGGGTCGTATCGCGGCCCCTGCGGTCGGCCAGGGACACCCGACTTGAAGTCCCCCAGGTTTCCCGGGTGGCAACGATGGGAAGGGCGTTCTCGGTGGCCACTCCTAGGCTGTGGAACTCCCTCCCAATAGAGACCCGCATGGCCTCAGACCTCCCCTCTTCCTGAAGACAGTGTAAGACCTGGCTGTTCTGCCGGGCCTTTGGAGTGGGAGATGGGTAAGGTGAGGTGGGTTAGGGAAGGGGGTGGTTTTTTGCCCTTTTAGTATATTTTTAGTATTTTAATGAATATTATATTGTCTTTGAGATGTATTATATGATTGTGTTTTATTGTTGTTATTATTATTGTCTACATGTGTTGTGAGCCACCCCGAGCTGCTCTGTGAGCAGGAGGGTGCAGGGTAGAAGATCAGTGAAATAAATAAATAAAAATTAAAACCCAAACTAAACGTCAGAAGCGCTTGAGTCTTTTTTATTAAGTATTTTGATACATCTTGGGATCAATCCAAAGTCCATGCACATACCAAGCACGCACTGTGTGTTCACCAAGTGCAGGAGGTGCACACATACCATGCATTTGCTGTGCACAGATCCTGCACCTGGTGCGCACAGACTTTGGATTGGCCCCCTTGGCTACAACATGAACCTAGTTATCTATTTTCTATTTTACTGTTGAATTCTGGGTACAGTTCTCCATTTGCAAAATAGTGGGAAGTATGGCTTCAATCCTAAGCATACTAGACTGTGGCCTATGTGTCTATATCCATCACTGGAATTCAGCCTTGTAAGAGGGGTTTGTTTCCTTTGCCTGGCTGTTTAAAGCTGAACATTGCAAGTGATAACAGAATGCAGTATGGAGAACTAGGACTGATATCCTAGTGCAGCTCAAAGTACTGAAATAGTGCACCTTTCAACACAAGCACCATTATACTGATAGAACTACCATAATGTTAATGCAAGGTCACTGGAGATAGATGATCTTCTTTGCTGACTGACAACCCTCAGGGTTTGGTTTTCAGATGGCTGCTCGGACCTATTAATAAAGCATTTGACTTCTCTGCTCTTTGGCAGTTGTGATGCTGAGAAGAAATATTGGCTCTGATCCTCAAAGCCCTTTACTGGCTCAAAGCCCTCATTTACTTCAGTAGGACTTGTGGTGGCACAGCGCTTTGAAGATCAGAGCCAATGTTTCTATGCTATTGAGCTCTAATGCTGGTGTCTTCACAGGCTCAAAAATAGTTTTGAGAGAGTAGAGTGGCTGTTTTTTTAAATGTGGGAATTATGACTTGCTAAGATGTGATTATTTTTTTTAATAGCTCTGATACAGAATCGTGGTTGCAAAGTGTCCCCTGATGATTCTTGTTAGTGGACTTTGTGAGAGAAGTTGTTTTCTGTGTACTGCTTCTTAGGCAGTGAGTAGGAACTGTTTATTTTATGCAGAGCTAGGGAACCTCAGGCCCAGGGGCCAAATTATGTGGCCCACAGAAAGTTTTTATGTAGTCCGTTCCCAGTTCCTGGATCTGGCCCTAGGATCCAGTTCATACCCCCAAGCCCTGAAAAGTTAGGCCGTTTTTTGGAGGTGGTGCAAAGCCTTTCTTTTTAGAAAAGAATTTGATGGGTGAGGGTAGGGATTAGGTGGGAGGTGTTGGTGGGATGGGGTTGGAGGGGGTGGGGGGTTTTATTTGTATTTTAATGTTCTAATTGCATTTTATATCTTTGTAAGCTGCCCTGATCCTTCGGGGAAGGGTGGGATAAAAATGCGAATAACTAACTAAATTAATGTGGAATAGGAATTGTGCTGTCTAAATCCTTTACAAGTTTGTTCCTATCGTGTGCTGAGAAGCCATGTTTAATGATGGTTCATGCTAGCAAGAAGAAATTTTTAAGAAACCATGCTATTGAACAGGATAGTTTACATGGGTTTTATGGTAGTACAGCCTACTTGGCCAGATAATGTACAGCATCACATTGTAGGGCTTTTTATGATAATTGCTAGCTTCATCCATGAAGGTCAGGGACACTACATCAGTCAGTACATGAAAGCAATGGTTACATCTTTAGAAGAGTTTCAGCACAAACATACTGGGATTTTTTCTTCTTTTCAGATTTAGCTTCTTAAATATCAATTGCCATGCAATTAACACTCTGTCTCTACCTATGCTTACATTATTTTCTGAAGCAGCTTCAAACAAGTTTAAAGTAGGACTGGAACTCATTCTTGGTAATCTCAAAAATCTTGCCAAGAACCGGGTTCTCAACAAGATTTCTGAGAACGAGAACAAATCTAGACTTGGCCAATTCTCGGCCCATTCTTGTGAGATTCTCAAAATGTTTTTAAAATGCCCTGTGCTTGTGCAAAATGGTCATCCCAGCTGTTTTGTGCATGCATGGTCCTTTTCAATGATGGTGCGGGCCACATCAGCACCATCTTTGAAAGGGCAGCTGTTTCTGAGTATGTGCAGACCAGCTGCCCTTTTCCAAAATAGCACTGATAAGGCCCGCACCATTTTGGAAAAGGGCTGCGCAGGTGAGAATGGCCACGGTGGCCATTTTGAACATGCAAAAAAATGAGAATCTCATGAGATCTCAAATCATTATCAAGTTCTTGCCTCAGGAATGGTTCTCAATTCTCACAAGATTTCAGTGAGAGTCACTTTGATTCTTGTTTCAGTCCTGCTTTAAAGCCATTTTTAAGTGGAAATTTTTAAACCACAGCTTTGTAAAGGCGACACGGTCAAAATATGTTAAAGCTTTTTGTACTCTTGAACAATGCTACTAGCAACATTCTTAACACAGCTTGGCACGGCCATGTGTACCAAGCAGCTGTACTAGATTAAATATAATTTAGCTTGAAGTGGTTGGAGGCAGTGTTTAAAACCAGTATGGGGCTGTATGCAGAAGACCATAAAGAGAATGGTGCTTTCCTGCCTAGTAAAGATTCACCAGAACATCTGCTTCTCAGATCTCAATTAACCTTTGCAGCAACTGTGCTATGAGTATCTAAGAGAAAGCAGAGATTGTTTTCATCTGTCTGCAGTGCTGCCGCTGAGCTTCCACTGCCAACGTTTCCCATTACAGTGCCTGGCCTTAAATGATATTCCCTCCGGTTTTTAGGCATGATAGAAAAATCCATTACTGATGTGCACTGTACTCTTCATACTCTTATTAGGGTGTCTGAAATGAAGGAATCCAGGATTCACTAGCTGGCACAGTTCTTGGGGCACCCAGCCAAGTAATTCTGCCAGAATATGTATGGAGTTTAGTGCATGCATCATCGCTGGGTAGATACAGTTCTAGAAACGCCATGCACGTATGCTCTGAGCTACAGAACATAAAGGCTGGATCAGGTTTCCCAACTCCCCTGTTGCAGCTATAAAATAGGTCACTGCTGTGCTGCCTGTTCTCTGGAACATTTACCAGTATTTATTGTATGAGTCTGACTGCAAAAAACCAACATGTTTACTCAGTGAGTTTTAGCAGATGCAGGAGCAGGGGGCGAAGTGTACAACTGAAGTGTACAGGCCCAGGGTAATATTTATACCTGTGAGTAATCTGTCAGGAGGACAAGTCCTTTCACCACACTTATGGGATCTCCAGTTGCTGAGAACATTTTAGACATTAAGTCACCATATCCTTTGAAAAAGGTAACAGGCCTGAGCTGAACATCTAGAATGATTGCTGACATGCCAGCAAAGGACTCCAGGTCTTCTTCACCTTCATCAGTAGATGCTGCTATTATGGATTCTAGGCCCTGAGCTTCAATCACCACCTGAGAGACAAGAGTGACAAAGCATCCATAAGAAAGCCTGTATAGATACTATAAGCATTCCCAGGGTATAAGATTTAAGCTATGACGTTACCCCAGGATTTCTTTCTCTCTTTCTTTTGTTTATCTGCATTAGATGAATATAATAAATATAGGGGCTGCAGAAGAAGACAGTTAAAACAGCTCCTTGCAGTTTTTTTCATTACTGAATGAGACGTCAGTGAAATCCACATTTCCTGCAAAGAGCCTGCACAAGGCTTACTCACTTAAATCCCAGTTTACTCAGTGTGCCCCTGGCTCTAAAGAGTGTTTGCTTTTCTCTTAGGGCATTTTCACATGGACGGGGGTGGGTGGGGGAATGGATGTGCTTGCGTGGTGGGTGGAGGTGGATGGGTGTCCCTTTACACGGACACACACACACCTCCATCCATGGGGTCTCCTCTGGTTTTACGCATGGCCCCATGGGTGGAGATGGGTGGGTGATGGGTATAGGTGGGTGTAGATAGGTGTGCGCCAGGAGTGCACACACAGAAACACCCACCGCCCATGGTGTTTACACAGGTGCACACCCGGTGCACAACCATCCCCCCCCCCCCCCCCACCGCCAGCCTCTTTCCATGGATGTCCCACCGCACACCCGCCGGAGCACCCAGTGGTGGGTGGGGCTATCCGTGTGAAAACGCCCTATATAATGTGTGATAGATAGACAGGCAATATAACTGGAAGGAAAAAATGGGAAGAATTATATGAGAAACCACTTTTTAGTTGTATTTTTAAAACTGCCTTGTTGTCAGCATATTTTCTTAAATGACTTATATCAAACCCAAGTCTGCAGTCTTTAATGACACAAAACTCCCATAGATTTCAGTTGTAATTACATTAATTTACAGGCCATAGGCAGAGGTTCCTATGCTAGCACTATTCTCATTAGCATAACTCTGGCTAAATGAGAGAGTGGCTGTAGGCCTAAGGGAGAACTGTCCATTAAAGTCAATGGGATCTGACTTTAATAAATGAAGGCCTGCACCCTTAAAGTCCTGTTTTAAAAGGGCAAATTTCCCCCTTCTCTCTCTCAGCAGGGAGAAACACCCAAGCAAGTATGCCCAAAGGCATGTTTTTTTTCTTTTCTAAAGCCCAGTAAAACAGCCTCCTAAAACCTTTTCTCTTGCAAATTATATCCATTATCTCATTAGCTCCTGTCCCCCACACCCTCTACATCCCATTAAATTCACTAAACTGTACCTAAAAACTTTTTGTCTGAAAATGAAAAGTTGTGAGATATATGAACATCCATAGTCCCCTGCTCAAAAAAGTTGGATGAGGCATATCCTTATCCTATCAATCCTTGTGATAACACCCCTGGCCATTCCTACATTCCTATGTAGTACATGGAAGTTACCTGGCTGGCATGAAGTTGAGCTTTTTTATTGAAAAGAAAGAGGTTCATGTTGCTTCTCCTTAAGATGCCAGAACCTGAATAGAGTATATCAAGGCTATATGTGGAAGATGCATCTGGACCACCTTGACCAAGAGAAATGCAAATTGTTGTTATAATTTTTCTGACAAAGATAAATAAAACAGAGATAACAATAAGGCCAATAAGCTAATTTTTTGGAGTACATACGTGTCAAAAAGCCAGAAAAAGCAGAGGAAGATCCTGTCTTTGATAAACGATCATAGTTATGAACAAACATGTCCTTCAGAACTTTGCGAATTATTTTGCTGTAGTACAAGAAAGGTGGTTTTAATTGATAGCAATTCTTACCTTCTATGGTAGTATTATAAGTGTCAGTATGATTGCTGGGAAAGAGAAGAGCATTACCAAACAGCATTCCACAGATTGTAAGCACCTCAGAGCAGGGTCCTCTCTAATCATGACTATTGAGCATCAGGCATATAATAAATAAATAATAATAATAATAATAATAGTTGTAATTATTTTTTTTTAAATTAATTTAAAAAAAATTAAATTATTTTATCACTGGGGCCATTCTTTGCATGCACAGTCCTTTTTAAAAGTGGCACCAGCAGCATTATCCGTGATGGCCCCTGCCCCGTGGCAGGAATGATGGGGCCAAACAGATGCATTGGCCCACATTGGCCTGTGTGGGTGGCCCTTGGCCTGGAATGGGTGCCTGTGATCTTCTGGAGGATAAATTCTGGGCCAGCCACCTCCCCCGGGGCAGCCATAGGTCAACATCTGGCAGTGGGGGAACAGTCATGCGGGTGAATCCTCGGCTCAGTCAGGCCATAGTAGGCCAGTGTCACATCTGGTTTTACCCAGAGTGCTGATCAGGAATGAGAGGGTCAAAGTATGTTCTTTAGTTTCATCCTATACTCAGGAACCTGTGTTTACTGTGTTTCCCACATTGACAAAAATGCCAATGCACACAGCTCCTGCCTAGAGTAGATAGTGCATCAGTACAAAGAGTAGTAAGCACAAAGTGTTGTTGATTTATACAAGTCTCTTTCTTTCTAAACACATGCATATGTACAGCTCAAACATAGCATACCTTGTAGGCATTTCAAAATTAAGTATATCCTGGACTAGTGAGAGCATATACTTATTCATTTCCAGTGGTAGTTCTCCAATGGACAACAGGAGGTTTTTCACTTCCATGTAGGAAGGATTGCTGCTGAAGATAATAGATGCTGCAGTGGTTCGCACAGTCTTCTCGTGAATCTTATGATTCTGGTGATAAATCCTGTTCATTGTTTTCTTAACCTGATCAGAAATCAGAAAATTCACTCGTTAAAGCTGAATGAAGGGACATCTGGAAGTATAGTAAGTTGTTTCACCAGTACAAACATACCCATCCTGATTTTTGCATGGACTGAGTTCATATTCAGGAGAGAGAATATGGGGTTTTATATGCTGCTTGAGATATTAGTCATATCCTAAAGCACTTTACAAAGGAATATCTTTGAAAGGGAGCAGCCTTTAAGCTCTCAACAATAGCCCAAACACAGCCTTACACATTAGCACTGAGGCTGAGTTGGACACCGAGGCCAGACTGTTCCTACAGAATTAAAATAATGCAGTGATGGTAATGGCTAAATTTCCTTACACAGAAATGCAATACTATGTCAGGATTAGAGCTGCAATGGAAATTAAAATTAGTACCCGTGCGTAACGCCCACATTTTTGGGCACCCCATCAGGAACCCAGCAGGCTACCCGAGGACCAAGTGGGTGCCCGATGCCCCAAAATGTGAGCATTTTCCTTTGAAACTGACACGCCCCAGCCCCAGCCAGAAGTGCTGCAGAGCCTGGTTCCACAGTTTCAAAAGCCGGCCAGCTTTCAAAGTGACAGGAAACTAGCGTGGGCTTCCAGGTCCTGTCACTTTGAAAGGCCAGTCAGCAGTTCCCCTCCTCCAGTGCCTGACAACTGTGAGGCTCTGGAGGGTGGGGGGAAGTGGCCTTTCAAAGTGACAGGAAACTGGCCTCGGCTGCTGTGACCAGCCGGTTCCTGTCACTCTGAAAGTTCGGCCAGTGCAATTGAGCAGCCTGTCGGGTTCCGTTCAGGTGTCAATGGTGCCCAAACGGAGCTGGGTTGATTTGGGCACCCCTGATTCATCAGGGATGCCCGAATCTTCGGGTGCCTGGTTACAGCTCTAGTCAGAATCTCCCTCTGGGGTCATTTGGTTTCTCTCTACCTTTCCATTTGCTACTATTCCTCATGCCACACTCATTTCTTGAAGCCTGAGTATATTTTCCTCCACCCTCCCTGACTCCTTGGCCAGAATGGGAAGGGACCCAGTAAGTGAACCTGGCATTTCCTCCAGTGTTTTATGTGAGAATCCTGAAATTAAGAATTAGACTCATGGACCTCTCATGTGCCACCATGATTGTTGCACATGACTTAAGAGCAATAGATCAAGAAGTTGTAGCTTACTAAGACCTAGTGGGTAACTTCACAACTCCCATTAACAGTTTTATAATAGGTATAAAAGAGAATTTATTGAAAGAAATGAAATATTTTATCTTATTTTAATATTTATTATTTGTAATGTTTATTATTTTAAATGAGGGATAGGATCATTTTGTTTACATTTTACTTTTAAATGTTATCCTTGTAGTGATTTTCCTTGCAGTGAATCTTCCTTTGAGTTTTTACCTCACTGTTGATGAAAGAGATGTTGTATCTCTGCAGAGCACTGGCAGCGATGTTGCTGATGGGCCCTTCTCCTGACTCAGCATATTTTAGCAGAAGTGGAATGGCTTCAGGCAGAAGGGCATTTTTCAATGTCAGCAGATACATCTTTATATCATTCTCATTTTCTGCCTTGCTGAGTCCTCCAAGGATCAGTTTCTTAGCTTCCATAACAGCCTGAGAAGAAAATGTTGCCACATCTAAGGCCTTGAGATACTTCATATTTCAAGATGCTGAGTGCATAAGGTGCCAAGAACACTTAACCTGCTTGTAGCAAAGAAGCTGCAAGACTGTGTCCTCGTGCCTTTGTTTGAGGTAAAATAATTGTTCTGGTTCAATCACAGCAAGACCCCTTAAAAACTGCACGTTTCTTATGCTGACCAATAGGCATGTGATCTACGTATGTGAAACTAGCTAAGCATATATTAATTGTGAAGGAAATTCGTAGTGAAATGTTATTTGGTTCTTATTTACAGCTGAATGCATGGCATTTGTCAGGAAAATAAAAAATTGTGAGCCAGATCCGCATATGCCATTAACTTTGGGTGTTAACAGATGAGACGATAGCCCACACCAGGTGGGTGTCCACTTGTCCATCTATTAGGATTCCACCCCCACTGGCCTCATGGACACTGTGGCAGAAGCTTCCAGGAGCAACCCTGCCCTTTCCATGTGACCTTCACTGACGCTCTGGCTTCCAGGTTGACTAGGCCTGATTTCACAACCGGCCGCATGGCAGGATTTCGCAATACCAGGGGAAGGGGCCTACAGTCAGCATGGCTGGAGGGGTCATTCCCTGATTAGACTAGGTACAGCCAGGTAACCCCTCAAGGACCAATCACGAATGAGGGGTAGTGGGCTTTTAAAAAGAAAGACGCACCTCTCAGGAGGAGACTTCCATCTTGTCTTCTGTTTGCGCTGGGATACTGACCTTTTTGCTATTTTATTTATTTATTTATTTTTCAGATTTATATCCCGCCCCCTCCTGCAATGCAGCTCGGGGCGGCTGACAACAACAATAAAAACAATTAAAACAGTTAAAATATAAATAAAAAATACATCAAAAAACAGGGCTAAAAAACAGTAATAAATAGATAAATGGGCAGGGGATTAAAATCACACACCCCTCCCTCCCTCCCAAAGGCCTGGGCAAACAGCCAGGTCTTACAGTTCCGCCGAAATGTCAAAAGGCTTGGGGCCAGGCGAGCTTCCTCCGGAAGGGAGTTCCACAGCCGCGGCCCTACCACCGAGAATGCTCGCTCCATCGTGGCCCCCCGCTTAACACGGGGGACCTCCAGGAGGGCACCCCCGGCAGACCGCAGGAGCCGTTCCGGGGCGCGAAGGGCGAGGCGGTCCCTAAGGTAAGAGGGGCCAAGGCCGTATAGGGCTTTATAGATCATTACTAGGACCTTGAACTTGGCCCGGCACACTATCGGCAGCCAGTGCAGCGCTCGGAGCACCGGTGTAATGTGCTCCCGGCGACCCGTCCCCGTAAGAAGACGGGCCGCCGCATTCTGCACCAGCTGCAGCCTCCGGGCCAAGAACAAGGGAAGCCCCACGTAGAGCGCGTTACAGTAGTCGAGCCGCGAGGTGACGAAGGCATGGATGAGGGAGGCCAGGTCCGGGCCAGAGACATACGGACGCAGCCTACGTACCAGATAAAGCTGGCGGAAGGCAGCCTTAGCGACTGCCTCCACCTGCCGCTCCAGCCGCAGGTCTGCGTCCAATATGACCCCCAGACTCCGGACCTGCTGAGCTACAGGGGGGCAAACCCCCCCAATCAGGGGGGCCACCACCCCCTTCGCCCTCCCCACCACCATCACCTCCGTCTTATCTGGGTTGAGCTTCAGTCTGCTCCGCCGCATCCAATCCGCCACGGCCTCCAAACATTGGGATAGCACCGAGACAGCAGGGTCTGGGTCGGTAGAAAACGAGAGGTACAGCTGAGTATCATCAGCATACTGGTGACATCGCACCCCGAACCCTCTCACGACCTCCCCCAAGGGCTGCATATAGATGTTAAATAATAATGGAGACAAGATCGATCCCTGCGGAACGCCACACGGTAAGGCGCGGGGGCTCGATGTTTCCTCCCCCAACACCACCCGCTGGCTCCTCCCCGAGAGGAATGAACGGAACCATTCAAGAACAGTCCCGTCCAGACCCCCCCGGTCACGCAGTCGTCTCAACAGCAGCCCATGGTCCACGGTGTCAAAAGCGGCCGAGAGATCGAGCAGGATGAGAAATGTCGAACATCCCGCATCCATCTCCCGGCGGAGGTCGTCCACCAAGGCCACCAACGCCGTCTCGGTGCCATAGCCGGGGCGGAACCCAGATTGAAACGGGTCAAGGAGCCCGATATTATCTAGATGACCCTGGAGCTGGAGCGCCACTGCCCGCTCAATAACCTTCCCTAAAAAGGGAAGGTTAGAGACAGGTCGGTAGCTGGCGAGCGCGTCTACGTCCAACGATGGTTTTTTCAGCAGGGGGCGCACCACAGCCTCTTTTAAGCAAGGCGACAACCTCCCCTGCCGAAGGGACGCATTCACCACCCTCGCCAGCACCGTCCCCAACGTCTCCCCGGAAGCTTTTATTAACCAGGACGGGCATGGATCTAGTTGACAACACGTGGCCCTCACAGACCCCAGGACATCCACCACATCGGCTGGCGTCACTTCCTGAAACTCACCCCATAAAGATGGACCAGACGGACCCTCCGCCCCCCCGCGCTCTTCCCCTACTGCTATCAACCCAGCGTCGAAATCGGCCTGAATCCGAGCGATCTTGTCTGCGAAGTAGATGACAAACTCCTCACAGCGGGCCCGGGACAAGTCCCCATCCAGGCGGAGGGAGGCCGGACTAACCAGCCCCCGCACCACCCGAAACAGCTCCGCTGGACGCGACTTCGCAGACGCTATGAGGACGGCGAGGAATTCCTTCCTCGCCGTCCTCACAGCCTCCACATAGGACCGCAAATGGGCCCTATGGAGAAGACGATCGGAGACAGACCGAGTCCGACGCCAGCGTCGCTCTAGCCTCCTGCCCACACGCTTCATACACCGCAGCCCCTCAGTAAACCAAGGGGTCCTGCGGTGACGAGACCGAGGCAGAAGGCGCCTCGGAGCCACCCTGTCAATGGCCTCCTCCAGCAAGATGTTCCAATGCCGGACCAGCTCATCCACAGAGTGACCGTCCACATCCAGGGTAAGCTCCCTCAGGACCTCCTGGAACCGCTGGGGTTCCATCAGCCTCCGAGGGCGGACCATCCTAACTGGTCCCTTCCCCTTCTGGAGGGGGCGCGCTAAAAGACCGGCCTGAAGGAGGTAATGGTCCGTCCACGACAAGGGCACCGCTGTCACCTCCCCCACAACCGGACCCCCCGCCTCAAGGCCAGAGCCGAAGATCAGGTCGAGGATATGTCCCCCCACGTGGGTCGGGCAGATCACCTCCTGGGACAAGTTCATAGTTGCCATGGCGGCCATGAACTCCCGCTCCGCCCCAACAAGGCCGGCATCGGCGTGGACGTTGAAGTCCCCCAGAACCAAAGTCCTGGGGGAGCCCAACACCACCTCCGAGGCCAGCTCCGCTAGAGCGGTAAGGGATGCCGCCGGGCATGAAGGGGCCCGGTACACCAGCAGCACCCCTAGCTTGCCCCCAGCCAAATCGATCACCACGTGCAGAGCCTCTACACCCACAATCTCCGGCACTGGATACCTCCTAACAGGCCAGTCTTCCCTAAAAACAATAGCTACGCCTCCTCCCCGGCCGCTCATGCGGGGCTGATGCTGCACGGCATACCCAGCTGGAACCAGATCCGCCAAAGTTGGACCGGCCAGATCATCCAGCCAGGTCTCCGTGATGCATGCGAGGTCCACGGCCCCATCCAAGATCAAATCATGGATAATTGGGGCCTTGTTAACAACGGACCTCGCATTCATCAGCACCAGCCCCCCACATGCGGACCCTGGACCCGGCACCTCCCTCCCCCTTAGTGGGGGGGTGATGATATCCACCTTCCTCAGGCACCGAAGGCCCCTAGGGGCCCGTGCCCTCCCCCCCCATGGACCATACCGTCCGCGCCCCACCACGACCCCTATGGAGCTAAGGGAATGGCACCTGGCCTGTTTGGACTAAACTGAACCTAAGGACTGAACCCCTTTGCTGCAAGGCAAAGGCGCACCTAAAGCTGTGAGTAACAATGTTACATCTGAGGCCACTTTAGGCTAGATGCTACAAAAAAGCCATTGAGCCTAACTGTGTCTGATAATTGCTTTTGCTCAAGGATTCAAAGTACCTCACATGGTTGTAGCCTGTGATGCTGGGTTTAAAATACCATTAAAGTAATATTCCTTTTTCTGTTCTAAAAGGGGTGTGTGTGCGTGCGTGCGTGCGTTAGCGAATACGCCCATGTACGCTCAGGCGGCACAAATTGGGAACTGTTTATCCTGGCTTGCGAGCCTGGCTGTTTAAAGAAAAGGAGAGGGGTCTCATTCTCCCCAGAGGAATGAGACTTGCAGTTTAAGTAAATATTCTAGGTGGTGGCAGTGGAAAGAAACCAGTGAATAAGCAGGTAACGGGGTGCCGGGAGGCTGGGGTGAACCCCCAGTGGCCTCCGTTACACCAAAGACACCACCCACCGGACACAGAGCCCCCACACATAACAGGGTCTCAGAACATGCAGAGCCCGCCGTGAAGGCTAATGTGTGCCCATGTCTGATCTGGCCCCTGCTCAATGGAGCCTGTCATCTAAATTTTTTCCATTGTATACTTGGACCTTGATTATAAAATTCAATCAATCAACTTTATTTGACTCGACCAACTGGTCATTACAAAAAAATTTTATAAAATATACAAGAAAAATTCTTAAAATGTATGAAGTAATCATAAAACAAGGGAATCAAACATCTAAATACACAATTAATGATTCCAAACAAAAAATAATTACTCAGTTCCAAAAACCACTTAGGACAATCTCCCAATCTACTGTTACTCGACAGTCAGTATGCTGTCTAATTTATCTTACCAATTCCAAAATGGAAGCTCCACCAGTCAATGTTATTCTCTGATCAAACGTGCTCTTTCCTTTTCAATTGCCTCTCCATAGAGGGCCACCTCCTTAGTAGTCTTCACATTCCCATCCATCAATAAATATATCAGGGATCTTAATTCTGATGCCTCTCTAGGCCTTCTTACATTCCTGAATAACCTTTCCTTGTATTTCCCGTACTGAGGACAATTGAATAAAATGTGTGGTAAATCTTCAATTGCCTGGGCACAACAAGGGCAAATCCTATCTTTATAGGGAATACCTTTGTATCTGCCCTCTGTAATGGCTGAGTGTAAAGTTTGGAAACGCATAGAGGTGAAAGCATTTTTATGGCTGTACGGAATTTCATAATCCAGATATAAGCATCCTCACAGTTTAGGTAACAAATATTTATACAAAGGGGATATTTTGGAGGCACTGGCCCATGTCCTAAGACCCTGAATATCCACATCCTTAATCCTTTATTTAAGGATTTTGCATGCTGCTTTTACAGGGAGATCTGACAGGAAAATGAATGGGAGGCCCAGTCTACAAAGAGCTTGCTTAGCAGCCTTATAGGTCACTTCCACCCATTTCCCGTTTTTCTGCTAGGCAGAGTTTCAGAAATGAATTTCCTGACTGCTCTTTCATCTTCAAGAATGCCAATAACCAAGTTTCCAATATAACAGCCTCAAAGGATTCGGTACCTGTTTCTAATCTGAGGATGGCTGGAGACACGCATCTTGGTACCCGCAACAGGTTGCGCAAAACATTTTTTTGCACAGAATCAAGTGATTATAAAATTAGGCCAAGGTACAGTTCCTGCTTTCAGGTTGGGAATACATAAGCATTTTATGTTTTAACCTCAGTTACAGTAGTACAAACCAGGAGTAATTCTACTACTACTACTTTACAAATAATAATAATCATTTCTATATCGCTATTGGTTGCACGCAGCACTGAGTCAATGATTCTGCTGTAGTCATCAGAATTACGTGAGTTTGAGATTCAAATTATCACCCGAGATCACTGTAATATGTAAGGAATCTCCATCATATGCATCTATAAGCTCTGTTTAAAATGTGAGTGCAAACCTTGTCCATGGGCGCTTGCATGTGTCTCCTAATATGTTCAACAGGATGCATGACTATTTGAACATGGGATTTGGCAACTAGGACAACAGCAAATACTCACTGGAAGTTTGCAGCTTCCCCTGTCGCACAGCTTTCTGATAAGTGCACCAATGATGATAACAACAGTTTCTCTGATTTCACCGTTTCCAATTTGACCTTGGAACCTATTCTGTTATTTAAAGAAAAGATGGTTAATCTCTGTATTTAAGCATACCAGGCCAAATTCTGGGAAGAGCTACCGAGTTTCCTCAGTCTCTATTGACTTTAGTGAGAAGCAAGTCATTCAGTACCTCACAAGATTACCCATGATGCTCAGTTTTTCTGAATGTTTGGACAGTGCCTTTCCCCCTCCCTTTTGGCATGACTTCAGCACTTGGAAATGAAGGTTGCTTACCAACAGTAAGCAAGTTCTTTGAGAGGGCT
Source organism: Sphenodon punctatus (assembly GCA_003113815.1). Classification (NCBI taxonomy): domain Eukaryota; kingdom Metazoa; phylum Chordata; class Lepidosauria; order Sphenodontia; family Sphenodontidae; genus Sphenodon; species Sphenodon punctatus. The sequence continues at coordinate 253,055 of QEPC01001904.1, read as the reverse complement.
CCACGTATTCTCCCTTTTGGGATCACTCCTGATGTTGTAAGGCCCACCAGAAGAGCTTACTTACTCTCTCTCTGTCACAGTACAGAGTCCTAGACTGCAGAGAACAGGGTAGAAAGACAAAGTTTTTCCCTTCTCACCCCTTTCCCTGTGAGCATGGGCTCCAAGTCTTGTGAGAGGAGTTTAAAAGGGAGAGAGAGAGAGAGAGCACGCTTTTCTGGTGGGCCTGCTCACACAGGGCATGAGTGTGTGATTCCATAAATAAGAATCCAGCGGACCTTTTCCAGGTGGTGAGGGGACTGGTCGGTCTGGCCTCCCTTCACCTGGAACTGGAGTCTTCCAGTGTCTGCTGTGACATATTTGTTGATTATTTCGCAGAAAATAATTGCTCGTATTCACCATGATTTCGACGCTGCGCTTATTATGATGAGAGAACCAGAGGCTGTGGAAGCCCCATCTTGTCTGGTTTCATGGGATCAGTTTCAGTGGGTGTCACCCACCGATGCGGAGGATGTCCTTGGGGCGGTCAGAGCTACTTCTTGAGAACTGGACCCGTCCCCATCCTGGCTGGTTAAGGCCAGTCGGGAGACACTGGGGCCGTTGCTAGCTGGGGTTGCCAATGCCTCCCTTAGGGAGGGCAGAGTGCCGAGCTGCCTCAAGGAGGCGGTAGTGTGGCCTCTGCTCAAAAAGCCATCACTTGACATTGACTCCCTTACCAGTTATTGGGTGGTCTCTAACCTTCCCTTTTTAGGGATGTTTATTGAATGGGTAGTGGCTCGGTAGCTGCAGGGGCATCTAGACTCACATCAGTTTTCTGGATCCTTCCCAGTCCAGCTTTTGTCCAGGCTATGGCACCGAGACTGTGTTTGTGGTTTTGGTCGACGACCACCGTTAATTGGATCAGGGTCATTCAACCCTGCCGATTCTGTTCGATCTGTCAGCTGCGTTTGATACCGTTGACCATGAGATGCTGGTGGCTTGCCTTCAGGACTGTGCCGGAGTGGGTGGGATTGTTCTTGAATGGTTCCACTCCTTCCGGGCTGGGAGAACTCAGCAGGTGGTGCTTGGGGACTGTTCTTCATCTGCCCGGGACTTCTCGTGTGAAGTCCTGCAAGGTTCTATCTTGTTCCCTCTCCTGTTCAACATGTATATGCAGCCACTGGTTGAGGTTGTGAGACGGTTTGATGTTCGGAGTCATCAATACACTGATGACACCCAACTCTACCTCTTTTTTGTCTGACCCAGACCTGGCAGACTCGGTGTCTGTTGGCTGTTGGGGACTGGATAAGGGTGAATTGACTGAAGCTGAATCCCAACAAGATGGTGGTGATGCTGGTGAACAGGGCGGTGGGAGTGGCATCCTTCATCATGTATTTATTAGATATATTGTATTTATATTATTGTTTTATTATTAAAAGCTTATATCCAGCCCCTCCTGCCAAGGCAGCTCGGGGCGACTAACAATAATATATATATTGCAGAAAAGTCATTAATGAAAGCCAATTGTTTCCAACCTGGTATTTCATGCTTTGGGGTGCACACATCTACTGGGAATATTTCCTATGGGTCAGCCATATGGGTCATTTCCTATGGGTCAGCCCCTCCTAGCTAGCCCTGCTCCTCAAATTAAGCCCTGAGAAGAACCATCAATGAATGAATCAGAAGAGGAAGGATAGCACTTGAAAGACTAAATGAAGAAACAGAACATGGGATTTCAATCAATGTTTTTTCCCCTTATTTCCTACCATTTTGACTTACAATTAAAGACCTGAGTAGTAACTCATTGGGATGAGAGGCAAATCCACAAGCGTACAGGAACCTTTCCTGCAGCATAGAGCTGCTTTCATTCTTGAAGTCCAGAAATTCCAGCATAGCCTCCAGAGCAGCAGGGGTCTGTGCAGAAGTGACAGCATCCACCATCTGAGGACTGTAATAGAGAAGTGGGAATAAACCAGTTAACATTGCGTTAACACATCCTTTAGAAACATGGAGTCTAAGCTGTAGACTGGCCTGTCTGTTGACGATACATGGGATGTAGAATTTTATTATTTCTTTTGGCCATCACAGTTTTCAGGGTTTATCCTTTTGGTATAAACTAGGCTTCTATGACAGAGAGAGAAATACTACAGTAGGTAGTCATATAGAGGGATATGTAGACAGGGATTTCCTGCCATGGCGTAGGTGATCCTTGAGGTACCGTCTATCGCTAAAATTCCATGATTCTATGATATACAGATGAAATTCTGATTTACACCAGTACAGAAGGCAACCACGAAAAAAATCTTACAAGTGCTTTCACTTGCAAGTGTCTTCACTTTCAAAGCCCACTTCCCTAAGTCTTAAAAAGACTCTCTCCAGAAAGAAAACAGTTATAACTACAGACAAATAGACTGAACTTGCATGCAACTTGAACTCCAGTTTTGTGTGTTGTTTACCAAGGACATTATCCTTGTCTAGAACTCTCTACTGCACACAGACCTCTAGTGGTTAAATAAATAATTCAGGTATGTTTCATTACAGAAATGAACACAACCATATAAAATTCCCTCTTCCCTGCAGATAAAGGAGTGTTGGTTTTTATTACAGATTCTGCATCCTGATACAAGTATGCAGGCAGGGGTGGCTCCTCATTGAGGAATGTGGGGGCGGTGCCCCACCAACAACGCTGCCGCCGCGCTGATTAAATTTAATTTTTTTTTATTATTCTTTTTTTTTTAAATTCCTCCCCCTCCTTGGTCCCACCCTGACTTGGGGGGGTGGGGGCTTGGCCGACTCACCGTCAGGCGAGGAAGAGCACTGCCGCCGGCGTCGCTGCTGCGGGATGCGGCGGCGGCTTGCTGAGCAAGCAGGGAATTCCCCGCTGGTGGAGTCACTCACTCCGGGAGCATTGTAATGCGCGCTGCCGGCTGACGCATGTGCAGCAGCGCAGGCTACCCAGTCTCTCTAGGCTTCCCCAGCCATGCCCCCACACTAAGCTGCAGTGGGTGGGGGAAGCCTCCAGGGGGAGCATGTGCAAACAAGCAGCCAGGAGGTGATGAGGTCTGGCCGGGGAGGAGCTAGGACTCACTGGCTGGCAGTTACACAGAAGCAAGTGGAGCGGCGAATCAGGTATGTGAATTGGGGCCCTGCGGGCAGGCCCAGGCCCACTTAGGGAGGGGGCGAGGGTCCCAGTACTGAGAGCAAGGCAAGTGAGCATGTGCGACTGGGCGATAGCCTTAGAGCCCTTTTTCTTGCTTTCTCGCACATGCTCGCTTGCATTTTGGGGGCGGGCAGGGAGGAGGTGCTTGAGGATTCCTTTAGGAATCCTCCAGCAAAAAAACACACGTTTTTGGGCTCCAGAGCTATAGCCCTGGCCAATCAGTGGCCACAGAAAAGCGTGGGGGATGTGTAGTGCTGTGTGTGACTCAGTGCCTGTGCC
>QEPC01001904.1:220877-233515 GCA_003113815.1 Sphenodon punctatus | reverse complement strand
TGTGGTGAATGCAAATGTGTTCCACGTTTGACTGTGGTGAACATCTGGCGGGTAGCAAACAGAAGTTCACCTCAGTCAAACGTGGGCATTTGAGTGTGGTTCAGGCTTGGTGAATCTTGGATTTGTCACATCTGAAATCACCCTTCCTGTCTACAACACTGTTCACTACCAGCTGCTTCAAAGGGGGTGCAGGGGGTGCAGGGACCCGAGGACGCGAGCAGTAGATACTCCTTAAATCGTCTGTCTACAGAAAAAGTTTTCCTTCTGCTCCTCCCTGTGTTAATTTGTGATTGACTAATGGCCTTGAGCATAACAGTTTATACCCCTTCCAATCATTTGTATTTTGTCTGATTCTTACTAATGGAAGTCTGGATATTCTTGTACATGTTCAATGACTTTTTGAATCTTGCTCAGGTCTTGTTCTCAGTTTTATTATTAACAGGCATGGAAGATGCACGGTGCCGTTTTACTCGGTGCTGGTGAGACCTCACCTGGAGTATTGTGTTCAGTTTTAGGCACTATGCTTCAAGAAGGATATTGACAAATTGGAGAAGACTCAGAAGGCAGAATGAGAATGGGACTGGAAGACAAGCCCTACGAGGAAAGGCTGGAAGAACTGGGTATATTCCGCCTAGAGAAAAGAATGCTGCATGATATTAGCAGTTTTCAAATATCCAAAAGGATGCTGCATAAAAGGGTGGAAAACATTTGTTCTCCATCGTCACAAAAGGCAGTACAAGGGGGAAAGGGCTTAGGCTGCTTTCCTGCCCTGACATGAGCGAGAGAAGCCACAGCAGATTCCCGTTCGCACTGGCTCTTTTCCTGTTGGCCGGCTCCTCCGTGCTACTGCATCTTCCCTCGCCCCTCCCGTTGCTGCCACTGCCGCCGCAGGTGGGAATGTAGCCTTAAACTGCATCAGTGTAGATTTTGGTTAAATATCAGGAAATACTTCCTAAGTGCAAGATCTGTCAGGCAATGGAATAAGTTGCCCAAGGAAGGTTATCGAATCTCCTAGGACACCTAGAACCTGGCTGGACAAGCATCTGTCTGAGGTTTTTGGACTAGATGACCTTTGAGGTCCCTTACAATCCTAAAATTCTATTATTCTTATGATTCGTTCCTGACTTCTCCCTTTGCAACATTACTCCATATGAGGAAATCAGAAGGTTGAGAGATATGTCCTTTCAAGCTGCCTCAAATGAAAAACTGTACAGGTATTTTGACCTTTCCTTTGCTCTATTGCCTGCCTCCACTTCTGTTATCCAGTATTATCTATGACATTCCCTGGTGAAAACTCAGCTGTTCCTTTCAGCAGTGTTTATTGCCGTTCTCCTAAGTGGGATATCACATCAACACCAGGACAACCTTTGCTAAAATATTCTGTCTCAACAGGGTTTCTATTAACCTGCCCACAAATAGAAGTACCGTTTCAATGGTACAGTGTGCAACATCCATTAGCTGGAGCAAACAATAATTAGGCAATAATGATTGAAGCGCAGAGTATTTCCTGAGGATTACTGACCAGCTGGGGTGAGTTGATGGCTTGCAGCACAGGTGGGGGGTCATTAACCTCAGCTGCTCATTAATGCCTAGCACCAAGGTCAATATTGTTTTAAAAGCTGAAATGGAATAAAAATACAACTTCAACAGAAAAGACTTCTTTTTAATTAGTGATGTGGCTTTTCTTGGTATAGTTTAAGGGATGATAAACACCCTTTTCATTGCCTTAGCCAGCTCAGTTACTGAAAATCATCTTCAAACATTCTACTTAGAAGTAGCGATCTACAGGCTATAGAAGTAGAATTACTATAGAAGTTGCGATCTATAGTCATTTACTTGCAAATCAATGGCCTGAAAAGAATAGTGTCAAAGAAAGATTTTTAACTGAGTCTGTCATTAGAAACCCTGAAAAATTATAAGAAAAGTTATATGGGAATTATGTGTTTTATATGTTACAAAGGTAATACTACTATGTGAGAGGAGCTCCAGAGTGAGGCTCTCTGGTGAGGATTTTGCATAGGCTCATGTGGAGGAACTGAGAGGCTATATAGTTAAAAGCCACATTGGGATCCTGAGGCTGCAGACCAGGTAGGAAAGCTGACACAATTTGAAGAGGACACAGCTACATGGGATCTGCAGGTGAGATCCTCCCTTTTGGCACCCTTGAAAGGGTTTAACAAAGATTCTGTGAAAACTAGGGGCTTGATTCCCCCCACCCTCTGCTCTCTTGGGAGCTTACTCCCTAAACTGGAGGACTGGGCTGCCTGTCGGGTAGGACGAGGCCAGAATCAAGAGCACAGGTAGTGCTCAGATACGTATTACAGAGCCGGGACTGGATTTGTGTAATTAGAGAGAGTGTGACCGTGTAGCGGGCACTGAGCTAATTACCTGTAACCTAGATCCTCACCCATAGGGGGTACGATTATACCCTGCTACACCGACCATATGTACCAAAGAATAAGCACATGCTTAACTTTAAGCATGCAAGCCTTTGGATTTGAGGGTGTTGTTTTTTTTAAAAAATGATTCAGGTCTCAAATGTTCAGTGGTTAAATATACTGTATTATTCACATAAAACAAAATGGTTTTATCTCCATTTTAAATGCCTACATCTGATGAGACATTGTGGCATTTCCTCAAAGCCTCAGAAATTTGGGGATTTCTTTATTTATAACAGCATGTCAGAAATCCCTTTGACACAATGGATGTACCAAAATTATTTTTCAAACCTGTAGTACTCACTTACTCGAACTCAAGGTAGAAGTCTGACAGTTGGTTTACTTACTGAGGGGCAGTTGTTGCATTCCGTCTGGACTGGATCTGCCACTAGTGAAACTGCTACATAATCAGACCCCATGGCCTTGATAATGCTAGCAGCCTGCTTCCCAGCCATCACTCGTGGGCCAGCTTTTGTTGATTTCAGTTCCAGCTTCTGCCTGTATATTTCAATAGGTGGGTGATTTGTTAAAGGCTGAATGTGTTTGGAAGAAATAAACAACGCACTTTAAAGAAATGTTATCTCAACGATTCAAATTATGCTTGTAGCTATTAGTACTATGAATGTAGGACACTGCTCATTTGAGAATTTATGGAGATAAAGTAGTTCAGATGATATCTTTTACTGGACCAACTTTTGTTGGTGAGAGTTTATAGCAGACGTGAATCTTTTTCACATTTTAACCTACCACTATTAAGACTTATTGTTACAAGGAAATTGAAGAAACCTGCCAAACTAATACAGCAGTAACACTGCCCCTATAGGAGGTCAAGAACCAGACTGTAATTCTAAGAGCGCTCTCTCCTTGCTCCCTGAAAAAATGAGCTGCATTGACTATTCTTACTTCCCCATCCATACTGTTAAATTAAGAGTGAAATTAAGGCCATTTTTAATTGGACAGGTTTGTGTGCACAGTATGGAGCGCGCACACATGTCTGGTGCATGGGGGGAGGAATCAAATGGCTGGGCTGGGTGTGCGCCCCTACCCACACAACATCCACTCCTGCCCCTGCATGGAGCATCCCGGATTTTTCCCTGATGCTCCATGCATGGGCATGAGTGGGCAGTGTGTGGGTCACAGGAACGCGCACCCACCGACGACAACTTTAGACAGGTGCCCCGGTGGGTGGGGGATGGACCTGTGTGGGCGTGTCCTGTTTACAAACGCCTAAGACTCTATCCAATTCCTATCCTGGAGTGCCTACTCCCTGTCAACCTTCAAGAAGAAGGAGCAGTCAGTGGGGCTATTCACTTAAGTGCAAGTGTTAGCAGAATCAGGTGGGAAAAGGCAATGAGTGGGTATAACAAACAATAGGTAGTAAGGAAGAAAAAAGTGAGGATAGCAATAGGAACATCCTGTTACGGAGACTAACAATGTATTCTACTAGATCGTTTTCAATCATGGGGGTGGGGGGGAGGGTTTGAAAAAAATCAAATAAAATAGGTATCATTAGTATATTTAACAAATAATCAAATCAGGCACCTTACTTTGAAACTATTTTAGCATTAGTTCTTCGTCGGCTATTCAAAGTGAAAATGTGATTCTCTTCTGCCCACACGTTTTTAATGAAACTGTCTTCTAGCACATAAACTGTAGCAGATGTGGCTTTGGCACTGACATCTAAAATCTGAAAAATATGTTTTAAAAAGGTCTGAACAACGAGCACAATAGGGTCAGATCCTACAGTCTGAATACAGGCAAAACGTTTACTGAAATACGGAGCTAAGAACTACAGGACTGTGCTTGTGTGCCCTGATGTAGTACATTGAGCCCAGGATTGGAAAGAATAATTTCAAATGCCCTAATTTCCTCTGTGACCAGACATGTTACCACTATTACATTTCTCATGTAAAATTTCATTTGTAAAATGAGATCATACATGCCTAGATGACGGAGGGGCGGTGTGGGATTGGGGATGGAAAAGATAGAGGCCAAAGAATTGAATAGAGCTAAAGTGTCAATAATTCCTAGATCAAGTATTAAATTTAAAAAGACAGCTAACAACCTTAACAAAAGTTTCTCCAAAAAGTCCAATTGGACGTCCCCTGTAAGATTTACTCCTGAGAATAAGTGGATCTGGCCCAGTTTCTATCCCCAAATGTGAAACACACTGGGGATAGGAAAACAGCTATTCACTCTACTGATTTGTTCATAAACTATTTGAATTCTTTGTGGTAAGTCTAAAATTGTGAGTGTACCAGTTCTTAAGCCAAACTGCACTTGGAGTAGTAGCCTAGAAGCAGTAGGGACAAAGGTGCTTAAAAGACATCTCTCCACTTCCATGATCCCTGAGCCTGGCAAGGGCTAGATTAATTCCTGGTATAACTAGAGCATCCTCACAGCTGCTCTAATTTGCATTGGCTGGTTACAGGCTACAGCCCAAGGGGTGGTTGTTATGCTACCAGGGAATCACTTTAGGCCCTACACCAAATATCCCTATGCCAGTTCACGGGATTCCTCAGCTGTGTGGTTAAGGACAACTTTATTGCTCCTTTATATTATCAAAGCAGTGCACTAAGAAAGGATTGTACTGGGTAAGGATCTGGTCCCTGTATCTTTATGGTGTACTCATTACTGGTATTCAATAGCATATGGGGCTATAGTTATTAATTAAGAGCTTCACACACATGGAAAGAAACATGTATTAATCAGAGCCACAAGGCGGCATTGTATTAGTCTGACAGTCTCCACCGATACCGCAAGTAAAACACGCTATGTTTTCATTTGTTGATATCACACAGTCTTATGGATATTATGGAATACACACATTCAGTACATTCCCTACCATGCATGAAAGGAGAAACTGAGAGCATCTAAAGAAGGTACAATAAGAAAGTATGAAAAGAGTAAAATAAATAATATACTTCAAAAATCATTCTCATTGTTCAGCTGCCTCTACCAGTCTGTATCAGCAAACATCAAATAATGGATTAGCAGTGGCTGGCTATTTTCATTTCAAATCTCTATCTGAAAAATTTTTGTTTGTATTTATTCCTTGAGAAATGAATCTACAATACCTGATTGTGGCTGTTAAACCCCGTCTTTTCTATTTTACAGGTGCTCAGGGCTTTAATTTTGGTCACTTGGTTTTGTCGAGCCTGGTAAGTAACATTGCATTTCCCAGAGACATCAACCTTGAGAAAGGAAAATAAATGTCTTTTGAGTGCCACTTACTACTTTTTTCTTATAATGTCATTTTTAGTGGTTTGCTGCTTTTTTCACTGCTTTTTCACACACAGCCATTCATTTTGCTCCATGACAAGACTTGTGGCATCTTCAGGAATATTAACAACACTTTTGTAGACTAGAATGTGAATTAGGCCATTTTCAAACATTACCAGGGAGGCAGGGAAACGTCCATCAGAGCAATCCTGGCTCTCTTATGACAGGAATGAGCGCAACGTGAGAATGCACTATTCCGCTTTTATGCCGCAAGAATGCTCACACGACAGGGTTCCCAAATGGTACTTTTACAATGATGGGTGTTCTTGCAGCATAAAAGTGTTATAGTGCGTTCTCACATGTGCTAATTCCCATCAGAATAGAGCCGCAATTGCTCTGACGGAAGTTTCCCTGTCTCTTCAGGTAATGTGTGAAGGTGGGCTTAATTTGTCCAGCTATGGAAAACAATGCAAAGATTAGGTTTTGGGGGAATTTATGGAAGTGTACTGTTTGCAGCTGGGTTTTATTTTTAAGTCTTTTTTGTTGTTTTGTAGTGCAAGAACAACCTATTGATTTTGTTTGTATGATTAACCAAAACAAAAAACTTTACAGTTTAAAAAAACCTTAAATGCACAAAAAAATTGAAAACTAAAAACTTTCCTCTTTAAAAACATCATAATATCATTTTGACTAGTTTAAACTACAAAAAAACCACACAAATTCAGTACAATTACAATTACAATTCAAACCTTTGTACAATTCAGTACAATTACAATTACAATTACAAACCTTCCATACATTGCAACAAAACAAACGCCAAAAAACAATTTTTTCAGAGTGCATTAAGTCTGTTATTTATATGCATACAAATTGTATACACTTCATACAATGAACTTAACAACGTGAGTGTAAACAACATTATACAATTTGTTGTGCAGAATGAAGTTTTGTAGAAACAAGACTTAATGCACTCTGAGAAAATTGTTCCTTGTCGAATTATGATAATAAATTAAAGTTTAAGAATGGAAAAATGTGGAAGTTTAGTTATTGATAAAAATGAATAAAAGTATGTATGGTAAGGAATTAAGTAAATATATTACATTTATGTTGATGAGGATAAAATATTGAATATTGCTCAAATTCTGAAATAATGTCCACGTTTTTTGCCGTTTATGTTTTGTTGCAATGTATGGAGTGGAAGGTTTTTTGAATTGTAATTGTACTGAATTTGTTTTTTGTTTAGTTTAAGCTACAGTCAAAATGATATTGTGATGTTTTCGAAGAGAAACATTTTTAGTTTTAAAAATTGTTGTGCATTTAAGGTTTTTTTAAAACTCTAAAGTTTTTTGTTTTGGTGAATTTGATGGTTTTTTGCGATATGACATATCAGGACATTAATATATCAGTTGTTGGACAAATGTTAAGTTGTATATTTTACCGAACTTTCAAGTTGTGTATATATGAAGTTACTTGTTTATATTATAAAAACAAATCATCAGACTCTTAATCCATCACTTTAAATGAACAGTATTTTTTGAAAACATAACTGTAAAATCAAGGTGTTTATATCTTTTATCATTGGAAATAGCTAAAGTATTAGGTAATCTAATCATACTTTCATTTGAGAAAATTACAAATAATAGGTGTGGGGTTTTACGTAACGACAATGAATTTGCCGTCCATCATAATTTTTCGGCAAGAACAAACATGCCACTGTATCTTAAATCATATTTTTATTAAAAAAATGGAATCAGTTGGGGTTTCTTTTTGGTTAACACAACATGCCTTTGTGTGATCTGAGGAAGAAGAAAAAAAAAATCAACCAGCTCATTCCTCCACATTTGACAGCATTCAGTACCAACTGAATTCCTTCTGGTTGAAATTCAGTCTTTGGGAATGAGAAGCTAGAACCTGAATCATCAAGCAAACCAGTACAAATTGAAACCCTTTCATCAGTGAATATTTATTATATTTCATAGCTTCTCTTTGTTTACAGAAAGGACTGAAGCCAAGTTTCTTCTCTGGTATTATTAGTCCACAACATAATGATGGACTTAATTACCCTGAAAACTGTGACACCAATAAATGAAGTCTTCCAGCAATTGGTTTTTAAAAAGGAAAAGACGTTTAGATTCCCCCCAATGCCATCAGTAACCATTTCTCAACCTTGTGATATCTGCTTTCAGGCTATATGCATCCTTCATCTCATCACCCCCCACTGCTCAGCTCTCCCCATGCACCCCTACTGCCTGACAGGTCGTCCCTCACTCCATGCACTCCCCACTACCTGCCCCCCCAGTTCCCCCCTCACCCCATGCACCCCCACTGCATGCCCCCCAGCTCTCCCCTCACCCCATGCACCCCCACTGCCCGTCCCCAGCTCTTGCCTTGAGGTTACAAGACTGCAGGCGCCTGGGAACCACTGGCACCCAGAAAACTGAGACTGGTTCAGGGGTGTAGTGGGGCAAGAATGGTTTAATANTTTAGATTCTCCCTGACGCCATCAGTAACCATTTCAGACTATGTGCATCCTTCATCTCATCACCGGCCATTCCCCAGCTCATGCACTCCCCACTTCCTGCCCCACAGGTCCCCCCTCACCCCATGCACCCCCCACTGCATGCCCCCCAGCTCTCCCCTCACCCCATGCACCCCACACTGCATGCCCCCAGCTCTCCCCTCACCCCATGCACCCCCACTGCCGTCCAGCTCCCACCTCGCCCCATGCTCCCTGATTGACCTCCCTTCCCCTGAGAGGCTGCTGTCGAGGTCACTGGGGCCACAGCAACGCCCGAGTCACAGCGGGAGCCGCACAGGCAGTAGCAGCGGAGCCAGTCAGGCGTTTCTTGGCAAGGGAGGGGTCAGTGGCCCGAGCAGCAGGAGGGGGTGGAGGTTTTGGTGAGTGTTGGGGGCGCGTGGAGGAGTTTGGTCTGTGCTGAAGGGAGAGGGAACAGTGGTGGTGGGGTATATTCAGGGGACATTCTGGAGGGGAGAGAAATCGGGCTTCAGACCCTACTGGAAGGGGAGGAAACGCCTGGATTTTCTGACCCAGGTCGCATGCTGTCTCGTCATGCCACCACTGCCCTAGGCTGCTAAAATGACGTAATAAATTGACGTGACTTTTTAAAATCACGTACGTTTATGAGAAGCCAGCTCTGTCACTACTTTTTAAAATCACGCAACTTTAGAAGGAAGCTCCGTCACAAAGAGTTTAAGCTCTAGTCAGTTTTATGTCAGTTACACAGTGCCCCGCTTCCTGGCTCCGGGAGCTGTATAACTGACATGAAACTGACTAGAGCTTAAACTCTTTGTGACGGAGCTGCCTTCTCATAAAATTGCGTGATTTAAAAAAGTAGAGTCACATAACTTTCAGGGCAGCAGTTGCTCAACTGCGCATGTGCGAGCCTGCAGAACTGATTTTTAAATTATTAATAACTTGGTTTTGGCTGCACCAATCACTATCATATTACAGAAGCAGTTGTTATTGATCTCATACTCCAAGTCTGTAACGTTTGGGGGCTCAACTCATCCAGGGGGAGGAGATATTGATGATTCAAAATCGTGAGGACATCAGCATTTTGACCACAACCAATTCACGTTTAAACAGTCATAACATTATATTTTCCTGATGGATCTTTTTCAAACTTTGTGCATATGATGGTCCTCACAACTTACAGTCATGGTTAAATTTTTAGAAATGTAGGTCAAGCAGTTTCTTCAAAATTGGGGCTTCAGCAGTCCCCTGTTTATAATGGACGGTGGTTGTGCATTTAAGTTTCAGGCTCCTACCGGAGCCTGAAAATGTTAGAACTTACATAAAGCCTGCTTAGCTTTACATTGGCAGAAGTTACATCTTAATTAAAGATTAAGATTGGTGCCAAGACCAGGTCGATTTGGGCACCTCAAATTCAACAGGGTGCACATTTTTTCAGGTACCTTCCTTCAGCTCTAGCCTTATCTATGCTTAATTAAACTAAATGGTGTGATTTTTAAACCAAGTCTCCTTTAGCCAAAGCAAAACCTTATTTGGACACTTTTGATTCAATTTCAGCAAGGGATACTGATTTAGTTTAGGTTGGTTCCTTCCTGAATTCAGCTAAATTAATATTTTCCAGGTTTAAATCAAAACTACAAAGGATTCTGCACTAGTTTAACTCAGGTTTTAAAATAACTGAAAGTTAAGCTAATTTTAACTTTTAATAGAGCCAAGGCCTATATAACTGAAGGCTCATAAGGGCCACCATCAATTCCTTTTGAACACTATTCCATCTGAAGTCAATGGGAACACACACACATTTATTCCAGGACAGAACTGGGCCCTCTTCACTTCATTAGCAGCAACTTGCTGAATGTAATACTGTACCTCACTGACAGCACCAGAATTCATCTGTAACTGAAATAGGCTAGCCAGACCTCTCTTAAGATTTTGAATAACTGCAGGTTCATTCTGATAGGAATAGAAGTTTTTAACCTGGAAAAACAAAAACAAAAATATTATAAATTTACCCATCGGGGTAAATCAGAGAGTGTGGTTCCCCTGCAAACTGCCTCTTGCCTCCCAGAATTCAGACCAGTCTTCTGAGCAGTGTGTGCTCATTGTTGCAGCTGGTCGTGACATTCTTAGTCAAGCAAAAACCCTCATTGTTTTCAATGAAAACATTGAGCAAGGTCTACATGATCCAACCCATGAAAGAAGGGGCGGATGATATATCAAACCTTTGGCAATAGGTAAATAATCCCTCACTTCAGTAGGCATCTTCCCTGTGTGCTAAAAAGAGTGAAGGGAAATAAAAAAGGAAACAAGAGAAGGAAATCAGGAAAATTAATCATAAATCATAAGTAGTTCATTATTAAACACAGATTAAAATGAAGGCTTCACAGATTATTTACCAGAAAGACATGTCCTAAATTCTCCATGGATTCATTCACATCTCACAGTAATTCCTCCCTCCCCATTCCCAGAAGCATTTCCATGAAACATACCCCTAGGACATATTGCACTTTAACCACAGATTAGAGTAAGGCAGAATGAATCGTAGCTCAAGCAGTGCTGAAGAGACGTGTCAAGCACACTCTGACCCTTGAACTACAAGTGAATACTGCTGTGTCTGAGACTTTTCCTAGGAACAAAAGACTTTGCACCTCAGCTTACACTGAAGGAGCTGTAACGTGTACTTTTTCCCTAGAAATTATAAGTGTAATCAGTATGTTATCTCTGTCTTGCAGCATTGGCAGAGACATGAGGAGATACTTTATCCCTTGCCAGGCTACTTGGCAATAAAAAGGGAGGTTACAGGGCATACTTTATGAGAAAGTATTTTAAATACTACAACTAGAGCTCCGGTATGTGGACTGTGTACACCAACATACTTGTACTGTATTAGGATGAGATGTGTTCAGATTGTGTTGATACTTTTAATCTTAGTTTAGAGATACGTACACAGCTAGTTCAACCTACTTTCCTTTATATTTCATAAAACTGACTCTTCCTCAGAACAGATTTTGACTGAGTTACAAATTATTCCTACAGAAGTGCCGGTCCATTACTCAGGACATACATAATTACAGCCAGACCCTTTCTAAGTGATAAATATCACATAATAGTTTCCCATAATATGGGAGCAAGAACATATTTTTATTTCTATTTTCAACAGAAAGATGAATGTCTATCTTTATAATGCTCCTCGCCTTAACTATAATTATTTTGGGATTACAGATGCTGTAGGTGATAGCTGAAATGAGTAGGCACATTGGTATATTGGATGGCATCCTTGTCACCTAGACAACCGTTCTTCAAAATCTGTCATGAAGTTTAAGGGAAGGGTGGATGATTAATCTTTATGCAGTAGAATTTTCCCCTCTCTGGAATCTGCCATATCATCCCTATTCACTGATGATTTGACTCTGAATATCATAAGAACATAAGAAGTGCCATACTGAGTCAGACCAATGGTCCATCAAGCCCACCATCCTGTCCTCTGACAGTGGCCAATCTCAATCCCATGGGAGAAGAACCAACAGTCACAATGGGCAATCCATTCCCCATTGTTCACTCCCAACTCCCGACAGTAAGAAGTTCATCCCGTAAGCTACTTGGTTAATACCCATGAATGGACCTACTCTCCAAGAACTTATCCAGTCAACTTATCCAGTTCTTTTTTAAACCCAGCTATACTAGTGGCCTTGACAACGTCCTCTGGCAACAAATTCCATAAGATGTTGCCACAATATCACAGAGATGTTGCCTTTGGAATGAGTCCGAATGCATACATTGGAGGTACCTTAAAATGTTCCCAATAGAAGGAAACCTCATAAATAAATTTTCCATTCCATTCTACATTTCCAATTACATAATTCAACTGTGGTTTCATAACATATACCCAGCGTGAAGTCCCCAAACTATTTAAATCAATGGCAAAACATCCACTGACTTAAATGGGAGAGGATTACCCTGCCTGTTTTTTTTCCCCCCAGGAGCACAATTCAAATACAACTGGTCAAAAACAGAATGAAATTGTCAGAAAATTTTATCAATTTTTTTTATTTAAATGGCAATAAAATACAAATTCTGAAATTATAAAACATTTACAAGAGTTTTTTAAATAGTAGGGAAATTTTTTGTCAAAGAGTGTTTTCAAAACAGTAAACAAAAGAATTGCTTCTATTTAAACAACAAATGTTCAAAATAATACTAATAAAGTTTAATGAACAACAGCAAATAATGAAATGCAGGTCTATCAAAACAGATAATTCAGTACAAGTCTACCGAATAAGTCAATGAATCAGCAAATGATAAAATACAGTCCAGACTGATTAGCCAAAAACAAGCAGACAACCAAAGAAATACTTTCAGTAAGATTAACCAAACAGAAGAAGCAGCAGCAGATGAATCCAAAGTTGGAAAAGTTCTATGTCCAACGTTTCGCTAAAGAATAGCTTCCTCAAGGTTCTTTTCACCTCCAACTTCTTTTTGTTATA
>QEPC01001904.1:204284-220664 GCA_003113815.1 Sphenodon punctatus | reverse complement strand
AACTTTTCCAACTTTGGATTCATCTGCTGCTGCTTCTTCTGTTTGGTTAATCTTACTGAAAGTATTTCTTTGGTTGTCTGCTTGTTTTTGGCTAATCAGTCTGGACTGTATTTTATCACTTGCTGATTCATTGACTTATTCGGTAGACTTGTACTGAATTATCTGTTTTGATAGACCTGCATTTCATTATTTGCTGTTGTTCATTAAACTTTATTAGTATTATTTTGAACATTTGTTGTTTAAATAGAAGCAATTCTTTTGTTTACTGTTTTGCTATACATTGCTTCTTTATACTGTGTTGTGTTGGTTAAAGAGTGTTTTCAGACATGACGCTAACCTCAGTTTAACCACACTTGAACATTTCTCATGCATGTTGCAGGGTTGTATTGGTGCCCTATGCAGCCCTGCAACATGCATAAGAAATGTTCAAGTGTGGTTAAACTGGGGTTAGCGTCATGTCTGAAAACACCCAAACATTCCCCCGTTTTGTCAAAGTTAGAAACGTCAACAAATTAATCAACATTTGGAAATCTGAAAAAAAACAAAAAACAACTAGCTGCAAAATTATAAACATTTCCAACAAAGGGTATTTTCAGACGTGACGGGGCCAGTATTGACCCTGTCACAGAATCACCTATTGATCCCCCGCCAGGATCAAAACAGCACAGCCAACAGACGTGCTGGCTGATCCCAGCGGGGAATCGGGGGAGGGGGCGGGGCTGCGCGGCTCAACGTGTGGTTGCACAGCCCCACGCTCCCTAGGCCGCCCGCCTTCTGGGAGATGGGTGGGCGCCGCGGCGAATGCGGCCACAGCGCCTGCCCGCCCCCCGGGGCATTGACCACGGCCCGGAATCAGCGGCGGGCACGGCCGCTGATTCCAGGCCATAGTCAGGGGACAGACGTGATGATCCCACACTCAACCACCGTGAATTCCCTGTGGTTGAGCGTGGGAACGTCACGTCTGTTGGCCCGAACGTGAGGTTCCCGCCGGGTGCTCACCCCCATGAATCATGGGCGGGAATCTCTTTGACCACGCAAATGGCGATGGTCCGGGCAGGACAGCCGTTTGCGTAGTCAAAGAGATTCCCGCCTGTGATTCATGGGAGTGAACATCTGGCGGGAATCTCTTGTCGGGCCAACAGACGTTACGGTCCCTTGCTCACCATGTGGGAATTCACCGTGGTTGAGCGTGGGATCGTATCGTCTGAAAATACCCACTGTATCCTCAATGTGGAGTTGTGCGCTAAGTCTTCTGGCTCCACTTCAATGTGGTTAAATCTGAATCATATTAATATGATGATATTCCACTTAATTTTAGGTAGAGCCAACTCTACCTTGTTAGAGCTGTCCTCCTCTGTCTGCCAGTTCCTTTATTCTGTAGAAATCTCTTCAAAAGATATTTCTCTTAGCATTCACTATAGGAAAGTGCTGCCTTTTCTCGTGGCCTCCGTAGTCTTGTCTATCTAAATAATTATACGTCAGTTGCAGATGTTGAAAATTGACCAAGGCCAATCTTTTTGGAACTGTATACAGTGTTTACATCTCACTACTTAGCTTTCTTAATAGCCTCTTGTAACAAGACTTTTTCAGTAGCTTTTTTAAAAGTACAAATAAACTTTGTCTTTTAACTAAAGGAAATCAGAACATCTGCTGTTATATTTGGACTACCTTTATCAGAAATATCTGAACAGCATGCAGTTATAAAATTCAAAATTGTAATCTTGTTTCTTTTAAAACAAAACAGGAGATGAAATTTGAAGTCAGTTAATCACCTTTGAGCTGATCCAGATTTAGATATTGGGTGAAAACAGACATGACGCTAACCACTCTTTAACCACCCTTGGTGGTTATTCATGCATGTTGCAGGGCTGTATTGGTGCTGTTTGCAGCCCTGAAACATGCATAAATGACCACCAAGGGTGGTTAAAGGGTGGTTAGCATCATGTCTCTTTTCACCCATTGACGCATCTCTGGTGAGTAATAAGTTTCTACTGTAGCCTGTAAGAATACAGTAAAGTATATATATGTGACCAAAGTGATTAAAAGTGCTCTAAACCAGATTCAGTATCCATCTTTAGTGTAGTCGCTCACTCTTCTCCTCCCAACACACCTTGTCCCTAGGTAACCTCATTCAGTTATACAGCTGCAGGTACCACATCTACAGTGATGACTCTCAGATATGCATTTCCACCCCTTGACCTTTCTCCCTCCATTTGTCTCAAATGTTGCAACTTGCTCTCTCTGAATGAGAGCACAGGCAACCCTGGCTTTGCATCCTGCTAACCCCCTTGGGGGCCTTCAGGCAGGAGGGCACAGAAAAACAATCCATCTGTTTCTGTGAGAGTAGGAACCACAGTTTTGACAGCTCTTTATACCATCTCTGCGAGGAACCAGGGGATGGGGAAGCTCCTCATGACCTCCTCACAGTGCTTCCATTAAGCTACAGTCTGGCTTCAAATAAAGATATTTTGATTAACAAAAATAAGATATGATGATGTACTATTAAATCTAAACCATACATGATTATTACCTTCCATGCCTACAAGAAAAGATTTTCCCAAGGAATGGGCATAAACTTTAAAAGAAGAGTTTTACCTTTCCACGGATACAGTGGAGAACAATAGGCCTTTGTAAAGCTGCCAAATTCTCTTTCCCAATTATTTTCTCTGTGTTTTTTCCTTTAAAAATATTTTTTTCTGGTTGACGTTGATTCACATTTTCAACTGTCACATCTCTTACCTAGAAAAGCAAGAAAGAAACACAGAATGTAGGGAGCAATCCATTCACAAGAATAGTTGGAACAGATTACCTAGTAGGTCTTTTTATTTTCCGATTTCTGATTTTATTCTATATCTTCCATCATCTCTGTATAACAAATGAAGGAGCAGATTTTCCAAAGAGTTCAGTAGCCATTAACTGGTTGTTCTCAGTAGGAACTGCTGGGTACTGACCACTTTTTAAAAAGTAGCCACCTCATTTAGGTACCTAGATGGAAGCTGCTAGGAGTTGAGTGATTCTGAAAACTTGTTCCATAATGTATTGCTATTGTGGGTAAAAACACACATGACCAGAGTGGGGCAGGAAGTCACAGTGGACATGGTCCAGACCAGGCTGCAGAACAAATGTGCCAGTGGCCAGGGCCCAGGACAGCAGAGAGAAACACAAATATACAGCTGGCCCCACTCCTGCGCTGCACCTAGTTCCCCCATCATGATGGACACCCATGTTGGTCAACGACAACCAGCCATGGCAGTCTTCGAACAGACGTGATAGCCTGCTGTGGCCCACTTTAGCCTGGTCAGGAGAGCCTTAGCCCAGGATGTGACCTCGGAGGTTTTCTGAGGTCAGACCAAGCTAGCCACTGACATGGCCTGGGGCAATCCCAAGCCATCATCTCCCAAAGCCTTCACAGACATGCATGTGAGGTCCGGGCTAGAGTGGGCCACAGCAGCCCGCCACCATGTCTGCTTTTATGTTATGTAGTTATATTTTGTAGACAGCAACTATACCTAGAAAGTTAGGTCTAGTAGGTGACAATGATGGGATTAACTGGAAATATCTTCATCTTCCAAACAGAATGCTATAGAACAGAAAACGCTTCTTTATGATCTAATTGCCTATATAGCTAATGAAGCAGAACTTGCAAGATTTTCTGTATTGGTACCATCTGATTATTGCTAATAATGTTACAAGATATTTTATTTATTTATTTATTTTATACATTTATTAGTCGTCCCCCATGCCAATGGCATCCCGGGGTGACGTACAATTCAATAAAAAAATTCAACAAATAAAAAACATTTTAAAAAATCCAGCAGGGCTGGCTACAGGTTTTTGTGGGCCTTTGGGCAACAGAGTATCAGTGTGCCCACCCTCCCTTTGCCCTGCCCAGTCCTCCTCTAACCACAACACCCCTGCTGCTGGTGTCAGCTCGCTAGTCGCTCCGGCTCTGCCCCACACACTCTCAGCCATGCTGTCTCATGCCTTGGCCATGCTGCCACTGCCTTCCCACACCCACCAAAAGCTGAGGAGGGGGTGCCTCTCCCGGCCCCTCTCCTTCCAGCATGGCAGCACGCAGCGAAAGGGGAGGGAGGAGGAATGGAGCCTGGCATCACCTATATGATGTGTGGCCAGTTCTTATTGTCCTGGGTCTCCCAGGCAGCAAGCTGATCGGCAGTGGTGCTGGCTGTTGACAGGGGGTCAAAGCAGAGCAGGGAGGCAGGAGCAGAAGCAGCATGGGGACAGGAAGGGCAGCGCTGCACTCCCTTGCCTCCCCAGTTCCGCTGGCCAGGTTTGGGGGGTCCAAAGGTTGATGGCCGTGCCCCCACCCTCAAAGCGCATGGGCCCTCAGCAGATGTCCCACTTTGCCAACCTCTGGCACTGCCATGAAGATAGTTAAATCAGTGACATCTTGTTTATGTAAGCAGTTAGATTTTGGAGAAGTGTTTATTGTTAGCTAAAAAGCAATTCTGCTTGGCTATCACCAGCAAAGTTAAACCACTTTGATAGTCAAAATGTTGCATTGTCTAAGGGTCTGCAGGTAAGGGGATGTCTCTGAGATGTAGGCAGACAGCAGGAATATAGATCAGGAGTCAAGGTGTAGGAAACAGGACAAGACAAGGCTGGAAACAGGGGCTGAAGCAGGACAAGGCTAAGGCAGGGGAAGCATGGTTGGGAGAACAAGAGCAAGACAGGAGAAACAAGGGCAAGAGCAGAAGAAAGCTGGGTCACAGGAGCAAGGCTAGGACAGGAAGTGTCCCACCCAGTTTCCTGCTGCTACCAGCTAGCCTCATATGCTGGCTGGCAGCCAATCAGGAACTTGGGAGATGTGACAGGTAGGGCTGATGCGGCAACAGCTGTTACCGCGCTGCAATTCCATTCCGCCATTTCAGAATCGCTCGCACCACACCGCGGCTTTTCTGCCGACATTCCGCTAATTCCGCCGACATTCTTCAAATTCAGAAAAGAGACAGACAGGAGGCGTGTGCTCTGGCCAATGTAGAGAGGCTCCTTGGGTGAATGACTGGGCCAGAGGCAAGATGAAGCAGTGGTGCTGCAGGCTCAGTCACTGCTCCCAAAACTCCATGGGCAAGGGTTCACGATTTAGGTCCTGACACATCGGCACCACACTGGAAGGCACGTAGTAGAATTAAAAAACTAAAGATGGCAAAGTCCAGCATGTCCATCCATAAATGATTTTATTAGAAGTAAGAGAGTGACAAAGTGGTTCGAATTATAGCTTTTATTGGACCACGTGCTGTTGGTGAGAATGAGAAAGCTTTTAAGTCACACAGGGCCCTTCCTCAGGCATGTAGTGTAGTCAGTAGAAATATACTGCTTCAGTAGAAGCAAAAGGCATTTTAACATCTGCCACAAGGAGCTTAATAATATCTTGCTTTAACAACTACTGGATCTAACTTTTCCATTTAATTTGTAGCTGCACAACAGTCTTTTCATTTTAGCAATTCACCCAGCATTCGTAAGTGCTTTAATATATCATACATGACACAAAGCATTTACTTTAAATTCCTACCGTAACTTGGATCAGCTGGTCATCATCATTGTTGGGATTCCTCCATACTAGATTGACATCCACTCCAGATAAAATCCGGTAGCCCACACTATCCTGAGGAGACCCTTTCACCCGATCAATAAGCACTTCAGTCGAATAGGTGAATGTATATATCTTGTCATTATTTAATCTTGGTCCAGTAGTGTGTCCTGTTTGGAAAGGACAAGGAGAGAAATACAAATCACATCATCTCAGTGATCTCAGACCCAAATCATCCATCATTGGATAAAAACAGAGGCGTGGCTGGCGGGACCACTCCCTGGACAGGAAAATCACCAGAGACATGGCCTGGGTCAGGTTGGGGCACTGAACTGATGTGCCCACGGTCGGGGAGCCATCCCGCCGGGAGCACAACAAACGTGTGGGTGGCCCCGCCCACACAGTGCTCCCAATGCCCCATCCGCCACCATGATGGGAAGCCATGGCAGCCAACGAGGCACAGCCATGGCAGCTCCTTGGCTGGGCATGCTGGGGCATCACAGATGTGATAGCCCACTGTGACCTGGTTGGGCGGACTGTAGCCAGGGCTGAGAGCTTGAGTTTTGCCAGGGCAATCCCAGGCCAACATTTGGTGGTGCCTACACAAACATGCAGGAGGGTCCAACAGTGGGTCAAAGCTGACCACATCGGGCCAAGGTCACGTCTGTTTTACCCATTGTCTTATTTGCTCACTCTCAAAATGCACAGAAACCCATTTTAAAACCTGTGACAATTCTAGGTAAAACATTTAAGTGACTTAGATATCCAAGAGATGGAGACAGAATAGTTCAGATGACCTCTTTTATAAATTCTCTTGGTGTGAGAAGAATGCAAGTTTTTGGGCTGCATAGGGCCCTTTCTTGAGCACGTAACATGTCAGAAATACAGACTGAGCAAAAGCAAGGCAGGTGTATACAGAATTCTAGCATAAAAAAACCTGGCGTTTGGAGCAGAAGTGAATTTGTAAGAGGCTTAACTTCCTTCTTAAACAGCATGGAAATTGTAAATTAAGGCTCCTGCCTTAACTTGCGCACCATGGAAGTAGTCTCTCTGTCAGTGGGGGAGGGAGAAAACACACACTCCACGCCTTGGTCATGCGCCTTGAGTCCTCATCCTCCACTCAGGTGACACACGCTGGGGTAAATGCCCGTCAGGATAGTGGTTGGGCCAAACTGTCTCACAGAGACTAGGCCCCTATCATCATAGGGCGTGGAGATAGAGGATAGAACTAGGCCCACACCTCGCCCACACGTATACTTGCATGGGAACTGGGAAGGGAGAGTAGTGTGTGAGAGTGAAGGGGAGCCAGGGTAGGGGCCAAGGTCAGGGAAGAGGAAGACAGGGCTTGCTCACGGAGAAGGGTGTAGGAGGGGGGACGCACAGGGGGGAGCAGGGAGAGGGGCGCACACAGTAATCCACAAGCACACCTCACGCACTCACTCACTCACTCTAGCACTCGTTGTCACAGAAAGAATGGGGGAATGGAACACAACACACACCGATACAGTTTCAGTACAATACACAATGAACTCAGCTCAATCACTTATCTGACAGGTGGCCGGTCTGCACTCGTTCACCAACGTTGGGGCCTTCCCAACACTGGCCTTTTAATGTGCTGGCCCTGGCCCCTGGCGTGCTGCCAGCCGTGGCAGAGCGACGTACTACGTGCTGCGTCGTCTCTGCTTCCGAAGCATCTTCCCTGCCCCGCTGACGTGCCTTCAGGGCTGTCGGGGTGAGTGTGGCAGGGGGAGGGGTCCCAGAAAGAGCAGCAGGGTCCCAGGGGTTCGCCCCGTCCCGCCGTGATGCCGTCAGGGCAAGCGGGTCAGGGTGAAGGACCTCGGGACATCCCGAGGCGGCAGGAACCTGTTCTGCCATTGGCACAGGAGGAACTGACAGCCGCTCGTGCCTCCGTGGGGCCCCCTGCCTCCCCACACGGCGGTGGCGGCTGACACTCTCTCACTTATTGTGCTTGCTTGCAACTTAGGCTCCATGCACCCGCAGTTTGCCTTGGTGTTTCAGCTACAGTCCTTTTCCTCTGCAGGCTGGGGGCAACACTGAAGCTGCTTTCCTTATATGCTTTCATTTAGGTTGGTGAGAATGGGATAGCTGAGTACTGGGGGGCCGTATATGGGAGGAACAAGGTTGATGGATGTGGAATGTGTACAGGGAGAATTTCTGTTTTTTTTAAAAGGGGGAATACATTACATTCCTTTCTATTCCCTACACTACATTATCCCTCCTACATGATCAACCTTAGTTTCAGTGCAAGATACCCAGAAGGATACATACAAAAATTTTTTTTAAATAAATTATTATAAAAACTAAAAAATCTTTTTACAATCTGTTGAAGTTCAAAGTTTAAACCTAGCCTATCTAAAGCTATAACCTAATTAACCTATTTACCTAATCTAACCTATTTTAACTTAAAACCTAATTAACATAAGATTAAATAATAAAATATAACTATTAAATATGGTGAGGGATGGGTTAACTTCATCTTCTTGCCCACTTGGCAGGACTGGGTGTGATGATTATGGGTATTTTCAGACGTTACAAGATCACGCTCAACCACAGTCAATTCCCTGTGGTGGGGAATGCCCTCGTAATGTCTGTTGGGGAACCGGAAGTTCCCCCCCAGATGTTAACCATGCTCAATCCCCACCAGGAATCTCATTCGCCACGCGATCAGCTGGGCCGGCGGGGCCGGCGCCGATCGCGTGGTGAATGAGATTCCCGGCGGGGATGAAGGGGCCTGTTACGTCTGGATGGCGATCACGGCCTGGAATCCCCGCCGGGATTCCGGGCCGTAGTCATTTCGGGCGGGTGCTGCGGCCGCATTGGCCGCGGCGCCTGCCGTCTCCCCAGAGGGTGGGCTGTGGGGGAGCGTGGGGGGTACGGGGGCATGCAGCTGCACATTGCGCCGCGTTGTCCCGCACCCTCGCCGATTCCCCGCCGGGATCCCCCGGCACGTCTGTTGGACGTGCCGGAGTGATCCCAGCGGGGAATCTAAGGGTTGTTTCCGTGACGGGGAGAATGCCGCCCCATCACATCTGAAAATACCCAATGGTGAAAGGTCAGGAAGGGTGGACACGCTCTGCACCCTGGAAACCTGTACTGTGGTGCACCACAGCTGCCCATGGTACATGAGGGAAACCCAGTGGGCCTCCCATGCTGCCTTCTGGCGCTGGAGAAGGGAATAGTAGCTGCCCAGGCACAACCTTTTCTAACAGGTCAGGCTACTGTCTGACGAGCCCTTCATATTCCACCTGCAGGTCATCCAATGCCGCCCACGCAAGCGGAATTCCCTCCTGAACTGCATCAGGGCACAGGGCAGGGATGTTGTTGCTCCTGGACCAGGCTGTGGAGGAACAGTTGGTGGCTTCTGGGGCTGAAAAGGTGGCTTCATCCCCTCTGCTAGCAGCCCACACCGACAAGCATTTCCACCTCTGGGCCCAGCAGCACCTTGCCAAAACTGCTGCCCATTCCAGGTTGGGCAGTGCCTCCGAACCCCCGGCCTTGTGCTGGCCACCTCCACGCTATGAACATGCACTAGATACAGTAGTGCAGTGCAGAGGTGCTGTGATCAGTCCCTCTGTGCACCACTGCAGTGAGTGTACCGTGCTTCTTCCGGGGCCATTTCAGTGTCATATTAAAGAGAAAGCCACAGTCTATGATGCTACAATAACTAGCACTGCAGTATATTGCAGTCATAAAGTACAACCATAACATATATCCTCCATATTTCCCCATGGTAAACGAACCAGAGAAACCTCCACCACAAATGCAGCATATTCTGTGTAAACATCCTAGAAGTGTCCTAGAAGAACAGGCCCAGCCCATTGACCCAAACTAAGTTCCCTGAGCCTCCTCCTCAGTCCGTTTTGACCCCAACTGATCCCTCCCCACAGCTCCTGCCCAGTCCTTGCAGTCCCAACTGAACTCCCATGGATCCTGCCCAGCATCCCCCTTAACCCCAACTGACTCCCCCCTCCATTTATAGAGATCTCTCTCCTACTGCTCAGATGCAGCTATGTCTGGGTGGGGTCAAGGGGGGAGGCTGGGGAGGAGCCACAGGGGTGTCAGTTAGGGTTGAAGTGGGCTGGGGAGGAGCCTCAGGGGGTGTCAGTTGGGGCCAAGGAAGGACTGCGCAGAAGGCATGGGGGGAGGGGTGTCAGTTGGGGTCCCAGGCGCATTTCAGCAGTGGGAGAGGGATCTCTGTATAATTACCCACCCCACCCCAGATGCAGTAATATCTCGGCAGCAGGAGACACATCTCTGTATAAACAGAGGGGGGGCAGTTGGGGTTGAAGCAGGCTGGGCAAGAGCCATGGGAACATCAGTGGGGGCTGTGGGGAATGGGCAGGAGCTGCAGGGGGTTCAGTTGGGGTAAATGGAGACTTGGCAGAAGCCGTGGGGGTGGTCAGTCTCCTCTCTAACCCCAGGACAAACCTCCCCCCCTTCCTCGTGGCTCCTGCCCAGCTTCCCCTTCACCCCAACTGACCCTCCCACTCCTTCCTGTCCCCATAGCTCCTACCCAGCCCCCCTTCAACCCCAACTGCCCCCCCCGCATAGTTTCTGCTCGGGCACCCTGGACTTGAACTGCCCTCCGCAGCTCCTGCCCCGCCCCCCAGCCTCAACTGACTCCCCCACACCTCCTCCCCAGTCTCTTTTGACTCCAACTGACCTCACCCCTCTGTTTATAGAGAGATCTCTCATACTGCTCAGAAGATGCACCTGCGTCTGGGGAGGGGTCCAACTGACCCCCCTGTGCCTTCTTTCCAGCCCAATTTGACCCCTAACTAAGGTTGCCATACCTCCCCTTTAATCCAGGCCACTTATGAAAAATACATGGTGCAGGGCTGCATTGGTTCTAAATGCAGGACTGCACTGGAACCAACGCAGCCCTGCACCATGTATTTTTTATAAGCAGCCTGGATTAAAGGGAGGTATGGCAACCCTACCCCTAAATGACCCCCCCCCATTCTATTTATACAGAGATCTTTCTTGAGGTGGAGTTGGGCAGAAGGTGTGGGGGGTCAGTTGGGGTTAAGGGGGGCTGGGGAGGAGCCACCTGGGGGATCAGCTGGGGTCCCACTCCATACCCAGGCGCATCTCAGCACTGAGAGAGGAATCTCTGTATAAATGCCTGCCCCCACCTTAGATGCAGCTGCATCTCAGCAGTAGAAGAGAGAGCTCTGAATAAAAGGCTACCCCCACCCCAGAGGCAGAATAACATCTAGAATAGACGTTTGGAAGTTTCGCATGACCGAACATTGTATTCAAGAATACAACCCAAGCTTCTAATAACTTTGTTTGGCTAGAAC
The DNA here is from genome assembly GCA_003113815.1 of Sphenodon punctatus. Classification (NCBI taxonomy): domain Eukaryota; kingdom Metazoa; phylum Chordata; class Lepidosauria; order Sphenodontia; family Sphenodontidae; genus Sphenodon; species Sphenodon punctatus. The sequence goes on along the minus strand of QEPC01001904.1, from coordinate 209,789 downwards.
AAACTAACCATGTGGGAATTAAAACCTATGGGTGGTGGAAGGAGCTTTCCATACTTCTTCTTAGATCTGGTTTCCCCCCGAGCTTCTCTCTGACATTGAATAATAGATCATTCCTGACAGAGGTTAAACACTGAATTTTAGATATTTCTATTCAAGAGGAGCTGACCAGAATGGCTGAAGTAAAAATTACACCGTGGTATCCTGTACTTAAACTGATGTGTTATTGGAACCATACCTTACTTACCTATGTGATTACCAACTCCACAGAGTGCTGACTCTAGCTCGATTCCAATTGTTTGAATCAGCTGTCACAAAAGGCAGAGCTGAGGGGGTGGAATATTGTGATAGACTATGGGTGATTTCAAACGTTACGTTGTCTGAAATCACCTCAGTCAACCACGGTGTGTGTGTGTGTGTGTGTGTGTGTGTGTGTGTGTGTGTGTGTGTGAAAACGGAGGTGAACGTCTGTTTGCTTGCATCCAGATGTTCACCTCAGTCAACCACCCCCCGTGGTGAACCTAACCACGCTTTTTTCTCCTGCACCACGGCGGCGAACGAAGCGTGATTAGGGGGAATCCAAAACGCGCTGAAGGAAAAGTAACATCTGTTACCTTACCATCACCGTGTTCCGGAGTCCTGGTGGCGGGCAGCAGCAGCGGCGGCCAGATAGGCCGCTGCGGCTGCCTGTCTCGGGGAGGGCGAGTGGCCGGGGAGCGCAGGTGGTGGGGCCGTGCGGCCACACGCTGCATCGCGTGGCCCCGCCCACTCTGGGAGGGGGGTTGTCCACCAGACGTGACGGCCGGCAGCATTGACCCTGGGTCATGGTTCGGCAATCCCCACGGCCGGGGGCAAAGGGGCAAACGTCTGTTGGCGCACCCCTTCACCCCCACCCGTGGTCCGAACCACCCCATGGCTCGGGGTCAATGCTGCCGACCGTCACATCTGAAATCACCCTAAGTTCTTGTTATTTATCTGAAGTTGAATCTGTGGAGCATGCATTGCTGGTTCGCCCCTATTATGAGGAACTAAGATTGTGTTGGTTTACTCCTATTTTAGGACCAAGCCCATTGTCCACAATGCAGCAGAAGATTTCTGTTTTATTAGCTTCAAAAGCTCAGGTAGAAATGAAAGCTGTGGCCCTGTTTCTCCTGCTTGCTTTAAGGGAAAAAAGAGCTATACATTACGAGATTGTATCCCTGCTTGTCTTCTTTTGTGATTATTCATAGAATGTCTTCATTACAATATATTTATTTTAAGACTTTTATATTATTTGATGTGTCTGTTATGTACTTTGTCATTGCAAATAGCTGTAATAAATCAATTTGATTTTATTTGAATAACTTTGAAAGCCAGCTTCCCTAAAACGAATAAAATTCTCAGCTGTGCAAAACTTCCAGATGTCTATTCCAGATGTTATTTTCACTCAGTTGGGTAACATGCAAACTCCAAAACCGTATAACTTTAAAACTACAAGGAGGATTAAAAGGGAAAAAATAAAGGACACACCTGGATGCACCCTTGAATTTTCTGACACCACTACATCTCAAAATACTTTTCTTAAACTGCACTTTGGAGCAAACTAATAAAAAGTAAGAAGCTGGAAGCAAAATAAACTCTGCCTCAGATTTTCAAATGGCAATAACTTTTTGTTTTACATCCTATCATCACAAAATGTGGACAGACTCTACTCCTTCCCCAAGCGATCCTCTCTGCTGAATTTCAGATAGATAGTATAAGGAATAGAATTTCCATAGTTTTAATGGAGTTTGCAAGCTGCTTTAACTAGAGAGCCATTCCTGTGGCTCTATAATGTAATTATTTTTCAAATGTTTGCAAGGATTTTTCTGTTCCCTTGTTTTTATTTATTTATTTATTTATCAATTTATATCCCACCCCTCCTGTAAAACAGCTTGGGGTGGCTAACAATTTAAAAGAGTAAAAAATACAATAATATAAATATACAACAATCAAAATGATATAAACAATTTAAAACAGGGTTAAGACAAAATCAAAGAATAAATAAGGGTAGGGTGGCGCTAAAACCCTAACCCACCCTCCCACCCACCCCAAAGGCCTGGGCGAACAGCCAGGTCTTACAAGCCCGCCGGAATGTTAAAAGGCTTGGGGCCAGGCGAACTTCCTCCGGAAGGGAGTTCCAAAGACGTGGCCCGGCCACCGAGAATGCCCTCTCCATTGTGGCCCCCCACTTAACACAGGGGACCTCCAAGAAGGCACCCTCAGCAGACCGAAGGAGCCACTCTGGGGTGTGGAGGGCGAGGCGGTCCCTGAGGTACGAGGGGCCCAGACCGTGAAGGGCCTTATAGGTCAATACCAATACTTTGAACCTGGCTCGGCACGCTATTGGCAACCAGTGCAGAGTCTGGAGCACAGGTGTTATGTGCTCCCGACGACCCGTTTCCAAGAGCAACTGGGCCGCCGCATTCTGCACTAGCTGCAGTCTCCGAACCAGGAACAAGGACAGCCCCACGTAGAGCGCATTGCAGTAGTCCAGCAATGTTGATGACTATAGAAGTCTCTTCAGAAAAGGAGACTGACTTAGCAATTGATGTTGCTAGATAAATAGTAAAACTGCCAATACACAAATATTTATTTATTTATTTATTTAAAATTTATATCCCGCCCCTCCTGCCCACAGGGCAGCCCAGGGCGGCGAACAACATTAATTTAAAACAATATAACATTTTTAACAATTTAAAATACAATATGTGGGGAAAGCCCCCATCCCTGCCCCCACCCCTACCCCTCGCCAAAAGCCTGATGGAACAAGCCAGGTCTTACATATAGGCCGAAACAGCAGGAGAGTGGGAGCCAGCCGAGCCTCCTCCGGGAGCGAATTCCACAGCACAGGGGTGGCCACCGAAAAAAGATCTAACATCAGTGGCCACCCGCCTCGCCCGGGGAACCTCCAAAAAGGCTCCCATGGACGATCTCAAGGGTCGCACGGGCACATGGGGAGTGAGGCGATCCCGCAGATAAGCAGGGCCTAGGCCTGCAATATTTTACAATATTGTAAAATTGTAAAATGAACAAAGTAAATACACTTTAAAAAAATAAAAATAAAAAATAGGCCATTTCCCCTACCAAACAGCTTTCAGTTATCTTGTTCTTTTGTGTCACTTACAATAACAGTGTACAAATATGAAGGCAGAAATGTGATTTTCAAGTTGATGTATCTCTGTAAAAACAAATAAGCTTGAGCTACTAGGTTTTGGGCTACTGATTTACAAAATATATGTCCATTTAAAACAGCAAGTAAAGTATGTGATCATACTAGTAATATATAAGTTTAAAAATTATGATTAGTTTTGTATCCCAGTTTGTCCTTGTGTTCAAAATTTGTCATATATAAAAAAGCAAGCCAGAAAAGGCCATTTTGTTTTTTCCCACAAAGCAATGGTAAGTCCCTTGGCAAACAGAATAAGGAAACACCACTGAACTATCTCAGAAAGACTTTCAAAGAAACTGATGCTTAATCAGCATTTTCAAGGTTCTTTCCAGAAAATCCATGGCATCAGGGCGTCCCACTTTTATCTAACATCTTGCACCATTTGATTTGACTCCACCAAGGCCATTTCTAAATGGACCATGGTGGGTGGGGGTATGGGTGTGCAGCCACAGCGGGTGGAGGGTGCACACCCAGCTCCACCCATCTGCATCCATGGCGCATCGGGCATTGGAGTCCATTGCTCCGTGCATGGGTGATGGGTGGAGATGGGTGTAGAGCGGGAGCGCGCATGCACCCCCACCCACGGCATTCACACATGCGCCTCCACCCATCTCCATGCAGCAAAACTCCGTGGAGATGGATGGGGGCGTCTTGTGTGAAAAAGGCCTTAATGAAATGCTTGTATTCGTTTGATCCAGCACTGAACGACATTTGCACTTCACCACTATTTTTAAATTTGTTAAATATTGCTTTCTGAAAACGCCTGTTGAAGGTCTACCATGGTAGCACAGATTTTGTTTAGATACTATTCATTGGATATTCCTTTGAGCTCTGCTAAGTTGAACCACCTGAGGATTTGGACCTGAGTTTGTACTGCCATTGTGAAATAGGCTGTTTGTTCAGTGTAGTGAGAACTAGTGTCCTACAGCTGAAAGCTGGGACAGTTGTCTCCTTGTTATAGCAAATATGCTGGGAAGTACTTGCCTGTATGGAAGAGATTTACTATTAAAAACAGAGCCTAAAAAATAAAAGACTTATTGCTGTAGAGAACTGCAAGGGATACCTGTGCAGTGCTAAGCTACGGCATCTTCATTGAGTTCAGTAGCCTACTGATTTCCGTGAGAGCTGAGTTTTCACCACAGTAGGAGAGGGATTAAACACCTTTTGGGAGCAGACCCCACATTTTTCCATTTAATAGTTAATTAAATTGAAATAAGTTAATAGCATAGTTAATTCATTTTAATTATTCATTAGTTTTAACTATTCATTTTAACTATTTTAAACTATTTCATTTTTAAACTATTTCATTTTAACTATTATAACATTTTAACTGTTCGTTCAATTTAATAGTTAATTAAATTGAAATTAGTTATTAGCATAGTTAATTCATGGGACAAATTATTATTATTATTATTTATTATTATACTGTTCCACTCTGCATTGTTTAGGCCTCAGCTAGAGTACTGCACTCCATTTTGGGCCCCATACTTTAAGGAAGATGTTGACAAACTTGGAAAGGGTTCAGAGGAGAGCAATGAAAATGATAAAAGGATTGGAGAATATGATGAAGGGTTCAGAATGCAAGCCCTACCAGGCAACATTGAAAGCACTCTTCATGAATGAATCATTACTTCCTGCAGACCTCCCTTCTAGCACATGTCTGCCCCCGGAAGGGTGTGAAACCTACTAGGATAGTTCACCCCCAGAGGCTATTGGACCTAGTGCGGTTTCTAGGTGCTCTGGGGGAGATGCCCTCTGACCTTGACGACCGTCTCATCGATGACCTTGTTAGGCTGTGGAACATCTTGCTGATGGAGGCCATCAATCAGACGGCTCCCAGGCGTCCATTGCCCAGGCAGAGGCTCTGCAGACCTCCCTGGTTTTCTGAGGACCTACGGATGCTGAAGCAAGATGGGCGATGGTTGGAACGACGGTAGCGTTGCTTTCGTACTGAAGCCGACAGATTGCGGCATAGAGTTAGTTTACGAACTTATGCCATGGCTATGCGGGCAGCAAAGAGGGAGTTCTTTGTTGCCCTCATAGCGTCCGCTAAATCCCATCCAGCGGAGCTGTTCCGGGTTGTGAAGGGGCTGGTCAGTCCAGCCTCCCTCAACCCTGGGGTCGAGTCATCATCTGCCCGTTGTGACATTTTTGTGGATTATTTTGCGGATAAAATCACTTGCATTCACCATGACCTCGATGCCGCACTTAATACAGTAGAGGAGGTAGAGGCTGTAGAAGCCCCAGCTTGTCCAATTTTGTGGGATTAATTTCAGTCGGTGGCACCCGCTGACGTGGTGGGTGTACTTGGGGCAGTT
>QEPC01001904.1:113829-191418 GCA_003113815.1 Sphenodon punctatus | reverse complement strand
TGGTGTTTCTAAGCAACGCCACATGGTAAACACAGGGCCAAACCGGTGCTCATATCAAGGTCAAAACACACATTCAGACACCTGTTGATGTTATCTCTAAAGACATCCAGTACAAAAAATACAAACACATGATACATGTAAAAAACAAAACCCCACCTCCCATGCTACCCATTCCCCCACTTATATCTGTGGGAGGCGTACAAAGAAATGAAGTGAGTTGCCTGGGCCACACAGCAAGTCAGTAAAGAACAGCGAATAGAATCCAGCACTGAATTCATGAAATCACTTCCTCACAAGTAATTCCATTATCACTAGGTTCAGGACTACAGCCCAAGGCAACTGACTTCCAGTTCAGTGTTCTGTTCTTTAGCCACCCTGCTTCCACTATATATTACGATGCAACCACCAGCACATATGTACATTTAGTTTTATTTGGTAAATACACTAACAAAATTATGCTTTTTGAGAACCAATTATTTTAAGATATTTTCTTCTGTAAAAATATACTATTGCATAGTCATCAATGCTTAGCACCGATAAGCAAACATGGCACAGACTTACCTTTGACAGATGCAGAGTAGGTAGAAATGATGCAGAGGAAAAGCACGGTCAGAAGAATCATGCTGGATTCTTCTAAGCTGTAGACTATAGTATTGTTAAATGTTAAGGCTGCCAAGAAGTGAACTTCTCAGCTGGGAGAGAAGTTTGCAAAGAGAGCTCCTGAATCTGTTACAATAATGTTTATCTAGACATAGTAAAGGTCAGATTCCAAATTCCACATTCAGATACTAAGTTCATTGAAGGACTTTCAGTTAATTATTAAGGACTGAGGTAATTGGTGGTTTGTAGTCATTTTATTGTTCCCCTCAGCTTTCATTTATGAATATGAAATCAAGTGCGGTGTGATTGCTCACACAGGGGCCCAATTCAGCTCTGACAGAACTCTTTCCATTTTTAATTAACATTGGCTTGTGCTCTTGGAGACTGATTTTCGGAGGAGGCGAGTCCCTGAAGTTTTCAGCCAGCACTCCTGATGAAAAGCAAGCTATTAGTGTCATAGTAGTACTGTGTGCAGAAACTTACTCCATGAGTAGTCTTGCAGATTACACTGACACTACCTTAGAGCAAGGTACTAGGTGGTGCAAATAAGGGTGGCAATCTAACCCAAAGGCTGGAGCAGCACAACCACAAACATTCTGAGGGCTTCCCGGAGAGCAATATTTCACAGCATCTCTGAATAAACATATCGTCCATCCGCCAACACACCTGTACCACAGCCATTATCAAACCTCCCAGCTGAAAGTCATCAAAATAAAAGACCTACACATCCCAATTACAGAATGTGGTGTATTTATTAATTATTGCTGCTGGCTGAGGAGCCATGGCCAGTCTCTCTAGTTATACCCTTCTGCTGTCTCCTGTGTGAAGTATTCCTGGATAGTTTCCCTCTGAGCAAGCCATCGGCTTGGCTGGGAAGGGCGTTTGATGGTGCTGCGCTCCTTTGGACTGGGGCTGCTTGGATCCACACAAGCTGTGTTTTTTTCATCCCCCCTCCCTGAATATTTTGGAACATTTGGAGTATTTTGGGGAGGGGTCTTCTTCACCCATGAGCCCATTTTGAGGTGTCCCGGTGAGTCCCCATCACCCTTTGAATTTTTTGAACATTTTCAATGGATCCCTCTGGGCATTCGGGAGAGATGCGTTCCTATGGGCATTCTGTGTCCATATTTTGGATTATTTGGGGGAGGGGTCTTCACCCATGAGCCCATTTTGAGGTGTCCCGGTGAGTCCCCATCACCCTTTGGATTTTCTGAACATTTTCAATGGATCCCTATGCGCATTTGGGAGAGATCAATGCATTGCTATGGGCATTCGGGGCAGTTCAATGCGTTCCTATGGGCATTCTGTGTCATTCTCATTTTGGAGTATTTGGGGGAGGAGTCTTCTTCACCCATGAGCCCATTTTGAGGTGTCCCAGTGAGTCCCCATCACCCTTTGGAGTTTTTGAACATTTTCAATGGATCCCTATGGGCATTTGGGAGAGATCAATGCATTACTATGGGCATTCGGGGCAGTTCAATGCGTTCCTATGGGCATTCTGTGTCATTCTCATTTTGGAGTATTTGGGGGAGGAGTCTTCTTCACCCATGAGCCCATTTTGAGGTGTCCCAGTGAGTCCCCATCACCCTTTGGAGTTTTTGAACATTTTCAATGGATCCCTATGGGCATTTGGGAGAGATCAATGCATTACTATGGGCATTCGGGGCAGTTCAATGCGTTCCTATGGGCATTCTGTGTCATTCTCATTTTGGAGTATTTGGGGGAGGAGTCTTCTTCACCCATGAGCCCATTTTGAGGTGTCCCAGTGAGTCCCCATCACCCTTTGGAGTTTTTGAACATTTTCAATGGATCCCTATGGGCATTCGGGAGAGATCAATGTGTCTCTATGGGCATTCTGTGTCCTTATTTTGGAGTATTTGGTGGAGAGGTCTTCTTCCCCCATGAGTATTTAGGGGAAGGGCCTAATCTGAACATCTTTTAATGGATCCCTATGGCCTTTGTATCTTTTAATGGATCCCTATGGGCATTCGGAAGGTCAGTGCATTCCTATGGGCATTCTGTGTCCTTTTTAGACAGTCCCTCACTCGGAACTGATTTAGTGGTTTGCATTTCAATCCTCAATCTGATGTAAAAAGAACCTTGGCTTTGGGTTTTACTCACAGTGATTTAGTGGGACTATGCAAAGCTAAAACAAAGCAAAGTAACTCTGTCAAGGAGTGACCCATGTGAAAAACAGAGTGCAATCTGATCTCTCTAATCTGAGGCTATGCATTTAAAGAAATATAAACTGCACTACTGTTTAGATGTGCTGCAGATTGCCATATTCAGTCAGCTAAGCTTTCATGTTACAAAATCATTGTCACCTGTGTTAGATCCATCTGCGCCTCTGCTTTACTTTTATGGTTAGAGTTGGACTAAAAGCCAGCAATGAATGATTTAATTTTTCATTGGAAGTTGAATATTGTAAATCACAGTCACTGTTTCTTTCATTGTAGTTAGTTACACCTTTTTAAAAACAACCACCACCACTAATCACTTCTGGTTGGCTCTGTTGGATCTTATCAGTCCTTCCAGATGTAAACCACCAGAGAGTTTGCCTTGTATTGTACAAGTCGGAAATCACTTAGCCTTTCCGTGCCTCAGTTTCCCCAATGGTACAAGGGAGAGGAGGCTAGAGGTGCTCACCTTTTGGAAAAGGCAGAATGCACGAGAAGGGGAGATTAATATTGGTTTCGGGGTTTGAATCCCTCCTAGTCATGTTTTGGGAGAAAAATCTTGCATGGTTTCATTGGTTTGCATTTCAGTCCTCCTCACTGATACTCAGCATGCACTGGACTGGGATGTTCTACAGTACTGGAAGGGTTGTGATGATGGTTTTAAGTTTGATGTGGATGAAATCTGTGGGTTTTGGGGGTTTGAATTCCAGTCACTTTTTAATGGGGGAAAATTCTCCTTAGTCTGCATTTCAGTTTTAATCTGATGTAAAAAGAACCCTGGTTTGGGGTTTTATTCTCAGTGATCTAGTGGGACTAGTCCATGTATGCAAAGCTAAAACAAAGCAAACTCTGTCATGGAGTGACCCATGGGAAAAAGAGTGAAGTTCTCTCCAATCTGAGGCTATGCATTTAAAGAAATATAAGCTGCACTAGTGTTTTGATGTGCTGCAGATTGCCATATTCAGTTAGCTAAACTTTCATGTTACAAAATCATTGTTAACTGTTATAGAACCGTCTGCACCTCTGCTTTACTTTTATGGTTAGAGTTGGACTAAAAGCCAGCGATGAATGATTGAATTTTTCATTGGAAGTTAGAATATTGTAAACCACAGTCACTTTCTAGTTTCTTTCATTGTAGCTACAACTTTAAAAAAAACAAACAGCCAATCCAGCTGTTTGATCTTATCAATCCTTCCAGATGTAAACCAACAGAGAGTTTTCTAACTTGTACAGTACAAGGCAATCACTTAGCTTTTCTGTGCCTCAGTTTCCCCAGTGGTAGAAGGGAGAGGAGGCTAGAGACACTCACCTTTGGAAAAGGCAGGATGCAAGAGAAGGGGAGCTTAATATTGTTTTGGGGGTTTGAATCCCTCCCAGTCATGATTTTGGGAGAAAATTCTTGCATGGTTTCATTGGTTTGCATTTCAGTCCTCCTCACTGACACTCAGCACGCACTGGACTGGGATGTTCTACAGTTACTGTCTGTGTGCTGGAGGGGTTGTGATGGTGGTTTTAAGCCTGATGTGAATGAAATCTGTGAGTTTTTTGGGTTTAAATTCTAGTCATGGTTTAATGGGGGAAATTCTCCTTAGTTTGCTTTTCAATTTTAATCTGATGAAAAAAGAACCTTGATGTGATTTGGGGCTTTAATCTCAGTGGTTTAGTGGGGCTGATCCTGCATGGTTCGTAATACATTTCAGTACTCCTCACTCAACATGCACTGTACTGGGGTGTTTATCTCACTGCTGCCTGTGTTTTGGGTTTTTTATTAAGCATGAGGTGAATGAAATCTAAGGACAAGCCCTGTTTGCCTCCATGCACACTGGATTCACTTGCCTCTGCTGTTGTTTGCTAAAACTACTATCCTGTATGTGTGTCCATGTTCTATTCCATTGATCATGGTCATGTAAGTGCAGTTTTTGGGTTGGCTCCGCCTACTGTTGGGTTGGCTCTGTCTACCATTGGCTCCGCCCACCATTGGTCTGGCCCTACTGACTGCCCCACCAGCTGCCACTGGAATGAACTGGTTCATGCAGTGAGAAAAGAGCCACTGCCTCTTAGTCAAGCAAAGCTAACCCATTTTTTTAAGCAACATGATACTGAGAAAACAAAGGAGTGCAGTGTACTGGAACAAGGTTTTGATTAAGAGCCCCAACACCAACAAGGAATAGGCGAAGATGACTATTCCTTTTCATTCCTTTTCGTTGTTAAGAGTAGAGCAACCTGTTAAGTCCCTAGCTAATGATACATATATTCACAGGAGCAGTAATGAGACCCAGTCTGAGCTTAGATTTCAGAATCTAAGTAAGAGATTAGAAGGGATGTCTGACCTGATCTTTCAGGTGAAGGTTTTAGTAGGCAGTCTATGGTTGGAGTTATCTAACGCATTAAGGGATACATCAGTTGAAAAGGTTCATAAATGCACCCAAAAAGAGGTATCAGTGGTTACGATAGCTACACAAACCTATATCTCATGTGATGGGATGCCAGGATTGCCTTTGCTTCCACCCTCTCATAGTAGGAGACGAGTCTCAGCAAGTAGGTCAGACATTAATATCACTAGACCCAATTCAAGAGAGTGGGTCTATCGATTGCCTCCATGAATCACAACAAATTGTCTCCTCAGTCTGAAAAGGATCGGGATAAATGGGGGGATGGGGGTAGCTATGTGCCTCCCCTGAAAATCTGGCCCCGAGAAACTGAGGAGAAATGGGCCTCCACTTTGATTTTTAATTTCAAGAAGAGGTCATTTCTCCATTTACTGAGAGGATCTAAATTATCCCTAAATGAGTTAAAGTATTTAATTAAGATCTATATGGGCTTGGATTTTGATTCAGAGGAATTTCTTTCACTACACCCCCTTTCTGACAGATACCAGTTCTTCCAATGGGAAGTGACTCTCTCATATTAGTACTGTTGAACTAATATAGGGGGAAGAGGGGGAGCATAGAACACTTAAATATACTAGAATATATATTTGAAAAGACGCTTGCAAGGTCCATATTATGGTCCCCTAACTGTTATGAAAGAATCTGTAAACTACAAAATTTAGAAGGGAAAAATCATATAGGTAGGCAAAGCTAAGAGGACTACAATGATTTGGAGACTTCCCCTATTTTGTCTCAGGAGGGCTTCTCCATAGATGACGGTTATATGTTACATGGTTAGCTAAGGATGTGATAGGGCAACTTGAGGATGGGAACTTTTCATGGTTCCCACCCTCACCCCCCAGAGCAGGAAAACTCCCCAGATAAGGATTGTATGGCAATACCTGTAGAGACGATATTAATGGGAAATAGACTGACCAGAGTGAGCAGAATATCTCCCTATTTCCTTTCGTGGAACGTAGGTGTGAAAAGTAAAATACAGGATAAAGACTGGTGTGAGTTTCTTGCTACCCACCAGATTATATGTTTCCAAGAAACTTGGTTAGGGAAGGGAGGTTTCCTTGATAAATTGGGTTATCAGGTTTTCTGCAAGTCTGGAGTTACCTCAGGAATAGGGGTAGATATTCTGGGGGAGTTGCCATTTTAGTTTCACCTACGTTGGGGTGTGTGTGTGTGTGTCTTTTAAAACCCTCCCTCTCTCTATAGATAATGCTTTGGCCGTTGAAAGGCACAATGTTCAAGGGAGAACATTTGTGATTCTGAACGTTCCCCCCACAAACTTCACCATTTTATAAGAAAGAAGTTTGGAAGCTTTTAGATAATTTTCTAGATCAGATAGAATCAGAGTACTCTAAAGCTATTCTTATCTGGATAGGTGATCTTAATGCCAGAATTGGCTCCCAGAAAGCTATTTCCTCGGATGAATTTTTATTAGAGGCTGCAGGAATGCCTCCTAGGGTGTCAAAGGATATGATAATAAACAAGGTGGGGGAATGTTTAATAGAACTTATCGTACATCACAACCTTATAATTTATAATGAATGCACTGAAGGAGATTTATTTTGGGATTTTACGTATTAATTGCCACTTGGAGCAAGTGTTATAGACTTACTATTCCCATTTTTGCCTTCGATATGCTTTCAAATTTTGAAGTCAGAACCAGATCTGAGTGCGCTCATGACCCATTAAGAGTTGATATAATGGGGCCTATACCTGTTAAAGATCTAAAATTTCAACTATCAGCTAAAAGAAAAAGGATTTCTAGGACACAACAGGTCAACTGGTCACTAGAAACTCATGCAAAGACCTTTGATTATATGCAAAGCCCAGACTTAGACACCCTGAAAGAACAAATTATTAGAAATGTTTACAAAGATTCCCCACTGATAGCTTATGATGAATTGATGGGGGTACTGGAGAAAGCCGTGACAAAAGCTAGCCGTAGGGCTAAGCTGTATAAGCCGACACTTATGGGTGGATGGTTCGATGATGAATGTAGGAAGGCCAAGTCTCATCTTGTATATCTTAGGAAGAGCTGGAAGACTGCAGACTTGTATCTGCATGGGAAGAATTCATACAAGCTAAAAGATCCTACAAGAAATTACTGATAGAAAAGAAAAAGGCCAAACAAAATAGAATCTGGACAGGCTTACAGACAGCAGCAGTCATGAAAGATTCTTCTAACTTTTGGAAACTTATTAATGGAATAGTAAATCCCCAAAGTCATGGTATTTCTATGCCAATTAATGAAGAGGAGTGGGTTTGATATTACAGAAACATCTTTGATGCCTGTAGCTGTTGCTGAAATCGATAGTACAATCTCATTGCCATTGGCGGTTACAAAGGAGCAGATCCTTAGTTATAGCTCGGCTTTGAAGATAGACAAAGCGCCAGGATTATATCATATACCACCGGAAATGTTTAAAGAATTTGCAGAATGGTGGGCACCAATTTTAGCATGTTTATTTAATTCCTTTAATAACTTTAAGTGTTTTCTGGAAATTTGGAATACTTCAATCATTGCTCCTATTTACAAACGTGGATCTAGAACCGATCCTGTATCTTATAGACCCATAAGCTTGCTCCCCATAGCTGGTAAAATTTATTCCAGGTTTATTTTGGAAAATTTACTTCTTTGGGTGGAGATGAATTGCCTATTGGCAGAAGAGCAGGCTGGTTTCAGACAGGGTAGATCTGTCTTAGACCACTGTCTTGCCTTAGCTCATCTAGTGGACAAGTATACATCAAGGTGCACAGTTATTCGTGGCTTTCATAGATTTTTCAAAGGCCTTTGATACAGTAGATAGGACCATACTATGGACCAAGCTAAAAGATATGGGTATAAATAGTGATCTCTTATAATTGATTAAAAGGGTACGTATCAATACTAAGGAAAGGGTCAGATTGGATTTTGAGGGCAATTTATCAGACTCATTTCCTATCCGGATGGGGGTTGGACAGGGGTGTTTACTGGCTCTGATGCTTTTTAACTTATTCATTAACAATTTGGTTGATTAGATTACCAAGGCCGCTAGTACACCTCCTTTAATTTTAGGTAGACCAGTAGTGTGCCTATTGTATGCAAATTATGTCCTCCTTCTTTCACAAACTAGGAAAGACCTGCACAATAGCCAAGTATAAGATGTCAGTAAACTCATCCAAATCAGTTTATCTGCTTTGGGCATTCTCGGACAAAGTACATATGGAAATTTGGTGCAAGCTGGTTATCCCAAGTAACGCAGTACACATATTTGGGTGTGATCTTCACCAATAGAGCTTCATGGACGAAACATGTACATATGATAACTGCTAAAGCTGCTTGAGTTACGGCTGGTATTATTATTATTAGCAAACATTTATATAGCGCCAGCAATGTACCTGGTGCTTTACAAAGTAATCAAATAGACATGGTCCCTGCCCTAGGGCTTACAATATGAGACGGGGGGGTGGGAGTGGGGAGACGAAGGAAGGGGAATGGAGGGAGAGACAAGGAGTGTAACATTCACGAGGATGCGAGGTCCCAGGTGCACGCGCTTGGTTTGGTTACATCGAGAATGANCGCTTGGCTTAGTTACATCAAGAATGATGGCTGGTTGGTCCATGTGGTGAGGATATGAGTACACAGACCTTAGGTAACAGATTGTACTGGATGGAGGGTATCAGCAGGAGTTAGGTGAGGGGAGCGAGGAGGGCAGAGCAGAAGGGGTGGGTCTTGAGGAGGGATTTGAAGGTACGAAGGGAGAGGGAGAGGCGGACGTGGGCAGGGAGGGAGTTCCAGGTGTGGGGGGAAGCTAGGGAGAAGGGACGAAGGTGGTTAGGGGAGCAGGGGAGGCATGGGAGGGCGAGAGAGGGGATAGAGGAGCGGAGTTCACAGACTGGAGTACGGAGGGAAATTAGTGCAGAGAGGTAGGGGGGAGCAAGGTTGTGAAGAGCTTTATAGGTGAAGACTAGGAGCTTATGCAATTTAAATACCTGTAATGCAGGTGTTTAAACTGAAGGCCTTGGCACAACTTGCATGTGGAGCTGAAAATTTGCTGGTATGTAACATCAAAGATTTGGAAATTGTGCAAAATACATTCATTAGGGGAATCTTGGGTGTCCCAATCAGTACACCTATAGCTATTTTGCATGCTGAAACAGGGATACACCGTGTTTGCACAACGGTAACAATTTAGGCCTTGTGTTACTGGAACAAAGTGTGATGTCTAGATCCGGCTAGGCTTCCTCATTTATGCTGGAGAGAGCAAGTAGCCCACGAGGGAAGTAAAAAATTTAAATGGTGGGGAAGAGACTCTAAAGTCACTGAAACATCTAGGCTTCTCACCAGAGTTTTGTGCTTCAGTAAATGCCTCTCAGATGCGTAGTATATTAAAAGAAAGGATATTGGACATCTCAGCACAAGCAGAGCTAGCGAAGCTGCAGTTTGTTAAAACAGCGACTTGGTATTCTAAGGTGAAATTGACATTTTGCCTAGAGCCTTATTTAAATCTCCTGTCTTGCTTTCACCTGCAAAGGACCATGACACTAATACGGACGCAGTATTTGAGTCGGCTGTTCGAAAAGGAAGGATGGAGAAAGTCCCTTGGGCAGACAGAGTCTGTCTGTGTTCTTGTCAAGTTGAGACTGGAACATGTGGTGTAGTATTACTGCCCTCTCTATAATGATCTAAGGTCTATATGACTTCTGCCCCCTTTCCCAGGTGAACAGCTACCCCCCAATATCCCAGGGTATGGTCTTGTTGCTGACTTCTGATAAAACTGATAGGCTCCAAGCATTGCCTTTTTTTTTCTTGCTACTCAGCACTGTAGGAACATTGTTCATGGGAGTGGTGGTTGTAATTTGGCATTGACCATCTATATATTTAAACTGTATAATCCTAGGTTGATTAGTTGGTTTTTTAGAAATGTATAAGCAAATATATAAGATATGATTTATACTGATTCAAGAATTGGTTTGATGAATTAAGTGCTTTGTTATTTCCTTTGTTAAACTAGTTTATCTTGTACTATTCTATTTTAATTTTTGCTTTTGTTTTGTGCCACTGTAAAGATTACGATGATCATTAATTGTATTAATGATCGGCTCTATTGGATTTCTGCTTACCTATGCTATGCTGGCATTTATATGTTTCTTTGTTTTAAGCTGTTTTATGAGCTATGGCAGAAGCTAATTGCCTTGAATAAACTTGGTTGGTTGGAATTATTGCTGCTGCTGATGGTTGATACAGCACCAGCACCAGCACCATCCCTGGCACTGAACTATTATTATTAGAGACAGGTATCTGCCCCAAGGGGCTTACACTTTAGCATGGACTAGGGGAAGGGACAACAAGAGGAAGGACACACACACACACAGGGAAACAGGGGGTGTTAACACACAAGATGCTGGTTGCCACACTTTCACCCCCATTAGCCCCGGATTCACCTGCTCGTGTGTCATGGGGCTGTCGGATGTTCACCCTAGGGCTGCTTCACACACCATCAACGGAAATGCAATGCACGCCATGCGGGAAAATGCAGGGCAAGGAGCTGCCTCAGGGCTGCCTCCCGTGTGTTTTTGGGGCCATGGGGACACCCACACAGCTGTTGGGATGCACGTGTTCAGCACCACAGGGTTGTGGCCAGCAGCCACAGGCATCGGAGCAACAGCAACTCTATCATGGAGGAGGGGAGCATGGGTGGACCACAGCAGAGAGGTGTGGGCTCACTCTTCCTTCACTCTTCCTTCAGGATCCTCCTCCTCCTCCCCTGCAACTAAGCTAAGCACATGCACCTGCCTGTTTGGTGTGGGCTTGCATGGAGCCTGTGGGTGGCAGCTGCAGGAGGTCACGAAGTGGCCACGGGCTCTGGGGGGCTCCCCTCTCGTGAGTTAACCAGGGATACATTCATGAAGCTGAGAAGTTGCAGGTGCATGTGCTTAGCTTAGTTGCAGGGGAGGAGGAGGAGGATCCTGAAGGAAGAGTGAGTGTAAAGAGAAACCTAAAGAAAAGTATAAGGAGAAGTGTGGGGGTGGGGAGGGTTTAGAGGATTTTTATATGCTCTAAGATACCCTAAGCCTTCAGGGATGGGTGGCGTTTAAATCAGAATTAATTAATTTAATTAAATAAACGGTGTGGGGGAGAAGGAGTGGAGAAGAGCTGAGCTAGAGAATGGAAGGAAGAGTGTGTGTGTGCATATGCAGAGCACATGTATTTGGGGAGAAAGTTCCAGGTGTAGGAGGGCAGCATGAGAGAAGGGATGAAGATGGTTTACGAGCAGGAAGCGAAGGGGTGGCTGAGGAGGAGCAAGTCCTCGGTGGAAACAATGGCCTTTTTCACACGGACCCTCCCACCCCCTTCCGCCCCCCGCTGAGTGTACAGGCAGGTGTGCGGTGGGGGGGGGGGCGTGTGCACATCACAGGTGGTGGGTGGTGAGATCCATGGGTGAGATCCATGGGTGGGTGTGTCCATGCAAACAGCATGGGCGGTGGGTGGGGGTGCATGCGCACTCTCGTCGCGCACCCATCTCCACCCATCCACAGAGCCATCTGACAAAATGGAGGAGGCTCCATGGGTGGAGATGGGTGTGTGTTGGGAGAGGGCGCCCATGGGAAAGGGAGCACACCCACCTCCACCCACTGCCCGCACACACCCATCTCCCCACCCAGCAGCGCCGTGTGAAAATGGCCATAGTAGGAAATGAGGGCAGAAAGATGAAGAGGAGCAAAGCCATGAAGAGCCTTGAAAGTGAGGACATGGAGTTTGTGATGGATATGCACAGGACAATTTTTATCTTTTTGTCTTTCCAATTTTTGTCTTTTTTTAATTTTTTGTCTTAGAAATATGAAATAGCAGCTTTCTCTCATTCACAACTCAGGTCCTATTGCTGCCTATGAGTGCGAGATCTTGCAAGATTTCTTTCAAAATGAAAAAAAAAATATTTTAAAAATATTGTGGTGTCCCAGCATGCCCAGGTCCGGTGGCTGCTTACTGCTCCCCACCTTCCTCTACATTCTGCAGAGTGATGAGCTTGCTCTCTGCCTCCCTTGGCAGGCTGCACTCTGCAGAGCTTAGCTGGGACTTGACAGTAAATTATCTGAGTGAGGAGGCAATCAGAGAAGCCTCTTCACAGTTGTGTGCAATGCTCTAATCTGCTCGTTTCCCACAGGAACTGATCAGGGGTGCGTTGTGTGCTGCCCTGATATCGGTCCCCCTAAAAACAGGGACCGATCAATGTGTTGCACACAGTTGGGAAGAGGCTTCCCTGCTCCCCTCCCCACTCAGATAATTTACTGTCAGGTCCCAGCTAAGCTCTGTAGCCTATTAGCCTAATGGTGCCACTGGTCTGGGATTGGGGTTCTAAAATTGGGGCGGGGGAGGACTCTCTGAATTTTGAACTCCCCCAAAAGGACATTTTGGGGTGAATTCTGTCTTTGGAAAACACAAAATGCACACTCCTAGTGAGGAATGTGAAGAGGGGGAGGGAGCCAATGGAGAAAGGAGAGGAGGCGTTAAACATGATCAAAGCAGTGGGTGAGGTGGATGACATGGGTAGTTAACTAGTTTCATCAGTTACTGGCAAATGATTTTCCTGGTGCAGAAGCATGGTTTTATAGTAAAATTCATTGCTTAAAGCACTAAAGGTAAAATTTGCAAAAGTTTCTAAGCGATTTAGGCTTCACTGAAAGACAACAGATACATAAGTCTCCAATCCTAAAAGTGTTCTGCTGCCAGAACCCCTTTCATTTCATCAGGGCTTGCACTGGTAGAGCATTTGAAGATCAAACTGTAGATCATAAATTACTTCTGAAAAAAGACTTTGACTTTTAAATTGCTTAGACACTTTTTTTTTTTTTTGTTCTAATCTATACTTTAAAATGTTAAGTTGCAACTAATTATCTTTCAGCTGGTGGTGATTATCCTTTCTGTTTCTAACCCTGGACTGGAAAGCAATTCCAGTTCATAACCAGCACCAGAAGAGAATGGAGGGGGGAAATTCTCAAAGTTTTTCACGTGGCAGTGTCATTGGAGAAAGAATTACTCACTTGCAAAGACCTATCCCAAACTATCCTAGACTCCAATCTTTTTATGTTAAGAGTATAGCAAGAATATTTTATTGAACTCAATTGATAAGAGGCATCATTAGTTCTATTAGGTAATAATACGTGGTTTATTGCTTGGACTCTGGAAAATGTATGACAGCGGTAGTACTTTAACCCTGGAGCACATGCCAGCATGTACAGGAAGGACCAAATCCTACAATCACTAGTGTCAAAGGTAATGCTTCCAATGGCTTCACTGGGTGCCAGGTTCAACCCTAAAAATCTAGTGTACGGGACCAATTCTGATGTCTTTTATATCGATCTAGCTTCTTTGCTTTCATGGAGATTCCTTGGATTAGAATAGACCAGGTTTTTTTGCTTGTATGTAAAATATATATGCAATACAATGCATATATTGAGGCCAGGGAATTTTTGACAATGCAATGTGAAAGCAGGATAAGTTAATGTTGACAGAGCTGTCATCTTACTCATGTCCAGTCCAAAGGGACACAATAGGTATCCACATGGTTTCTCCCACTCTTCTCCAAACATAACTGCACACATCCAGACATCCCCTTCACAACTTCAGAGATCGCCATACTTAGAGGAGAGCTTCTGAAAACAAGGGCAATTTATTATTTATATAGCGCCACAGTAACAGTCCCAACCAAATCATCTGCTGGAAGAATTCATCGTGCATGTTCTATCTAATCAGCAACGGTGATACAGATCCGAGGGCTGGTGTGAAACAGTACATGCTGAAACTAGGCACGAGCACAAGTTCCACTGAAGTGAATGAGAGAAATGCAAGCACTATATATTCAGAGACTTGGGCTGCCCATGAAATAAAGATACGTTAACACTCTTTTAGAAGGTGAAATGGATACAGAATCACTTTTGAAACTGTGATCTACTTTTAATAATGTGAGTATATGAAGATAACACCTCCCTGTATGATCTAGTAAATGTCATGTCACTTAAACCATTAGATAAAAATAAGGG
Source organism: Sphenodon punctatus (assembly GCA_003113815.1). Taxonomy (NCBI): domain Eukaryota; kingdom Metazoa; phylum Chordata; class Lepidosauria; order Sphenodontia; family Sphenodontidae; genus Sphenodon; species Sphenodon punctatus. The sequence goes on along the minus strand of QEPC01001904.1, from coordinate 177,233 downwards.
TTTTCTAACGTGCAATCTTCTTATTAGCCCTATGAAGCCAACATAACTTAGAGGAAGAGAACTAAATTCTATCCTCATTTGCTGACACCTCCTTCTTCATAGGACGTTGCAACTTGCATGCATACTTGTCCCAGCAGCCTTGGCTGATAATGCCAGGGAACACTGCAACGAGTTCCTCAGGACTTGGGCTTCTGCCACCCCTCACTCCTTCAACCAGCTGGCCTGGGGTTGGAGAGCTTGCACCTCATCTGTATAGTTTTCCCAAAAGCCTTGAGTGATGACACCAGAGGATGCTGTGAACTCTCCTGCGACCAGTGGGCTGGAAGATCTCCCAGACTCAACTCACCCATAACACATTCCAGCAAATTTAGGTAGTACCACTTTCTTCCTCTGTCATGCTCCTCCATGGCTCCACTACTCTTCCTTCTTATTCTGTATTGTAATCCACTTACCTTCTCCCTCTCGCTCCTTCTCCTCGTTTCAGCTCCACTCCATCCTCCTGCCCCCCCCCCCCCGTTAAGAGACGGGCCGCCGCATTCTGCACCAGCTGCAACCTCCGGACCATCCCCAAGGGCAGCCCCACGTAGAGTGCGTTCACAGTAGTCTAGTCTAAAGGTGATCAAGGCATGGTGGTGGCCAGATCCGAGTCCGAAACGTACAGCCGCAGCCGTCGTACCAGATTTAATTGGCGAAATTCTCCCCTCGCCACAGCCTCCACCTGGATCTCCAGGTGGAGCTGAGTCGAGGAGCACCCCCAGACTATGGACCTGTGTAGCCATAGGGGGGCAGACCCCATTGATAATGGGGGGTCACCCCCCCCTCCCAGCCCTACCCACCACCATCACCTCCATCTTGTCAGGATTCAACTTCAGACCCCTCGCCCTCATAGAGTCCCCCACAGCTGCCAAGCACTGGGTGAGTACAGAGACTGCCGGGTCTGGGTCTGCAAAAAGAGAGAGGTAGAGTTGGGTGTCATCGGCGTACTGATGACAACGCACGCCGAACCCTCTCACGACCTCGCCCAAAAGCTGCATATACACGAACAGGAGGTAGGACAGAATAGAACCCTGCGGGACTCCATACGTGAGGTCCCGGGGAGATGAAGTACATTCCCCGTGAACCACACAGTGAGTTCTCCCGGTCAGGAATGAGTGAAATCACTCAAGAACAATTCTGCCCACCCTGGCCCGGTCCCGCAGCCGAGCTACCAACATCTCATGGTCAACGGTATCAAATGCAGCCCACAGATCTAACAGAATTAAAATGGAAGATCTGCCCCAGTCTAATTCACGGCGCAGGTCGTCAACCAAACATGCGCAGTCTCCGTGCCAAACCCAGGATGAAAACCAGACTGCGAGGGATCAAGAAAACTGACTCGATCTAGATGCCCCTGAAGCTGCCGAGCCACCACCCGATCAATAACTGGCCGATAGTTGGCCGGGGAGTCAATGTCAAGAGATGGCTTCTTGAGCAGGGGCCTCACCACTTCCTCTTTGAGGGAAAAAAAAAGAACTAGCAACAATCAAGTCCTCTTAGGTAGCTAACTCTTTCCCGCTGTGCCAAAAGAAAGTTTAATGCTACCGCCTTCATATCATCAGTGGCGTTTGGGGACAGTAGAGCTGACATTTTCTGTAATAATGGTAAACCTTTCTGTCTCTTTACGACTGGGGTAATCCATACAGCACACAAATTTTCATACAAGGAACATACAAATAAAATGTGCTCAATGGATTCTACCTCACCATTATGACATATGAATAGTCTGTCATTAAATTCAATCCCCTTTGCACTTCCTCTAGTGACTGCTGATTGAAATCTGGCCAGTGTTAAAAATTCTGCAAAGTTCGGGGTCTTGTAGGCAGATCAAATAGGGCTCTAGGCCAAAACTCAACTTTATTTGCGGATACCATGGGGTGATTGTCATTGCAGCAATTTGTGACACATCCTCCTGTACTGAGAGATCCAAGATCCTGTTTAATTTCTTGCAAACATAGTCTAGCATCAGGTTGGAAACTAGATTGTAGCATAAAACCTGATTTTACTAAGATGTTTAGCATTTCCTTCCACCATTTATACTTTATGCTTCTAGTATTATGTGTTTGTTCCAACCAGCATTTATTTGACAATCTTGACAGTTCTGAGCGACATAGTCCCAATAGGTAATTACTCTAATTTTAGCTAGGGTTACTACTGATCATAGTCCAGACTCTGCTTGAAGCATGCAGAGGAGAGTTGAATTAGCAACACCTAAAATACCCCTTATAAACTTGTTCTGGACCACCTCCATATTTTTGGCGTAAGTAAAAAAACAAATTTCTGATCCATAAAGGATCTGAGCGAATACCTTGGCCTTATATACACTTAAAACCGAGGCGATATTAGAATATTTTGAACTTCTATACATTTTGAGAAGTTACATTCCAGCTACTGAGCTCATAGCCTTAGTAATTAAGTTTTTCCTATGTATTGTCCAATGCCCATTTGCTGCAGTGTATACTACTATGCTCCAGATATACTAACACCCAGGTACGTATACCTGGAGACCTGACCCTGAGATTCGTTCTCATAACCTGTGATTTCTGGGGATTCACACTCAGATCATTAGTCAGACAATAGGAATTTAGCTGGTTTAAACAGTGTTGAAGGCCCAGCTTTGTCTGTGAAAACAGAATAGTATCGTCGGCATACATCAAAATTGCTATAGGCCTATCCATAACCTTAGGGGGTGTATAACTGTTTTCTGTTATTAATTCAGCTAAATCATTAATATAAAGGCTGAATAAAATGGGTGCCAACAGGCATCCTTGTCTGACCACTAAGGAAATAGCAAGAGGCTTAGAGAGGGTGCCTATGTTATTTAATCTAACCACTACCCTTGAGTCTTTATGTAATGCTATTATTAAATTCAGTAGGCAGCGGTCAATGCCCAAACTAAGAAGTTTATGCCATAAGAAAAAACTATTCACAGAATCAAAAGCTGGAGACAGGTCAATGAATGCTGCAAATAATGTTCCACCCCTAATCTTCACATTTATCAACTAGGTGCATCCGTATGAAACAATTATCTGTAGTTGATCTGCCTGCTCGGAACTCAGCCTGTTCCTCTGCCAATAATTGTTTAGTTGTCTAAGGCTTCCAGAAAATATGGCGTATATATTTTACTGATTATCGGCAGCAAGCGAATAGGTCTATAATTAGCTGGGTTAGCCCTTTCACCTCTTTTAAATATGGGGACTATAATTGCCATATTCCAATATGCTGAAAAATTACCCAGCATATTATACAATGTATATCATTTTGCTAGCAAGGGTGCCCACCAGGCTACATATTCTCAGTATACTTCTGGTGGAATAAAATCTATTCCTGGCTCTTTGCCTGGTCACAAGGCTAGAATATACTGCATTACCTTCTCTTCAGTTACAACCAGGGAAAAAGGAATAACTCCCGAAATATCATTTCTCTGTTCTATTTCAGCTTCCCAATCTCAAGTGACTTCTAGACATGGACCATTAAATACCCCCTCATAGAAGGCAATCCAGGTCTGCTCTGTTATTGGGTGAGTTTTGACACAACTCCTAGCATTCAAAAAAGTTGCAAGGAGTTTCCAAAATCTTTTAAAAGTAATCTGAGTTTTTTAAGGAAGCTGCCACTTGTAAATCAGCCCAAAACTGGGCAGTTCTAGCTGCTTTTTTTCTCATAAATTAACTTCGTATAGCGCCTTCAAGATTCAAGAAACTTACCCAAGCATGTGGGAGTCTCTGGGTAGTCCAATCCTGTCAGATACAGATCAGCTCCAATTTGGCCCAATAGCACTCCTGATCGTATCAAGCTTGAAAATAAGGGCGATTATAACTACTTCAAATCGAAGCCGATTATTTAGAGACTACCTTCATAAGAGAGGTGCTTACTTGGTCCAATAGATAACTGTTAAGGAGTTAGTTCCTAGAGCAGTGTTCTTCTGTTCTATTAAGTCAGCAGATTGTAAAATATCCATAATTTTAATACACATCGAATAAGACCATCTGATTCGAAGTTGCTTTACAGTTAGTAAAGCATCAGCTGCACTATCATTTTGTTCTTCCTCCTCAATATCAGCAAATGTATTTATGTTTATACTTAACAGACAGTGAAAGCTCTCTGGTCTAGTTATAACTGTGAGATCAGGAAAATGGTTAAAGTTAAGAACAGGGACAGCAATATAGTCTATAACGCTAGACCCAAGAGGTGAATCAAAAGTAAAATCGCCAAACATATCTGAATATGTTCTACCATTACAGATAACTTGTTATATTTCTCCAAAACTTCCTGGAGAACTCCACCGCTTTTATTAAACAGAGGGTCTTCTTGATGCCAATAATTGCTAATAAATGTTAATCCAACAAATCAGAAGGTTGAGGATCCATCCTGCCATTAAAATCTCCCACAATCACTAAAATAGAATTTGGGTATAGAGTCTCTAATCTTTCTAAGAGATTATCAAATTTCTGCCAAATATTATCCAGTTACAGAGGGGAGCATTGTGGAGGGATATAAACATTAATCAGTAAATAAACCAAAGGGCCCGGGATTTCCATTCCAGGACCAGACAATACCCCAAATCAGTTGGTATTAAATTAAAGATCCCTGGGCAGGATATAGAAATCAGGCTTATTAATTCACCTGCCAGCCACCCCTTCTTTCCCTTCTTTATGCCTGGGAGAGCAAAAACCCTGTACCCCTCAAATTTGAGTGATTGAGTATCCTTGCCCAACACAGCCATGTTTCTTGGAAGCAAAGGATGGAAAAATTAACAAATTTAATCCAATCCTTATCTCATCCCTTCTATCCTCACATAGGAAGGAAAAATTCCCTTCCTTCTCCCAGGGACTCTCTAAAGGGGGCATATCCATAGAGTTTTCTTTATCTATCCGAGTGGGTGTATTTTTGTCTGAGAAACCTGTTATATCCTTAGTCTCCCAGGAGAAATCTTGGGAGACTTCTGGATGTAGTTCTTGTGTTTGCTTGCACATTAGTACATCCTGAGCTCGTTTAGACTCCACCTGAATGTGTCTTTTGGGAAGCCCTATGTTGAAAAAAGATCTGCACCCATTATTACTCTTGCTAGAGAATTCTCTACCCTTTGTACAAATCATCCTGAGGCCTTCAATTTCTTCCGAGCTCTCCAAACCTTCATCGCAAAACCATAAGTAGAAAATTGAATTTCCCAGCGACAAAAAGCTCCTTTATCGCAAAGGGGGTGAATTAACATATTCCTGAAGGGGGCAGATCTAATCCCATATGTTTTTGAATTAAAATAGAAAACTTGTGGGGATCTTGCCCTCGAGTTTGTTTTAAAATGTTTATATCTCCTTTTCTTATTAATATTAAATATTAATGCTGAGGCCTACCTAAAATGGGTATCCTGGGGCCACACCTTTAGAGAGGAATCTTGATTCTTTACTACACTTAGATTTTCCTTTCTGAATCTTTGAGTCCTCTTGTGTAAAAAACTATTTTTATCCATACTTTTTCCCTGAGATGTAAATTTGAGAGTCTTGTTTTCTTGCTCTCGGGGAAAGGAAATTTATTTAAATCCAAACTATCACTAGATACGCTCCTCAAGAATACAGTGGCCCAACCCTTCTCTCTGATTCTATCATACCTGTCTCTGTTTGTGTGGACTGAGTAACCAAAAAAACAGATGTCTANAATAGGTCTATAATTAGCTGGGTTAGCCCTTTCACCTCTTTTAAATATGGGGACTATAATTGCCATATTCCAATATGCTGAAAAATTACCCAGCATATTATACAATGTATATCATTTTGCTAGCAAGGGTGCCCACCAGGCTACATATTCGCAGTATACTTCTGGTGGAATAAAATCTATTCCTGGCTCTTTGCCTGGTCACAAGGCTAGAATATACTGCATTACCTTCTCTTCAGTTACAACCAGGGAAAAAGGAATAACTCCCGAAATATCATTTCTCTGTTCTATTTCAGCTTCCCAATCTCAAGTGACTTCTAGACATGGACCATTAAATACCCCCTCATAGAAGGCAATCCAGGTCTGCTCTGTTATTGGGTGAGTTTTGACACAACTCCTAGCATTCAAAAAAGTTGCAAGGAGTTTCCAAAATCTTTTAAAAGTAATCTGAGTTTTTTAAGGAAGCTGCCACTTGTAAATCAGCCCAAAACTGGGCAGTTCTAGCTGCTTTTTTTCTCATAAATTAACTTCGTATAGCGCCTTCAAGATTCAAGAAACTTACCCAAGCATGTGGGAGTCTCTGGGTAGTCCAATCCTGTCAGATACAGATCAGCTCCAATTTGGCCCAATAGCACTCCTGATCGTATCAAGCTTGAAAATAAGGGCGATTATAACTACTTCAAATCGAAGCCGATTATTTAGAGACTACCTTCATAAGAGAGGTGCTTACTTGGTCCAATAGATAACTGTTAAGGAGTTAGTTCCTAGAGCAGTGTTCTTCTGTTCTATTAAGTCAGCAGATTGTAAAATATCCATAATTTTAATACACATCGAATAAGACCATCTGATTCGAAGTTGCTTTACAGTTAGTAAAGCATCAGCTGCACTATCATTTTGTTCTTCCTCCTCAATATCAGCAAATGTATTTATGTTTATACTTAACAGACAGTGAAAGCTCTCTGGTCTAGTTATAACTGTGAGATCAGGAAAATGGTTAAAGTTAAGAACAGGGACAGCAATATAGTCTATAACGCTAGACCCAAGAGGTGAATCAAAAGTAAAATCGCCAAACATATCTGAATATGTTCTACCATTACAGATAACTTGTTATATTTCTCCAAAACTTCCTGGAGAACTCCACCGCTTTTATTAAACAGAGGGTCTTCTTGATGCCAATAATTGCTAATAAATGTTAATCCAACAAATCTGAAGGTTGAGGATCCATCCTGCCATTAAAATCTCCCACAATCACTAAAATAGAATTTGGGTATAGAGTCTCTAATCTTTCTAAGAGATTATCAAATTTCTGCCAAATATTATCCAGTTACAGAGGGGAGCATTGTGGAGGGATATAAACATTAATCAGTAAATAAACCAAAGGGCCCGGGATTTCCATTCCAGGACCAGACAATACCCCAAATCAGTTGGTATTAAATTAAAGATCCCTGGGCAGGATATAGAAATCAGGCTTATTAATTCACCTGCCAGCCACCCCTTCTTTCCCTTCTTTATGCCTGGGAGAGCAAAAACCCTGTACCCCTCAAATTTGAGTGATTGAGTATCCTTGCCCAACACAGCCATGTTTCTTGGAAGCAAAGGATGGAAAAATTAACAAATTTAATCCAATCCTTATCTCATCCCTTCTATCCTCACATAGGAAGGAAAAATTCCCTTCCTTCTCCCAGGGACTCTCTAAAGGGGGCATATCCATAGAGTTTTCTTTATCTATCCGAGTGGGTGTATTTTTGTCTGAGAAACCTGTTATATCCTTAGTCTCCCAGGAGAAATCTTGGGAGACTTCTGGATGTAGTTCTTGTGTTTGCTTGCACATTAGTACATCCTGAGCTCGTTTAGACTCCACCTGAATGTGTCTTTTGGGAAGCCCTATGTTGAAAAAAGATCTGCACCCATTATTACTCTTGCTAGAGAATTCTCTACCCTTTGTACAAATCATCCTGAGGCCTTCAATTTCTTCCGAGCTCTCCAAACCTTCGTCGCAAAACCATAAGTAGAAAATTGAATTTCCCAGCGACAAAAAGCTCCTTTATCGCAAAGGGGGTGAATTAACATATTCCTGAAGGGGGCAGATCTAATCCCATATGTTTTTGAATTAAAATAGAAAACTTGTGGGGATCTTGCCCTCGAGTTTGTTTTAAAATGTTTATATCTCCTTTTCTTATTAATATTAAATATTAATGCTGAGGCCTACCTAAAATGGGTATCCTGGGGCCACACCTTTAGAGAGGAATCTTGATTCTTTACTACACTTAGATTTTCCTTTCTGAATCTTTGAGTCCTCTTGTGTAAAAAACTATTTTTATCCATACTTTTTCCCTGAGATGTAAATTTGAGAGTCTTGTTTTCTTGCTCTCGGGGAAAGGAAATTTATTTAAATCCAAACTATCACTAGATACGCTCCTCAAGAATACAGTGGCCCAACCCTTCTCTCTGATTCTATCATACCTGTCTCTGTTTGTGTGGACTGAGTAACCAAAAAAACAGATGTCTATGTAGATGCATCCACCAGACAACCTTTATTTAGTTACCCAAATTCTCAGGAGCACCTAAGGTTTTAGAGAACTCTAGCCAGAGTCCACTGGCTAATATTTTCATTTGAAAAATTAAATCACTGCAGTCTTCCAATTTGTGATCTATATCCTGAAACCGAGCATGCTAAGCTACTTTATTCTGCAAATTAAAGTACTTAATATCATCCATCAGAGATTTTATCAGCATCTCAATACATTTCAAACGAGGGCCATCACGGTTCTCACCCTCTTGTTTGCACAGAGGACTTGCTGTTTGAGTATTAGAATGTCCTATTGTCTCATCATCTTTATATGACATACCCCAAGAAGGAATATAAAATTGGGTCAATTTGGACTGGACCAAGGTAGGGGTCTCTCTGTTCAACATCTCTGTCATTAGCCATTCTCAATTAATCAGCTAAACTAATAGTTCTAAGGAAGGGTCCTAGTTCGTAGTCCCATAATGGCTATTAACACTGAATTGGCAGCATGAATGTAAGGATCACTACCTCATACTCAAGACCACCCCACAACCCGTTTTCCCTCCTAGGAAAGGTCCAATAAAGGTGGTCCAGGCCCTTAAATCAGAACAACTGGCCCTTACTCCTATGCAAAGCGTTGGAGCAGATGATCCACACCCCTGCACATCAACCAATCAATAGACCCTGGCTCCTATGCGGAGTGTTAGGTGGGCGAGCCAGATCTCTACAAAACAGGTCAATAACCCGTGCTCCTATATGGAGCACTAATACAAGCAGTCCAACGCCCTTAGAAACAATCAATTAGGTTGGCCCTTGCTCCTATGAGAATTGGAGCAGGCAATCAAGACCCCTGAAGATAATCAGTTTGTCTCTGTTCCCATACGGAGCACTGGAACAAATAATCCAAGTCCCTAAGAAACAAATCTTAACAAATAAAGGGTAGGGGTCCAATAGGCAACAAAGTCACTAAGGTGGGGATACCTCACTCTTTGTAGAGCTGGTCTCAGTGTGGCTTGGCTCCTAACGGAGATGAGAATACCTTGCTCTTTGTAGAGCTGGCATCAGCGTGGCTTGGCCCCTGATGGTGGTGGAGATGCCTTACTCTTTGCAGAGCTGGCCTCGGCGTGGCTTGGCCCCTGATGGAGGTGGAGATGCCTTGCTCTTTACAGAGCTGACCTCGGCACAGTTTGGCCCAATGGATGTGGAGATGCCTTGCTCTTTACAGAGCTGACCTCGGCATGGTTTGGCCCAGGGCTGGTCAGAACACAACCCCCTGGCACCCCACCAGCGCCTATGGCTGCGTGCACAAGGGTGTGCCCTTGCGCGCGCCGCACTATGGCACTGCCATAGGCAGCGTTTCAAGTTTAAGCCGTGGCTGGAGCCAGGTGGGTGTGGTCCTATCAGTCCCCTCAGCAGCAGCTGGGAGAGTAAAATTAAAATGGCAAGCCAAAGGTAAAAGGAAAAACAGGGGGAGCACTGACAGGGCGACAGCAATTCAAACCAATAGACAAATGGGGGGGCAGCTGCCCACCGCCAGTTTCCTTTCAGCTCTCCTCACACCAGCACCAACTGTCATTTATAGACCCTCTGATAGGTTCCCTTCCTCTTTCATCACTGACTGATTACTGGCTTTCCTCCTTCCTCGCCCCTTCCCTTATTCTTGGGGATTTTCCATGTTGGAAACTCCTTTGACTCCAAACCTCTTGCCCTAACTTCCTCATTTGGCCTCCAACTATGCTCTAACTCCCCTAATCAGCAGCATCACCACTGCCTTGGTCTGGTCTTTTCATCCAACTTCTCTCTCTCATCCCTCTGTTCTTCCACTCCCTGACCATCATCTGCTGACTTTTACACTTAACCACTCCCTCAAAACCTCATCCAACCACCACCACCTTTAGAAATCATAAGGTCATTGACTCCTCTGTCCTCTCCACTACTGTCTCATCTCTCCTCTCCCCCACAACCTCTTGGACTCTGTTGATGAGGCACTTCCCTATTACACTACATTCTCTTCTGCTCTGTATACTCTTGCCTCCCCACATCATATCAGGCGTGTCAAATCCCAACTTTAGCTCATCCCCCAAGTTCACTTCCTACACTCGTGTGCCCACTCTGCTAAGCATCTCTGGCTAAAATCCCACTCCCATACTGACTTTCTGCACTTCAAATTCATGCTCACTTCCCTCAACTCAGATATTGCCTTTGCTAAGCAAGTCTACTACGACTACCTGGCTCCTCCTGTGTCTCCAACCCCTGCTGTTTTTGCCACATTTGCCTCCTTCCTCAAACCCCCACCCCGTCTCTTCACTCTCTACCCAGCCCAGGCTAACTTCTATTATGACAAGATTCACAAGTTCCACCTCGAGCTCTCTGCTAAACCCCTCCCATACGTTCTATTACCTCCTCCCATCCTCTTCTTTCTCTGCAGTAACAGAAGAAATTGCCCACCTCCCAAACTTACCACTTGTTCCTCTGACCCAACCTACACCCAACTCTTTAGTTTCATCTCCTCTGTAGTATTCCCTCCATCTGTCACATCCACAATATCACTTTCCACTGCAACTGCTCCTGCTGCCTTCAAAGATGCTGTGGTCACACCATCACTCAAAAAATCTTTACTGAACTCTACTTGCTCTACTAGCTATTGTCCCATCTCCCATCTTTGCCTCAAACTGCTTGAGCATGCTGCTCATGTCTGCTGCCTTGACTTTCTTGCGACTCAAACCATTCTTGATCCTCCCCAATCTGGCTTCTGCTCTCTCCACTCCATGGAAACAGGCCTTGTCAAAGTCTCCATGGAAAAAGCCCTTGTCAAAGTCTCCAAATTTTCATACAAGGAACATACAAATAAAATGTGCTCAATGGATTCTACCTCACCATTATGACATATGCATAGTCTGTCATTAAATTCAATCCCCTTTGCACTTCCTCTAGTGACTGCTGATTGAAATCTGGCCAGTGTTAAAAATTCTGCGAAGTTCGGGGTCTTGTAGGTAGATCAAATAGGGCTCTAGGCCAAAACTCAACTTTATTTGCGGATACCATGGGGTGATTGTCATTGCAGCAATTTGCGACACATCCTCCTGTACTGAGAGATCCAAGATCCTGTTTAATTTCTTGCAAACATAGTCTGGAACTGTCCTACCTTGGTTCTCCTCTTACCAATCCCACCATGCATTTAGCGTATCCTTTGGTGGATCCTCTTCCACAGCTATCCAACTATCAGTTGGTGTGCCTCAAGGCTTTGTTCTGGGCCCTCTTCTCCCTCTACGCCCTTTCCCTTGATAATTTATCTTCTGTGGCTTCCGGTACCATCTTTATGGTGGTGATTCGCTATCTACCTCTCTGCACCAAAACTCTCACCCAGAATCCAGTCCCAAATCTCTGCTTCCCTGTCTGAGATGGCTGTTTGAACGTCTCACCATCACCTTAAACTTAACATGGTCAAGACAGAAGTTCTCATCTTTCCTCCCAAACCTGCTTCTCCCCTCCACCTCTATTTCTGTGGAGAACACTGTCATTCTTCGTGTCCCTCAGCCTGCAACCTTGGGGTCATCTTTGACTCCTCTCATTCTCTGCTCACATCCAAAACATTGCCAAAACTTGTTTGTTTCTTGATGACATTGCCAAAATATGTCCCTTCCTTTCTGAATACGCTACCAACACCCTTATCCATTCTCTCATCATCTCCTGCTTAGAGTATTGCAACCTGCTTCTTGCAGGCCTCCCTCTGAACCATCCATCCCTGCTACAGTCTTATTCAAAATTTAGCTGCAAGTCTCACCTGCCTTGCACACTGCTACGACCATGTAACCCTCGAGTCACTGCACTGGCTTCCCATGCACTTCAGCATACAGTTTAAACTTCTACTCACCTATGTCTTCACTGCAGCCCCGCACTACCTCTTTTCTCTTATCTCCCCCTACCCTCCGTTCATCAGGCTTTTATCTGCTCTCTTCTCCTCCATTGCCAACTCCATGCCTTTCACCTTGCTACATCATATGCCTGAAACAATCTTCCTGAGGCGGTGTGTCAGGACCCTCCCTGCCCATATTCAAGGCCTGCCTCAAAGCCCACCCCTTTGAGATCACCTTTAATTCATGAACCCAGGCTATATGCATATTATAGCCTTCTAGACTTCAACTAAAAAACTTAGTTGGAATAAATTAATTACTGAATAAACTGCATCCTGTAGTCCATGATTCATATAATGTCCTTGTTTTTATTTGTCTCTTAACTAGACTGTAAGCTTCTTGGAGCAGGGACCATCACTGATATGTGTATCTTTACAGCACTGTGTACGACTGGTAGCAGTATAGAAATGATTAGTAGTAGTAGTAGGTACTTCATGAAGACAGTCTTCTGTCAGTGAAGTGTAGTACCAGGCAGGGACCGCGTCTATTTCTATGTTCTGTACAGCGCCAGGTACATGACTGGCGCTATATAAATGTTTATAATAATAAATGATAATAATAATAATACCAGCAATGTGTCTGATGCGGATAATAGTACTACCTTACGTCACAGGTATGAATTTATTATAACACTACGCAGTGCACAAATATTACAATAATGGGGGCCATGTAGATATCTGAAACCGACATTGAAGTTATGGGGTAATTATCATGCATAAAGTTAAGCATAAGCATATTTGTAGGCTCAGGGCCTACTGCAATAGTTCATAAATGAGCACAGACCAAGATAGCTGCTTGTCCTGCAAGCTGTTCTGTACAGGCAGACAAGCTTGACATTAACTGTCTTGTAAAGAACACTATATTCGGCAATAAAAAAAGTTTTTGAAAGAACCAGAGGAGAGACCAAAGAGAAGTTTTTGTTCTTTGGAATGACACAGCCCTTTGGATTTCATGAACTGCCAGCTGTGACTGAGAGACTTTAGACAAGGGGTGGGGAACCTTTTGGGGCCTGGGGGCCATGTTGAAAACATACCATGGGCTACATAGCCTGTCCCCCTTCCCCTGCCTCCCAAACTCCCCCCCCCCCAATCCCTGGTTCCTGAGATGGGAGCAGGTGGAACACAGGTCCTTCCCCAACCCCTAGGTTGGGTGGGGGGCAGGAGTAGTGTAGGTCATTCCCCCTCCCCAGGCAGGGTAGGTCCTTCTCTTCCACATCTCCCCAGCTCCCATGGTCCATGTGTGGAAGCATAGTTCTTTCTCCCCCAGCTTCCAAAGCAGCATGAGTCTCTCCAGTGACTGAGTAGCCTTGTGAGAGGGGCTCTAATGGAGTACTGAGCCAGGACACAGCACCGGGGGTGGGCTGGAACGCCGAGTGGGGGTGGAGTGTTGTGCAACATGCCTAGGGTCATTCCAGGGCTGGGACAGACAGGCCAGAGCAAAGTGCAAGAGCTGGGAGGCAAGACCCAGGGGAAACACAATGTTTGTTGTCAGACACAACAGGGATATACTAAAAAGAATGATAAGGATGTCCATTAGAGACAATGGAGGCAACAGAAATGCCAGATGGAAATAATGGGGATCTATGAATACCAAATGGGCAGTAAAGCAATACAATGGAGCTGCATCTCTAAAAAGAAGAGAGAGTAGAGAGAGGGTGGAATGCCAAAGAAGGGGCAGAGGTGTGTGGCAGGGGGAATAAAAAGAGCCAAGCTAGAAAGACAGGGAGGGAGCCAAGAGAAGGTTCTGGAATTACATGGCACTGGAATTCCAATAACTTCCCCTGGCCTTCAACACATTCTCCATCATTCTCATTGTTATTCCACTCAGTTCCTCATTATTCAATGTGCTCCTGAGGGTTCTTCCTGCAATTCCAATGAGTCCCTCATTATTCCACTCCCACCCTGCCCCTTCTCTTCCTCCGTGTCTTTCCTAAATCCTAGCCCTTTTTATTCCTCCCCATCTCCTTCCCCTTCTTTGGCATTCCATCATCCCTCTATTCTCTCTTCCTTTTAGAGATGCAGTTTCATTGTATTGCTTTCCCGCACAGCAAGGGCTAGTAGCATTCACAGATCTCCTTTAATTCCAACTGGTAGTTGATCCCCCCCATTGTTTCCAACATTCCATATCATTTGTTTGTTTGTCTCTGTGTGGGGTGGGCTTCCTGGCTCATGCACCTCACTCCAGCCTCTCTTCCCTGGCCCTCCTAAGACCCCCACAGTGTGCTGCACCCCAATCCACCTTGGCTCATCCTCTAACCCCTTGCCTCCCAGGGCACGAGGCACTATCCAGCCCCACTGCTTGGGTTTCCATTCAGTGCAGCCCACCTGAGAATCTGTAACCCAGGCCAAGGACTGTGCTGAATGGGAGTCTGAAGTAAGCACAGCGGATTGGAGAGAAATGACCCTTTGGCCCAGCATGTACTGCAGGCCAGAGATTTTTTTCCTATCCCTGCTTTAGACAGCTGGACTCAGACCTGGGAAACCTGGCGTCAAATTCTATCTTAACCAGGAACTCACTGGGTGGCCCTCTCAAGTCCCTTTCTCTCAGCCTCAGTTTCCCATCTGTAAAATGGAATAATGACCTATCTCACAGGGTTGTTGCACAGAAGGTCCAACTTATGGATTGTCAACACTTCAGACTCTATATAGAAATTATAAATAATACTAATGTGAACAAGCAGCAATTCTAAAAAGTTAAAATACCCCAGAACAAGAGGCTTACAAAACACAGCACTTTGGATGGCCAGGTGTATGTATTCCAAGGTGTGATTTTATTTCAAGTCCTGATGTTTTACCTAAACAGTGATTCTCCACTCCATTAATAGCCTCACTGCCCTCAGTGGAGTCAAGATTGCACCACGAGTCTTGGTATTTTAGGGATTTCTTGATGTCACAAATCACAAGAACGGTGGGGGGAAAAGTGGCAACTTCCTCTTCAAGAAAGTACAAGTCCTGCAGTGAAAAATTCTGCATAAAACTCCCCTTGACATCAAGGGGTGGGGGGGGGGGGCAGGATTGCACCCTATAGTGCCAGCCCTCAAAGTACTCCAGTGGCACCAGCCTTTTCACTTCTATGGGGCTGTGCTAATAAAGCGCTTTGAGAAATAGATTTTCTTCCCCAGGCCTGAGGAGAAAAGCTGGGTGATCGGACTTCGGCCCGTGCTAAAGGCCCAGACGCCCCGACGGGAATAAAATGAGCCCCCCCCAAATGTAGTTTTTGAAACCGTGTGATTTTAAAGTTGTTAAACCCCCTGCTCTGGGCTGGCTTGGGAACATTCTGATCAAACCCACTTGCAGCTGGATAATCCCGGTGGCGAGCTCCGCTGCCTTGGCGTTTCCCCTCCCGTCTGGAGAGTCGCCCGCGGGCGGGGCGTCTCTCGCCTCAAGCTGACTCAGCAGAGCCTCTGTCTGGCGGCAGCAGGAGGGGGGCGCGGCGGCCTCAGGAAGAGCTCCCCGCCCCGCCCCGCCTCTGTCAGCGCAACGCGACGCGCCTGAATGGTGTCAGCAGTGGGCGCCGAGGCAGCCGTTCCCAGGCTCAGCTCACGAGCCGGTTAGAAGGGGGTGGACGCTAGCGGCGGCGTGTGTGCGCGCGGGGAGGCGGGTAGGTGCGTGGTGTTCGCTGGGGGAGAGGAGAGGAGAGGAGAAACGGTTACCCCGAGCCGCTTCCCCCGGGCTGTTCCCGCCTACGGGCGCAGCAGCTGGAATCCCCTGGGAAACCGAGCGGGGGGAGGGGGGTGTTGAATTCCATGAGCGTTGGCCAGCTATCCCAGTGCTGCCCTTCCCTCTCACCCCTCCACCCCACCCCCCCGGTCAGGGTTGGGAGTGACACACCCAGGCTAGGGTTACACTGTGCTTAGGGGTTTGAGCCACTATGTCCCTGTCATCAGGAGTCTAAAGGTCAAGTGGTTCCTGTAGCTGGGATAAGAGTTCCTAACGCCTCACCCCTCAAGCGCACCCTTCTTCACGGGGAGTAGCACAAGTCTCCTCCCCCCCCCCCTAAAAAAATAGGAAACCAAACTGGCCCCTCAGACTTTCCCTTCTTCTCTCTCAAAGAAAATACCAGACAAACGCTTGTTGTTTCACCCAAGAAAAAGAAAGAATCCCAAGCGATCTCATAGATAGGGTTTTTTCCCCATCCTGACCAGTCCCCTCCACCCCCATCCTGTTCAATCCTGTCGTCCGTGTTTGTCAGGGATACCTCCAGCCCAAAGGTCACTTCTCTCTGGCCCCCTGTGCTTCCTTCAGACTTCCGTTCGGTATGCCTCCGCCCTCCCTTTTAATGACTTGGTCTGCAGGCTCTCAGGCAGGCTGCACTGAATGGGAATCCAAGGAATCACAGTGGGGCTGGATAAAAGTGCCCTGTCCTGTGCTTTGGGAAGCCAGGGAGTGGAGGATGAGCCAAGGTGGAGTAGGGTGTAGTGAACTGTGCCTGGGGTCTTACCAGGAGGTGGCAGGGCGTGAGGCGCTTGAACAAGGTGGCTCCCAGAAAGCATACTGTGTAGACCTACTAAATGAATTATAAGGAATGCCCATTGGAAACTGGGGAGGCAGAATGAGTACCAGTTGGAAATAAAGGCTATCTCTGAATTCCAGTAGCCCTTTCTGGGCAGGGAAGTAATACAATGAAACTGCATCTCTAAAAGGAAGGGAGAATAGTAAGGGGTGGAATGTCAATGGAGGTGGGTGGGAGGAATAAAAAAGGCCAAGATAGAAAGACAGGGAAGGTGCCAAGAGGAGGTGTTGGAATGACAGGAGACTGATTGGGAAGATGGCAGCAAAGAGGCTGCTAGGAGCAACTGGAATGGCATGGGACTGGATAGAATGACAAAGAGGAGGACACCAGAAACAGCTGGAATGGTGGGGAGCTTGACCCAATCCCTTGTCATTCAGCTCTCTCTAACATCCAATAATGCGTTTAACACATTCTCTGTCATCCCCATTGTTATTCCAACAGGTCCTCTTTACTCCATTCTTATCGTTCCATGCAGTACCTTGACTTTCTGTGTGCACACAAGCACGCCCTAACACCCTCCTCCTTGTTCTAAAAGAACCCCAGGGGTGCCTTGAATCATGAGGGACTGAGTGCAATAACAATTGGAGTGGTGGAAAATGTGTTAAAGGACAGGGGATGTTATTGGAATGGCACAGGGATGAGGAATGACGGGATTGGGTCAAGCCCCACCCCATTCCAGTTGCTCCTCCTGTCCTCCTGTTTGACATTTTACCGAGTCCCATGTCATTCCAGTTGCTCCCGGTTATGCATCATTTAGAAATGCAGCTCCATTGTATTGCTTTACTTCCCATTAACAGCTATTGGCATTCACAGATCCCTGTTGTTTCCATTTGGCATTTGTGTTGCCTCCATTGTCTCCAATGGACATCCGTATCGTTTATTTTACTATACACTTGTGGGATGTCCCTGCTCTGGCAACAGACCTCGCACAGCATGTTTCCTGAGCCCTGCCTTCCAGCTCGTGCGCCTCACTCTGGTCCGTCTGTCCCCACCCTGGTAAGACCCTGGGCACACTGCACTACTCGGCTTTCCAGCTCTTGGGGTTCTGCCCTGTCCCATTGCCTCACTCTAGCCCCTTTCCCAAGGCTCCTCAATGACTGCCTCCCTTCCACAGCTCCCAGATTGGAGGAAGCTCCCTCCGCAGCGCGCACACAAATGCATCTTGGGAGCTGAGGAGGTAAGAGAAGGACCTGCGCTGCCTGATTTGGGGACATGGCGGTGGGAAGGGAGATCACGGCCGCTGTCACTGCCTCCTGATAGCTGAGGAGGTGGGAGATTGGAGGATTGGGTACGGGGAGGAAGCTAGACTGCACGGCTCATGGTGCGTTTTCAAAATGCCAACATATCCCCTGAGCCACAAAAGGTTCCCCACCCCTATTGTAAGCAGTGGCTCAGCTCCCATCAGTTTTAAGGAATAAGAATTGCACCCAAAGTGTTGCGATCTCTGTCCACAATGAAGCATCAGCACGCACACTGTAATATTAAACTGCATTTAGCACAGTGGTTTCTGCATGCTTTAAAACACAAAAGTTTGCAGTGTGCCAACAGACACTTAACTCAGATGCTTCCACAGTTGGTCAACCAGCTAGTGATAGGTGACCATTTTCTATCTAGTTCTGAAACTAACAAAAAGACTGTTTTCCACAAACAAGGCCTTGAAGCCCTCTGCTACCTCCCCACACCTTTCAGCTTTTTCACTACACCTTATTCCTGACCTGCAGTATGCTCTCTTGTTTTTAGAACTATACTGAATATTACAATAATGCTAACCTCCCCCATATCTCATGTGTTCCTTAATTGTAGGCAACCACACCCAAAAGCTTAGAGCATTTAAAAAAAGGTTTTATTCATACTTAGTATACTTGGTTTTAAGCTATAAAACTGTATTGACTGCTTCTCCAGTAACATTTAACCATCTTTTTTCTTACGCAAACAGACTTGGAAAAGAAAACTTGCATTGTGTGGAATACTGACTTGGAAGTCACAAGCTTCTTTACAGAAGAGCAAGGAAAGCCATTGAAAAGATAATGTCGTCAGAAACAACACCAGCAGACCCAGTGCCCACTGAGGGGACTGATGTGGGGGGAAATCTGAACTCAAACAACAATCAAGATGAGACTGGGAAGCTGAGATTGGACAATACAGAGGGTACTGAAGCTATGTCAAAGAGGCAAAGAAAGAAACTGTTGAAACAGAAACAGTGGGAAGAGCAAAGAGACTTGCGCAAGTATGATTTGAATAGTGACTCTTCTGCATTGCTGGGTTTACTGTATAATAATTACATACCTGAGCAGAATTTGTATGTATAATTGTACAGGGCAGAGAAAGAAAACTAAAGCCAGTCTTGGTTGAAATGTAAAGTGTGGAGAACAGTGTGAATATTCCTAGGAACATATGTCAGGCCACAGAAGGACCTCTACCTCCCCCTTAGTCCCTGTGTCCTCATTTCTTTGAGTCACTTTAGTCCTTTAGTTTCTTTTAGTTACTGCTCCTGAACCCAAAGAGGATGTTGTGATGCCCCAAGTTGTTGTTGTTATTATTATTATTATTATTATAAACATTTATATAGCACCAGTCGTGTGACCTGGTGCTGTACAGAACATAGAAATAGACACAGTCCCTGCCAGTGGCTTACAATCTAAAAGACAAAGGGGTGGGGGGGAGACAGGGAGAGGGGACAGTGGGAGAGACAGGGGAGAAGACAGACAAACATTCAAGCGGATGCGAAGACTCAGTTGCGTGTGCTTGACTTGGTTACAATCAGGTTGCCTTCTTTAATTAACTTACAGTGTTGCTGTTGAGTGTTTGGAGATTCTTTCTCCTTTCTCAGATGGTAGTGTGTGCTGGCCCTGTATCATCGCCAGCTCTTGGTATCCTAATGAGACAAGTACCAGCAATTGGTAATAGATATCTAGGTAATACAAAGCATTACCACCTGAATTATGTTGACTCTGGAATAGGGAGGAGGTTACCCAAGCATGGGTGGTTCTTGGTCTATCTTAACCTTAGCCATGAAAGGATACTTAGAAAAGATAGTTCCTTAACATAATGCTTGTTGAGAGAGAGCCTTTTTGACTTTAGGCCTCTGTTTAACCTTGACCTGAATTTTTGTTTCTTTCGCCCACCATACAGATATCGCCTACCCTTTTTGTAGTAGTGTCTACATCACATCCCATTTAATTAGTCACTAGTGAGGGTTCCTTTAGCTGAACAACTGTTAAATCGCCTTCCAGATTTTGGGAGACATAACACTTTACCTGCTCTTTTACCAAGTTTGTTTTTACTGGTAGTTATAGCATCTGGTGCATAGCTTATTGAAGTCAGTGAGTTTTTAGATCAGGCCCATAATTCTATAGATATATCAACTCTGCAAAGAAGATGATGATACCTCAGATTGCCTTCTGTGTTAGGTTTTGCACTATGTTGGACCACTAGCTAAGATACTATAGACCCAATACTATCTCTCTTGTGCTTGCTTTTTAAAAAATACAGTTTATTTTTGTCTCCCATGAACTAGTCTGTACAGAACATATAAACCATAACATAAAGGTGGCAACTTTTTAAAATGTGCAATGTTTTAGGCAGAAACGAAAAGAAAAACGCCAGAAGAGAAAATTGGAGCGTCTGTCTCAATTGGAGCTGAGCAATGAAGGAAATGAAAGGAAACGTATGCGTAGGGATGTTGTTCCAAGTACGCTTCGCCTTATTATAGACTGCAGTTTTGACAGCTTGATGGAATTAAAGGTAAATGGAAAGTCTGTTGCTTGAAACAAGTTATTAGAAGGTTCCTTGCTAGTAATTTAGCCACTATCAGGGATGATCTGGTATAAGTGCAGGCATGATCAAAGTGTAGAAAAACATGTAGGCAGATAAAAATAAATAATCTGCTTGCTTTGAAGCATGATCAATAGCTGCTAACATTAACTTCTTACATTTACAAGACTGCAGAAGACACCTGAATAAATTTGCCAAAAAAGCAGTCCTCTTCACAGAGAACTGTCCTTGCAAACTGGCTTGGTTCCAGAATAGAACACACAAATAACTTATAACTCATTCTATTAAGTTTGGGGCAGTTGTTTTCGTTACCTGTGAGCTTTCTAATTATGGATGCTGTGGAGACCATTTTGTTATTTCTCCTGTCCCAGATGCCTGAAATGCACTGTGGTTTATTAGTTAGGAAATAATGGGCTGTCACTTACTTGATGTGATGATGATCAACCACATGTTTTTGTTTAGTTTGGGAACTAGTGCAATGTAACAACTAATCATTTGTGAACCAAGCTGAAAACTGTGATGTTTTTATTAGACCTAGGGCAACTTTTACCAGAACAAACAACTTTGGCCTAAATGTTTCAATTTAGTTTGTTGGTTTGTTTGTTTTATCTAGAAGCGTGTGGCCCTTGTATGCAGGCCTTTGTTGTTCTCATCCATTTGACTTTGTCCCCAAAAGTTAGACCAGAGTAACACACTCTTCATGAGACTGCACAATGTGCCCAAGCAAGTTTGAGCTAGAATAGAATACACTTGCCTCCTTGTTCACTGTCATTCAAGGAATCTATAACACTGATTCTTGGAGAGCAGCACCGACTTCCATTTGACTTCTGATTCTGAAGAGAATTGAAGATGCGAGTGTTATCATCTAAAAAGAATTGAAGACGCTGTGAGGCTAAACCTAAAGGGTATGGGATCTTACTCGAGGGGCCGTTTTCTCTCCGTAATCTCACAGTTGAAATTAGAGGGGCTTCCTTGATATACGTAAGAAGAGTTACTGAGAGAGCATTCTCCACAAGGATTCCTAGACTTTGATGTTTCTTATTCTGACAACAGATTTAGCATGATGCAAAACCCTACTTTTCATTCAGGGAGATGAAGGGACCCTAGGTGGAGTTATTTAGAAACTGAAAGGCGTTTTTCACATGAGACAGGCCCACACATGCCACTGCATGTGCATGTGTGGGCGCCGTCAGTGTGACCGCTGGGGGGGAGGGTGGTGCGTGGCTCCCGCTCTACACCCATCTCCATCCATAGCCCACACACGGAGCAACCAGCAAAAACGGCAGTTGCTTCATGCATGGAGATTGGTGTGCACCCATTTAACGGTGGCCCCACCACCACCCCTGCACCAGCATGCACACTCATCCCACCCCCTGCACCGCAGCCTGTTTGAAAAGGGCCATTAGGGGGGAGGGCGGCGCTCATGGAATGGTTGTGTAGGGACAGCCATTGATTTTTTTAATATTTCTTGTTGGAGAATACAAGTTTGCAGTAGTGTAACTGCTATAAGAATATTGCATTGATAAATTTGTGCTTCTCGGTTCAAATATTTATTGGTTTGGCGACATGCTATTCACCATAAAATAAGCAAACAGAAAACAAATTGAACAAAATACAATTAAATCATACAATACATCTCATGAATAGAGATTTTGAAAAACACCTCTTAATAAATATAATAGGTTATCTGTCTAGGACTTACATTCAACTAGTATTTGACCCTGAAGATAAATTTTATAACCTTCACAGGCTAACTTGGAGTCCTAATAAAACACCATGCTAGAAAGGGCATACAGTCAGCACTTCAAATTTAAACTTTATTCCCAAACTTCCCAACGAATGAAGAACACTTCATACTTAGGATTGGCCAAGCGGAGCATTCTGCCTTCGAAATGCTGCTGCATAAAATTTAGCTACACTTTCAGTGACAGCGGCATCCCTATCAGCCAGAAGGCGTGTTAATAACATCTCCTGGCTGCATGGAGGGATCCCATCCACAATCGGTTCCACTAACCAAGTTCGCAAATCTTTGTACAGTGAACAGTCTCAGATGACATGACCAATAGATTCAGTTTTAGGGGGATTGCAAAATCAGCAACTCCTCAGTTTATATAGGAGTCACACGTATCTGCCCCACAAGACAGCGAAGGGGAATAGATTAAATATGGCCAGGGAAAAGGGAACTCTTAGTTTGGCATCCAGGGCCATAAGATAATTCTCTCCTTTTGGGCTCCAGGGGAATAAATGATAAATAGCTGCCACCCGTTGATTAGCTATTGCTTCCCTTCTAAGATGAAACTCCTGATCCTCAATTCTTGACTTGATCAGGCCCCTATTCCTACTGCAATCCAAATGGGCAAAAAATCCTGAGAGTAGCCCAGCTGAGCTAAGCAATCATGGATACCCCTCTCCCACGGTCCCTCTTGTGCTATACCCCTCTCATGCTATACCAAATGCGGCCTGGGAAAGGGTTTTATGTGACTGAAAAAGAAGCTGGACCCAGAATTTTAGAAACGCTCCCATAGTTGTGCTTCTCAGGGGAAGTGTATTTAAAATTTGGGAGAGGTTGGCCTTCTGGATAGGCACCAGATGCATAGAAACAACAAAATGAACATGGATTTATTTTGAAATTGTGAATTGTTGTGGTTAAGGTAGCACTTAATGGGTGGCTGAGAGTAGCACTACTTACTATGTCTGGCAAAATAAAATGAGCTAACTTATTTTTTACAATAATTTAGATTATGTTAGCTAGTTCATATGTTGTTATAGAACTTATTAGCCACTAAATATTGAACTATGTTGGAGTGTTGCATATGATTTGTGGCTAAGAACATCATTTTTCATTCTTTTATTCTTTAAAATAATTCCAATAGTGTAAAATAATGAACATTTTGCTATGAGTTCATAGATAAAAATATTCATGATAAAAGGGTCTGTTCCTCAGATTAAATATCAGTTAGTAGATTTTTGTTTGTTTTTTGTTGTCACATTGAGTTACAGGTGAAAGCAACATGACTCAAAGAACAACCTGCATAGTAGTGGATAAATAAAATATTAGATGTGTTGAAAGGTCTGTTATTTCAGTGTGTATATCTAATTCCTCCACAGTAGCTTATTGTTTCTCTCCCTAAGGGCCTGATGACGATCCTATTCAAAAATGCCAGTTAAAAGCTTCCTTTTTCTCTCTTTAGCTTCTGACTGACTCTCTTGGTAAAGCATTTTCTGGTGCTTTCTCTGAAGGACTATATAAAAACAAATTGTATTGTATATAGGATGTCAAGAAGCTTCACAAGCAAATTCAGAGGTGTTATGCAGAAAACCGCAAAGCATTACATCCTGTACAGGTATGTTGCAGAAAATTCGTCTCATAAACACTGATGGTGTTCGGTAACTATATTTCTGTTATGTCTGTACTAAGGGCATGCTTAGCATTTGATCCTAAAAAGAATATAGTGAAAATGTCTTGCAAGGTTACATGCACCTAATTACTACTTCATTCCAGACTGCATCTTAATATCCAGTTTTACTGTACTGCTAAAGCATCTCTAGTCCTAAAGTCTGTAACTGACCATTCAGAAATGTCATTCCACTTGTTATCATGTTCTTCTAGTTGAATAGATAAAAATCAGTTTAGCACTTCAAAAAGAATGTGGACTAGAGCTGGAATGTTGAGTTTGGATATTATATTATCTTCTTTTGTTCTTCTAAGTTTTACATAACCAGCCATGGAGGCCAGTTGAAGAACAACATGAATGAAACCGATAAAGGATGGGTCAACTGGAAGGTAATGGCAGCTGCAGGAAATTGATTAAACGTTGCAACTGTGTCTTAGTTTTCATTGCAAGATGGCTAAAAAATGAGGGTCTGGCAACCATTGCTTGAGATTAGGTTCTGTAAAGTAAAGTCTTGTGTCAGCTTTTTAAAAACTCCAGCAGATACCTTTCTTGTTGACCATGAATGAGAGCGGAATGTTCTTGTCCTCCCATTATTATTATTATTATTATTATTATTATTATTATTATTATTGAGGGGGGAGTTTAGAAATAGCACAGACCCCCCTCCTCCCCAAATTTCCTCAGGAAATATCACCTCTCCTACTGCAATTATTCTGGACTGATAATTTTTTCTGAGAAGCCATAGCTTCAGGGAGGCGTGCAGGGCAACTGTGGAGTAAGGACACAGAGAGTATTTCAAATACAATGAGGAATTACACCACTTATTCCCAATTAAACCACTAGTCTGTGGACTGACACCAGTGTTTTTGCCACTGCAGCCAGGCTGGGTCTGGGGCAGTTTGCTAGCTACAGCCCAACATGTGTTCTTTCCTGCAGCCTCTTCCTCCAACTGGTACCTCCCTCCTTCAATGTGAGGAGATCTGAAAGCAAGAGGTAGGTTGAAATTTCCTCCTTGGGTGATTTCAGATGTTACACGGTCCCGATTCACCACAATGGATTCCCAGCGGTGGCGAGCCGAACAACCACCCCCCGTGGTTCAGAAAGGCCCAGAACAGACGTGACGAGAGCGGGACCACGGCAGGGAATTGGACAGACAGACCGTGGCCCGAGGCCACGCAACAGACGTGACACTGATTCCCGGCCGTGGTCAAAACACCCAGAAGGCACTGGGGAGAGGCGGGAGACAGACATGGCCGGCTGAGGGCAAAGGAAGCCAAAAGCGCCTACAGGGAACGCCCACACAAGGGAAACGGGAAGGGAGGGAGAAGAGCTGCTGAGGTGGTACAGAGAACAGGCACAGAGACAACGAGGTCACAGTGGAACACACAACAGAAACACACACCCAGATGGGAAGCGGGGACACAGCAGGACGGACAACACACAAACGGCACAACGGGCAGAGGGGGGGGACAGGGAGCAGGGGGGGAACCGGCCCGGGGCAGGGCAGGACATGGAACGGCATCCAGAACACCCACAACAGCACAGCCTGCACAGGCACCCCCACAGCTACACAGACAGTCCCGGAACGACGGGACCCCCCAGGCGCAGGGCACGGGGAGGCCACACGGAACAGGGAGCAGCACGGAAACGGTCCAGGAGAATGTCAGGGACCCCACGCGCCGGCGATGGATGGGACGGAGGCGAGCCGGAGCCAAGGAGCAGAGCAGCCGGTCCAACCCCAAACACACCCCCCCCCGGGAGGACGCTGGGAGGTGCAGTCCGGGGGCCCCAGAACCCCACGATCACAGAGTCACCCATGGGGGTGGCATGGGCACAGGAGGCACCAAGGCCAGACAATGAAGGACATCAGCACCCGGGAAGCTGGGAGCCGGCTCGGTGATCAGGACACAGCCACAGGAGAAGACAGCCATGGAGGGAAATACCAGAGGTGGACAGGGGACCCGCAGAGGGGGCCCAGAGCCGCGGGCAGGGGCAGTGGAACTCCAGGAACCAGACAGCACAGCAGCGAACCGGGGACATCCGGGTGGGAGCGGGCAGCGACCCTCAGCGATGGGGCGGAGGCGGGAGCCCAAAGTGGGGCCAGCATCCAGGGCCCGGAAGGCAAAGGGGGCCTCACAGCCAGCTACAGGGGGTCACGAAGGGGCCTGGGTCCGGGTGGCCCGCCAAGTGCACGAAGTGGGGCATGCCACTGAAGTATGCCCCACCAGTATCCCAGCGTAGACGTGGTGGGCAACCAGGTAGTAAGGGATCCTACACAGCAAGCCCCACCTACACATCGGATCGGGACCGCACACCAGCCAGCGCCGCCAGCTCCGCCCCAGTGGGCTCCGACAAGCCATAGTCAGTAGCCGGGGGCCACGGAAGGTGACCGAGCTCCAACAGCCGGTGATAGACCGCCCCACGCGAACGCTGGTACCCACGGGCCCCGTGAACACAGCCAAAGAAGGACACGGCCAGGGCAGGGCCCCCCTCCGCAAGACAGGCTGTGTAGGCGGCCAGGCTGCACACACAGAGGGCAGACATGGTCTCCGCCACCGACCACCCCACATGCGAGCACCTCATCTCTGGAATGCGCCCTCATAGGCGAGTTCCCGGGATTGCTGGCTGCATTCAGAGATGCTGGGCCTCCGTCCCTTTCCCGATGGGCGCAGGCTGGAGCTCAGGCTCGCATAGGCACCTGTGAGGCTGTCCTGGCAGCTCAGGAGCAATTGCACGCCCAGGGAATGCCACAGGTCACACACGGCCATGGTCTCATGGAAGGTCCAGCTATGGGGGGCTCCAGAGGTGGCGGGGCCCACAAGCCCTGGGGAAGTGCTGCCAGCCATGGTCCAGGCAGCGCCTGAGGCTAACTACTAGGAAAGGGGGGGCCCCACAAGCCCGGGATGGGAAGCAGGGGAGCTCCAAGGCCAAGCGACAAAGCCACAGGCCGCAACATGGCACAGCTAACGAGCGAGGTGTGGGGTGCGGACCCAGCACAGCTGCTGGAACCAAGTACACGTACGGGACAGCATACACACTAATCAGGGAGGCAAGGACAACAGGCAGCCAACAGAGAGGTGGGAGGTGCTGACAGCAGGAATGCAGCTGCTGTCTGCACGCCCGGGTGCAGGCTGGACCATGCGCCAGCCCCCATGAAGGGACCGCAGGTGTGTGCAATGGTGCGCCCGCTGCCTCCTCGCCCTGCAGGAGCCGGCCCAGCTGGCCGGGGGGGGGGGGGCTGCCTAGGGCGAATCCCCCCCTCCCCCCAGTTGCCTGGTCACGACATGGGGATGGGGCGACACAAGGTGCAGCCTATAACAGGTGCGACTGCAACCCAACCGGGGACAGGTCACCATGGTGCTGGGAGCGTGCGGGATGCACCTAGCAGTCTGCACTGAGGGGTACCGCTCAAACATGGACCTCCTGCACATCCAGACCGCAGAGGTGCACCTGGGCGCCCAGCTGCAGGTGTGTATGGCCAGGAGCACTGCTAGAGCCTGGAGAGCCCACCACGGGCGCAGGCGCTCCCTGGCCCGGCTCAGGGCCCAGCGGGTGGCCGAGCCAGGCCAACAGGCTCTCCTCTGTGGCTGGGAGCAAGCTGCTGCCCTCCGCGAGGCGGGCGGCCGGCTCCAGTGGCGGATGGAGACCATGGGGCGCGCAGCCCTACTCGCTATGCCCATTGACCAGCGAGTGCAGGCACAGTGGTGGTGGGCCCAGGCGCTGGCACAGTGGGACGAGGCCGCCTGGAGAGCGCACTTTTGGATGGACAGGCACATCCTCAAGCGCCTTGCGGAACTGTTAACGCCCTGGCTGGAGCAGCAGAACACCCCCATGCGGGCCCCCATTCCTATGGTCCAGCGGGTGGCCATCAGGGTCTGGGCCCTAGCAACGCCCAACTCCTGCCGGTCTGTCTCACAGCACTTCGGTGTCGGGGTGAGCACCGTCGCCAGGATCCTGCGGGATGTCTGCGAGGCGGTGGAGGGAGTGCTTCTGGACCGAGCGATCCAGCTGGTGGACCAGGAGACGGTGGTGGCCGGCTTTACGGCACCCACATCGAGATCCTCCGCTCATCTGATGGTGAAGCCACGGAATATGTCAACCGACACGGGTACCACTCCCTGCAGCTGCAGGCGGTCGTGGACCACCGGGAGCGGTTCATAGACATCTAAACGGGCCACTCCGGGCACAGTCACGATGCCCAGATCATGACCATCTCTCCCTTCTATGCACAGATGTACTGCGGGGACTTCGCGGACATGGGGATGACCCGGATCGAGGGGGTGCTAATGCCCCCCCCCCGGCATCCTGTGGGACCCAGCCTATCCACCCACCCAGTGGCTAATGAAGGCATACCCAGTCGCCAGGAACCCGGTGGAGGTGCTCTACAATATTCGCTTGTGTGCAAGCAGGACCGTGGTTGAGAGGGCCTTCAGGGCCCTCCAGTAGCCCTGGAGGTGCCCCGCAGGCCGGCTGGACTACACAGTGGAGACCTCGGCCCTTGTGATCGGAACCTGCTGTGTGCTGCACAACGTGTGTGAGACCGATGGGGGTGCCCTTGACTACCCCATGCCCTGGCACCCTCCTGGCCCTGTGCCTCTCTATGTGAATGCAGAGAACCCGCGGGAGTACTGATACACGAAGCGCATCCGTGCTGCCCTGGCTAGACAGATCAGCTGGGGGGCTGAGGTGTGAGGGCACACACCCCCATCACCACCACCCCGGGGCCCCCACCAGCACCCCAGGTGCTCCCCTCAACGGCCCCCAGCCCTGGATCCATGAACAGAACCACGGAAGTGACTGTAGTGCCCAAACATTTATTGAGACCACCACCTACAGGTGCCCCTACCCCCACTACCACCCACCTCCCCTTGCCGTGTCCCCCCCCCCAGGCAGCTCGCCCCCTTCCCCCACGACCTGCATGTCTCCGGGGCCTCCCTCTTGGCCGCCCTGTGGGCACCATGGAGCTCTGGGAACACACACACACACCCGCTGTCCATGTCCCCAACAGTGTCCTGGGAGGCCTTGGTGTCCTGAGGGGCAGGCATTGTTGGGAGGGCGGGCGGGGCCAGAGCCGGAGGGGGCCCCCTGGCCAGCTGCTCCCTCCGGAGGCCTACAGGGACCGATAGGCAGATGCACAGCCCCAGCAGGTGTGCCGGCGGCTGGGGCAGTAGTGGAGGCGGTGGTGGCGCCAAGGGGCCCGGCAGGCAGGTTGCCCGGCGTGGCAGCTGCCATCACATAGGCACTCATGGTCCCTACGTGCAGGAGCAGCGAGGTGCCAATGTCATGTGACCGGTCCATTTTGGCAGAGTGCTCCCTCACCATCTGGTCAGTGGCCTGTTCCAGCCGCCCGAACGCCTCTACCTGCCTGCTGTGCTCCCAGCGCTCCCGCCTCCGTTCGAGGCGCACCTCCGCCTGCAGCCTCTGGTCCCTTGTCTCTGCTTGCTGCACGGCCCTTTCAGTGGCTGCCTCCATGCGGTCGATGACCACTATCATCCGCTCGCACTGCTCGGTTGTGCTGCGGACAATGTCCTCCGCCTGATCCTCGCTCCGGCGCCGTACCCTGGCTTGGTGCGCCCTCATTTGCTGAGACGGGGGCGCCTTGCTGGGTCCCGGCGGGTCGCCCTGTCGGGGTGCACGATAGGGGTTGGTTAGGCGTCCCAGCCGCCCGGCCTCCATCCTGTGCCGCAGCTGGTGGGTCCCGGCCGGCTGGCGCCCCCCTGTTGGCCGGCCGGTGCCCTCCCCCGGCGTCCCCAAGCGCCCAGGCCCCCCCTCACCACTCGGGCCGGGTCCCCCGCCACCCTACTCCCAGCCTCCCCTCCCTCCACTTGTCAAGTTGTCTCACCTGGGACCTCTGGCTGCTCCTGGGGCTGCTCGCCGCCATCCCCCTTGCTGCCTGTCCCGGGTGCTGGGACATGGCGTGACCTGCGAAGGTATGGGACGAGGTGGGCGTTAGGTGTCCCCCAGCGACCCAGGTGCCCCCTTTCCAAGGTCAGGGGTTGCTGGGGGCGGCCCTGTGGCCGGTGTGCCCCCCTCCCTCCCTCGGACCATCCCCTCTGGTCCATTTCCCATCCCACCCGCTCGCGTACCCTCTATGTTGGTCTCGGAGCCGTCCGAGGGCAGTCCCTCCATGTTGCTTGGGTCCCCTTGCGTCTCTTGGCCGGAGGTGCCCGTTGTGCCAGCCTCGGCCCCTCCCAGTACGGTGTTCGGCTGGGGGCTGCTGGGGCCGCAGCGCGGGGGGGGCCTGCTGCTCCCCGAGGTCCCAGGGTGTTCCTCTTGGAGGTCGGGGCCCCTGGGGACGTTGCCTTCTAGGGGGCGGCGAGGGGAGGGGGTACCTCGGCCCGTTCCCTGCCCTGGACCGCGGGGCGACAATGGAGCCCTTCATGTGAAGGATTCGATCCAGGGCGTCATAGTAGGGGGCGGTCCGGGCTCCATGCCCCGTGCCCGGACTGCCGGTTGTTGTCCTTTATGGCCTTGTATCCCCTCTTGAGCTCCTTCACCTTGGAGCGACACTGGGCCACTGTCCTGTGGTGCCCCGCCGCCTCCATGTCGCGCACGATCTCCTGGAACACGTGCTCGTTCCACTGGTTCAGGGCTAGCTCCAGCTGGTGCTCCAGGGTCCCCCAGATCTTTATGAAGTCCTGGGTTTCCCTGTGCCCCCATTGTCCCTCTCTGTGGTACGGCCGTCTCCTGCGTGGGCCCTCCTGGTCCTGCTCCGCCTGCCCTCCGCCCGTCTCCTTGGGGGGCTCGGAGTCCCGGGTCCATTTCCGTGTCTGTGGGGCATAATGGGGGGCGGGGGGTTGTTGGTTGCCGGGTTGCCTCATCTCCGCGGCCCTCCCTCTGTCCCCCCACCTGCCGGGCCGCCCCCCCTTGGTGCCGCTGGGCCCTCCCTTCGGTCCCCTTACCCGTTTCCGGGGTGCCTTGTCCCCCAGGCCGGTTGCCGGCGCTGGGGCGGCCTGTCCCAGCTGCTGTTGCTGCTGCTGCTCCTCCCCCACCGCTTCCATATGCAGCACGACCACCTCCTGCGCCTCCTCCACCTCCTCCTCCCTTGCTCTGTCGCCCTCCGCTATCCTCTCCCTTCCATCTCGCTCCATCCCCCCATGTCCCCCTGCTGCTGTGTGCCCTTTACATCTTCCTCCCCGGCCTGTGTTGCAGCTTGTTGCCTGGCAGCGACGCTGCATGCTTTGTCCCCGGCTGGGAATCGTTCTGCTTGATTCCGGCTGGTGGTTGCCGTTCAGACGTTATGTTTTGTTGTTTCCCGGTGGGAATTGCTTTGACCACGCTTTCGGAGATGGTCCGGGCCGGAGCTCCGGAAGGGTGGTTAATTTTGTCCCCTGCTGGGGATTGTCTGTGGTGAACGTCTGGTGCCCACTGAACAGACGTTCAGGGCCCTTTGGCCCCGTTGCGGGGTTGAGTGTGGTTGACTGTGATCTCGTAATGTCTGAAAACACCCCTAGTCTTGGAGTGATGGCTTGGAGGATATGAAGAGGCAAATTCCTTTTGTCTGCCCCACCTCTAAAAATACAGGGCATTAGAAACAGGGCTGGCCTTCACAACACTGATGTGTGTGTGTGTGTAAGGGGGTTGTTATTAAATGGTCAATAACTTTGTTTTGACCATTTAGAAGTTCTGTTGTTCCTCTTCATTGAAAAAGCACAAGCATGGATGTGGGACACAGTGCAGCAGAGCAGAACTAATCTGGAGATAATGTAGAGGCAGCCATAAACTACATGTTCAGCCTAGCCCAGCCAAGCATTCTTCACTTGTGCAGTCCCTTCCTCAAACTCTTCTCTCTGTGTTTGTGTCTTGAAGGATATCCATATTAGACCAGAGCATTATAATGAGCTGATGAAGAAGGAAGACCTTGTGTATCTAACATCGGACTCCTCTGAGGTGCTGAATGAACTCGATGAATCAAAAGCCTATGTGATTGGAGGACTGGTGGATCACAATCATCACAAGGTGGACAAATACTACTACATTCTTTAAAGCTCTTCTTTTAACTCCTGATTCAGTAATACTGCTGAACACTTGAAAGCTACTGAATCAAATCTGAACTTGTTTAGGAAGTATATTTAATTGATTTGGGACAGCATAATTCTAAATAAGCAAAATTGTAATGACAGACATCAAGGTGATTTTTTTCTGACCTTGATATATTAATATATCTATACAAATCAATGGTGCGAGCGCACCTCAAATATAGTGTGCAGTTCTGGTCGCCCCATCTCAAAGACATAGCTGAACTAGAAAAGGTACAGAGAAGGGAAACAAAAATGATCAAGGGCATGGAAGGGCTCCCATACGAGGAGAGGCTTGGTTGGTTGGGGCTCTTCAGCTTGGAGAAGAGACGACTGAGAGGAGATATGATAGAGGTCTATAAAATCATGAGTGGGGTGGAACTAATAAACAAGGAGCAGTTATTTACCCTCTCAGCTAGAACTAGGGGACACTCCATGAAACACATGGGTGGCAAGTTTAAAACAAATAAAAGAAAATATTTTTTTCACTCAGCGTATAATTGGGTTGTGGAATCTACTGCCAGAGGCTGTGGTAAGGGCCAGTACTATAGCTGAGTTTAAAAGAGGTTTGGACAAGTTTCTGGAAGATAGTTCCATTAGCAGCTATTAGCCAGACAGGATCAGGGAACATGACTGGAGCTGGGGGCAAACAACAGGGAATGGATCCCCCATTGTGACCTGTTGGGTGCTTCTCCCAAGCCACCGTGATTGGCCACTGTCAGAGACAGGATACTGGGCTTGATGGACCATTGGTCTGACCCAGTATGGCACTTCTTATGTTCTTAATATGCATTAAATGTATTTTTTTTAAATATATGCATTTTTCACCCAGACCACCTGCTCATCTTCACCTCTGTATTTGAGCCTCTACCCATCAAAGGACAAAATTTCATCAGTTCCTGAAATTCTCTTTGTGCTGCTGCATTTATGCTTTTGCACACAGAATTGACCTAATTTCCTATTTATCCATGTATAAGCATGCAGTAACACATAGTTCCCAGTCAGTCTTCTTTAATAACTTAGTTTTGAAAGTCAATATAGCTTGGAAAAACTGTATGTTTATTTCTGCGCTTCAGTTCCACACTGGTCACTGAGGTTATATTTCGTGCAGCGCAGATGGTATTAAAAGGATGTGAAATCAGAAACACTAGAAATGTGTCCCAGGATGAGAGAGAGCTTACTGAGGGCATGTGTGGGTGCTTGTTGCTATTGTTAATCATGTTAATGTGGTAATATTTAAGAAACAACCAAGGAGAGGGTCCTTTGTGTAAGGCGCTGTGCAAACATAGAGAAATAAATGGATCTTGCCCAAAGAGCTTACAGTAGACAAGTCAGTAGAAGGGCAATCGTTCGAACTTACAAACAGACTAAGCAATGTGATAGTGGATAGATTTCATGTTTTGCAACTTTTTTTCTTTGTATAGGAGTCTAGGAGAATGGATCACTAGGTGTGTGTTGAATTTTTCAACTGTTATGATAGCAGGGGTTGCTAAGGTATGCAATACATGCAAAAGCTGTTCCAAAAGATATTTCTATCAGAACCAGGTTCATCCCCCCCCCGGTCAGAAAGCTCTTCGTACTGTCCACAATCTGAACAGAAACAATGATTCCTAATTTCGTGTTTTGGTGTCTTCCCTACAGGGAATC
The DNA here is from genome assembly GCA_003113815.1 of Sphenodon punctatus. Classification (NCBI taxonomy): domain Eukaryota; kingdom Metazoa; phylum Chordata; class Lepidosauria; order Sphenodontia; family Sphenodontidae; genus Sphenodon; species Sphenodon punctatus. Next base: position 143,779 of record QEPC01001904.1, on the reverse strand, counting down.
ACATACAAAAGAGCACTAGAAGAGGGAGTAGGCCATGCGCAGCTCCCACTTGGTAACTTTGTGAAAATGAACAGCCGGAAAGTATTAGCAGTTAATCATGGTAAGTTGAGAAGTTGCAAAATAGAATTAAAATGTCACAGGACGATAAATTCTTAGAATCAAAAATAAGTCTTCAAATTACAACAGAGCTAGATCATCTAATTTTTATGCATAATGGCTTCTAAGACAACATACGTATCCTGGGTTTAGAGCAGAGAGAAGAATCAGGGGGAACTTTGCATGGTACATTACTATGTACTGTCCCATCCCTCCAACTCTTCTTGATAACTTGGGTCAAAGGGTTGGGATCTACCCCACATATTTCTGTTATCTTTTTGTTTTCTTTAGTAAATGGAAGAGACAAAAATTTGGTATTACTTGGGGGAGTTTTGTTTTTTGCTGGTTACCCAGGGATCAGGTTAATTTCTGCAGCTTAGCAGTATTAATAGGTTTTTCTCCACCGTGTTTCTCTGTATTAGCATTTAGTAGCAGTCCCACATCCATTTACTTATTTATTTAAATTTATATCCCATCCTTCCCTTAGGACTCAGGGTGTGTACTTTGCTTATGGAGATTAGAGTGGCATAAGTGAATATATACTATACAAAATCTGTCCAAAACTGAATTCCTCATCATCCCTCTAAACCATCCTCTCCCTCTTCACTATCTGTCTCCATTGATAGGATCACCGTCCTGTCCCCAGGTTTGTAACTTGAGAGTCATCTTTGACTTCTCCCTCTCTTTTACACTGCGTAGCTGTTTTTAGACAATATGGGTGTTTTTAGACAAGCGCCTCCCCACCCATTACCCACCTATCATGCATGTTGCAGGGCTGCATAGGGCGCCAATGTGGCCCACAACCTGCATAATGGGTGTGGAGGTGCTTGTCTAAAAACACCCATATTAAGTCTTTTCCTAAGGCCTGTCACTTATCCCTACATAACACTGCTAAGATTTGGCCATTCCTTACAGTTCCTACTGCTGAGACTAGTCCATTCTATAGTCCTCTATTGCCTTGACTACTGCAACCTCCATCTTATGGGCCTTCCCCAGTCTTACCTTGACCCCCTCACTTCTGTGCCGCACTCTGCCGTCAGGGTCATCCACCTTGCATGTCACTTGGATCATGTTCTGCTTTTCCTTTTCTCTCTTCATTGGCTCCCTCTCCCCTTTCTCATCCAGCACAAACTCCTTGTCTTCACCTTCAAGGTTCTTCCTGGCCTTGCTCCTTCCTGTCTTTCTGCCCTCATTTCCCAGTGTGTTCCCAACAAGGGATTTTGCTTCTCCTCTGCCGTCACCTTCTCCTGCTCTCCAAAGCATCTTCACCTTTTCTACCATGCTGCCACCTGTGCTTGGAACTCCCATCCGGAGCACAAACTTGCCTCGCTCACAACCTTCAAGCCCCTCCTAAAAGCCTACCTCGTCTGGCAGGCTTTCCCTAACTTCTCACCCCCAGAGGTTGCTCCTTTTATGTTTCTACTTACGCTGCCTCATTCTTCAGGATCCCCATCTCCATTGTAGCTAAGCACATGCACCTGCAGGCTTCTCAGCTTCATGAATGTTCCCCTGCCCCTCTTCTGGCCTCCCCTTCCCTTGTCCATTCTAGATTGTAAGTCTTTGAGGCAGGAACCTGTCTATAATAACAACTGTTCAGTACCAGGCACATTGCTGGCACTGTATCATGAATAATAATAAAATTTTCACTATTTTCCATATTTTTAATGTGATTGTTTAGGGTGAACTATCACTAAACTCAAACTACAAATACATTAATTGATTCGAGTTTTGCTCTTATATGACTTTACACGACTTGAACTTTTTTGTATCTTCCCTTACTGTATTGAACCTATCTAAGTTTGGTTTTATCATTATCTCTGCCATCCCATGTGACCTTTTGATGGTAGGAATGTTTATGCTTTTTAAATGTCATTGGTTAATGTCTCCGAATGACCAGTTGTGTGCATTACCAGTGCATCTCTCTGAAAAATGAATCTACAGTTATTTTGCATCTCCCAGCACTGTTCAGTTTGTCATACCTATGCTAATGCCAAAATGCCTGTTTGAAGCATTTCATTCAGGTGCATTTAGAGCTAGTTGCTTTTCCTAAAGCTGCCTTGTGGTGACCTCTAGTGTTTAACATGATTTGAGAACAATTCTAGTCTAATAGACTGAACGCTAGACTGTGAATGAGACTCTGAGTTCTACTCCTAACACTTCCAGTGATCTACCATGTGTTCTTGAATAATTTAGTTTTTCTCTGACTCATTTTTTCTCTTTCTATGATGAAATTTTAAAAGTTTTTAAACAACTTCAGCAATATTGTGGTTGTCTGGCTTTCTGATAAAAGACAATGAAGAGGAGACTACTTGTTACCTTGGGTAATATTTTTCAATTGCCATCTTCTATCATGGTGAAGAGCAACCCAAGTACATTTCGTGACATCCTGGTGTACTTCCACGATCTCATAAGATTGTTCTAAATCATTTTTAAACCATTAAATTTAGTTTTGGCTAGGTAGCCGCTTTGAAAGGACAGTTTACTCCAGCAGCAGACTTGGATTTTTTTTCTTTAACCCTGGGCCCTTTGTGTGTCTGTCTGCACATGTCTCTCTGCATGGCTGGAGGAGAAAGGGCACTAGCTGACTTAATTTTAAACTTTAAAAAAGAATCTTTGTTCCTGACAGAAGTTCAGTTTCATCATTTTTGCTCAAGTTGCTGGTCTTTTCTTCTTGGTTGCAGTGTTTGAAATCATCCTTATGTACTTAGAAAAGAGAGACTGGAAGGAAGCATTTTTCAGCGTCTTGCCACAGAGAAAAGGAGCTGTGCCTTTGGGTGAAGCAAATGACTCTTCCAAATGCCAACTACAAGAAAAAGAAGTGGCTGAAAATGAGGGCTCCAACTCGGATAGTGATTAGACTGCTGTGGAGACAGACAAGAATGAAAAGGACTCTCACCACAATAGGGTGGGGGAGAAAGGTGCATTGATTGGATGAGACTACTGAGAACTATCTACTACGTTAGTGAAGTTAAAGTGGCTAAACACACCACTGTTATTTGAGCAATAAGTTTATTTACTTCTCCTGTGCTTTAATTTTAACTTCTAAAATTTGTTTTTATTCTTTTTTTTTATAGACTACATTAATTGCAACTTCAGAGTTCTTTTTGTTTCCCAAGGAAGCTAATATTTATTTTCCTGTTTAATTTTATTTTATACCTTCTCCTTTTGTTTTCTTCTGCTGAAGCTTATGATGGAGCCTAATATTAGTGTTAGTAGTAACAATTGCCATTTATGTCTGTGTTGTAGCCTTGGCATTATTTACTTAACCCTCCTCTAGATTAAAAGCAAAGAATACTGAGAGCCTAGTGAATCTAAAGATATTGCCAACATTGCTTGTGTTTTGTAGTGTGCACAACATCTTGCAAAAAGGGCTTATGGATTTTGTTCCTGAGAAAGTATGTTTGCAGGAACTTGGTTGTGGGCAACATCTCCTACCTCAGATTACCCATATGTATATTGGAATATAATATTTACCAGGCAGAAGATCTGATTAATTATGTCATGTGCTTAAATATTATTTGTTTTGTCTCAGAAAAAGCAAATACCTCTGGTCTTTCAAATTCAAACTCCGTTTTCTAACAATTCAGCACCAATTTAATTGCCTCAGTGCCAAAATGACAACTTTGGAGGGAGAAGTCCCTCATTGCTACAGCTATAGGGAGGGTGGCTTACTCTATACTGTTGGGACTGACAAGGATGCCACTGGAGCAGGGATGCTTGTTGTGTGGATGAGTGCCCACTGGAAAGAGATTGACATTTCACCTAGGCTGCCAAGGAATCAGAGAACAGTTTTTGGTCATTTTTCACCTTGAATGGGTTTGAAGAGATGACCAGTTTTATTTGCACCCTTACCATTCTTATAAGTCCTTGAAAATGGGGAGCTGAATATCTCAATGTGGCCAGATGTCCACTTAGTGGCTAATAATCATAGAGGGTGGTTGCTAACAGTTTATAACTTTACGAGTTCATTGTCATTAGGCCTTTTTAAAAGAGAAAAATTAAGTTAATTTCAGGAGCTTATTAGATGGTAACACCCAAGATTATAGTACAACTTAATCTTCCATAAATCATAATCAGCTTGCTCAAAGAAAATACTGTAAGCTGTACAGTTTTCAAGAAGAGTTCTAGAGAAATTAATTATTTTGTCTTGAAATATGATGGATAATATAGATCTTGTTTTGATTTAAAAATACCAAAGAAATATACAGCATCTAAACCAGGCAAGACATTTTCTAGCATTGATTTCCGTTAATAAATAAAGGTGACAAAAACCAAAGTAATGTTATATGTTTTAAATGTCTGGTGGTGGCCTGCATGTTCTGTGTGTAAAGCCTAATAAAAGTGGTCTAAGAATTTGCAATGTTAGTAGATCCCTATAAATCTTTTTCATACATGCCTGGAGCCCTCTTCTTGAACTTGATAAAAAAGCATAAGGGATGAAGGGTGTTAAATAACAAGACATTCGTGCACTGCAGTCCGGGTTCAGTCCATGCAGCCCTCATTCAGCCCCCACTTGCATGTTTTGCTTTGCGTGTCCAGCCTAATAAATGGCAGCACCTGGCGTGTCTTTCTTGCACTTGTTTGCAGTCCTGACTGGTAACAACAGTGAGAGTGAGAACAGAGAGAGGGGCGGGAAGTGATTGCTCCTCAGATGCTCTAGAATTTCCTCCTGCAACTCTGGTGCTGGCAGACGTGTACATGTGGAGGTGCTGCCTGCAACCTAATTGACAGGACGTGGACATGTGGGTGAACATTTGTCCATATGGCTTGAAGAACAGCAGACTCCAAATTCTCCAAGGCTACGCCATGAGTACGGTCTTCGAGTCCATTGGGTGGTGGCCCCTTGACTGGTGGAGATAAACACCTAATAAACAGGCTGGTGGACACCCACCTGGTGTAGGCTACCGTCTCATTTTCACTCTTGGAGGAAACGAGGGATGAGAGAGAATGAAGAAGAAACAGGAGGAGAAGAAGTTGTACATAGATAAAACTATGACTTAACTGGAATGACATTTTTAGTATGATAGCTCACACAGATGGAATATTGGCTTAGTATGAGTAAGGCTTTTTCAATAAGACTGGGATGAGGAGCAACAGAGAAGGGTCTCATTTGGAGTGAATGAGAATGCCAGGAATGTAAGCACTTACTCTGAGGTCCAAGAGAAGGCTTAGAGGCAAATGTGTTAAAAGTGACTGTAGCAGGGTCCCACTTCTGTGGGTGAGTGTATACAGGATGAAGCCCCAGGAGGACAAACACCCAGGTGATAAGTCTCAATCTCAGTTTATTCATTACAGATAACGTGCTCTCAAGCCAGGCCTCTGGCCAGTCTTCCATCAAGTACGTAATCCTATACGCTTAGCCCACCCACACACAGTCCTTGGGCTGGCTAACATCACTCACATCCAGGCTCTAGGGCCTCCTTCCTTCATGACCTTCTCTGGTAGTCTTCCCTGGAGATGTGTCCTCTCTACTGGATGCAGACTGCCCCTTCCTTCAGGCTGGCTCTGCCTTTGGCCATGCCCACCTACTTCTGCTTCTTTCTAGCGGCCATCTTGAGTGTTCCTGATGGCAAGTGCCATCTTGTGGCATCACTGCCACACACCTCCCCCTTCAGAGAGACAGTCTTACCTCAGGTAGGACTGATTTACCAAGTCCTTTTCCAACACACAGTTTGCCAATAATCACACTAGCATCTAGGAGTCTAGCACCCTGAACTGGGGCTTTGCCTCCGCTTCGCCCCTTATAGCCAGGTCCATACCACCAGGTATTATTCAGAGTTACCTTCAACTCATGTCTGTTTACATCTCGTATCCATTTACATTTCTCCTGCCAGGGAGGTCACACTCCATCTGACTTGCAGGCCATACAGTTATGCACATTTATTTACCTCCTTTGGGGTTGGGAGGCCGGCCCATCCATTCCATTCTGGACACTCCCACCCAAGACTCTTCTGACCTAATCAGCTCAAGGTAGTGTACACAATTATAAAGTTACCCTGCCTTTCCTAGGGATTATATTGCCATAATCTTTTCTACCAGGGAGGTAATTCTACACCTGGTTTACATGCTTCAAAGGTTTCCTTCAAACAATGGGGATTTTGCTGACGGGGGTGGTCAGTGCCTCCCTCCGGGAGGTCAGGATACCAAGCAGCCTTAAAGAGGTGGTGGCTCGGCCCCTGCTCAAAAAACCATCTTTGGACGTTGACTCCCTTGCCAGTTATCGGCCTGTCTCCTAACCTTCCCTTTTTAGGGAAGGTTATTGAACAGGTAGTGGCTCGGCAGCTGCAGTGGCATCTAGACAGACTCCGTTTTCTAGATCCTCCGCAGTCCAGCTTTCATCCGGGCTATGGCACTGAGACTGCACTTGTGGCTTTGGTCCATGACCTTCGCCGTGAATTGGATCAGGGCCGTTCGACCCTACTGATTCTATTAGATCTGTCTGCTGCTTTTGGTATTGTAGACCGTGAGATGTTGGTGACTCGCCTGCGGGACCAAGCTGGGGGTGGGCGGGACTGTTCTTGAATAGTTCCACTTGTTCCTGACTGGAAGAACTCAGCGAGTGGTGAGTTTTTTCATCACCACTCGTGTGGAGTCCCACAGGGTTCCAGTCTGTCCCCTCTCCTGTGCATATGCAGCCATTGGGTGAGGTAGTAAGGAGCTCTGGAGTTCACTGTCATCAATATGCTAATGACACCCAACTCTACCTCTCTTTTTCATCCAACCCAGACCCGGCAGTCTCAGTGCTCACACAATGTCTGGCGGCTGTGGGGGACTGGATGAGGGCAAGCCAACTGAAGCAGAATCCCAACAAGACGGAGGTGATGCTAGTGAGGAAGGCGATGGGTGTGATGTCCTCCGTCATTGACGGGGTTCGCCTCCCATTGGTTCCCCAAGTTTGGAGTCTGGGGGTGTCCTCAATGCACAGTTCCGCCTAGATGCCCAGGTTGGAGCTGTAGTGCGGAGCACTGTCACGGAGAAACATGGGGTCACACACGTGTAACACGGGACTGCATGTTTGGTAAATGTGTGGTGCCAAGGGTCTCACAGGTATGTAATGTTACTATATATGCACAGTATGTAATGTCAAAGGTTCCACATGTTTGTAATGTTAACTCTGAGAACGGTAGAACTCAAATTAAAGCTCTGGCACCAGCCTACAGGAAATACAGGACATGCAAAGAGATAACAGAAAGTGTATTCAAAACATCTGGCTTGCTAGACAGCTCTGTGGAGATGTAAATTGACTTCCATGTTTACGTGGGTTGCCTACGTGACCTGATAACGATTCCCCAAGGCGGGAAATCTGAGACAAAGAAGGTTAAATGCTATATAAATGGGAGTAAGATACAAAGAGAAGGCTTCTTCTTGCAAAGCTGCTGCTGAGACATCTACATACGAAAGGGACCAGTCTTGAGGACAGCATGAACTGAGAGACAGGTTTCGCTCTCTAAGCCAAGTGCCCAGCCAGTCACCTTATGGCTGAGAAACCAGAACTTCTGAACTCGCTAGGGTAAGATTAATAACTTAGGAACTCAACCCGTATAAGTTAGGAATGCGTTATGTTTACCTTTTATTTCTAGACCACTCTGTTTAACTATCTTGTTTATGTAATCAATAAACTTCTTACTTTATAAAGAAGTGGCGGAGTCTAATATTGGAACACAAGTGAGCTACAAGAGCCCTCAAGCTCTTGCGAACCCAGAGAGTAAAGAGTCTGTAAACGGGAAGGATCAGGCCCTTGTGTGACAAAAGTTTCATTGTGGCACACTTGAATTAGCCAGTGAGAGAAACTGATTCAAGAGAACTGTGCGCAAGGGAAACTGAGTCACTCAAGCCCGGTAAAGTGGGGATGCGGACCCCCAAACCCGTGACAAGCACTTTCCGCCAACTACATCTGATGTGATTTGGTTGTCCGTTGCTGTTTCTTGCAAGAGGACTGCTCCTATGGCTCCACTTGATGCATCCGCTTTGACATGAAACGGTTTGTGAAAGTCTGGGTGTTGCAGAATAGGGGCCATCCAGAAGGCCTTTTTAAGATAGTCAAAGCTGTGTTGTTGCTTGGACCCCCAGTGATGATCCTGTTTTTTCTTTAACAATCTGGTGAGAGGTCTGGTGATTTCTGCGTAATTGGGAATATAGTGGTGATAATAATTGGTGCTTCCTAAAAAGCGCTGAAGGGGCTTGACTGCCTTGGGAGCAGGCCATTGTTTAATTGCATCAACCTTGTGGGCATCCATCTTGATTCCCTCGGGGCTTATCACAAAGCCGAGAAAGTCCACTGTTGTTAGATGGAATGCACATTTTTCTCTTTTGCAATACAATTTATGTTGTCTGAGTCATTGTAGAACTTGGCACACATGGCATACATGTTGGGGCAGTGACAGAGTAAATTAAAATGTCATCGAGATAAGCTATGACAAAAAGATCTAAACTGTCCCGAAAAATATCATTGATGAAATGTTGGAAAGTAGCTGGTGCGTTTGCCAAGCCGAACAGTATTACCCAATACTCAAAACGCCCATAGCAGATACGGGATGCTGTTTTCCATTCATCCCCTTCTCGGACTCGGACTAGGTTATACGCCCCTCTCAGGTCTAGTTTTGTGAGAATGCAGGCCCCTTGGAGGCGGTTGAGGAGTTCAGGGATCAATGGTAGGGGGTAGCAGTTTTTTATGGTGAGGGCATTTAGCCCTCGATAGTCGATACAGGGCCGGAGCCCTCCATCCTTTTTAGGTACAAAAAAGATGGGGGTGCCAGCAGGAGAGGAAGAATGTTGGATAAATCCATTCTTTAAGTTTTCGTCAAAGGTGTTGGCATAGCACCTTTAATTCTGGTGTTGACAAGGCATAAATTCTCCCGAACGGTGGCTCTTTTTCCAGGAAGCAAGTCAATGGGACAATTCTACAATTGATGAGGTGGTAGTTCTGCTGCCTGAAATTTATTAAACACATCTGCATAATCGGCATATTCCTTGGGTATGGAAGACGTATCATTAGGAATGCTTCCGCACATTGTGTGAGACTGCCTTTCCTCTCTCGTAGGTCCCAAACAAAAGCAAGAACAGTAGTCGGCGGTAAAACGGATGCGCTTCTGTTACCAGAGGATGAGGGGGTCATGTTGGCACAACCATGGGAGACCTAATACCACAAGGAACAAGGGGGTACAAACGACATCAAAAACAATTTGTTCCTGGTGCCTTCCCATCACGCAAGATGGGTGTGGTTTGCTGTGTGATGGGGCCCAAAATCAGGGCGGGAACCATCTATGGAATGTACGCATTCTGGATGGTTCTTGGTTTCTACAGGGACAGCATGGGACTGTACGAGATCTAAATCGATAAAGTTTCTGGATGCCCCAGAGTCCACAAGGGCCCATACTACGAGGGATTACTGAGGGTCTAGTGTTAAAGTGATTGGGACCCAGAGATGAGCTTGTTGGGAGGCAAGGACGAAGGGGTTTTGCCTTACGGCCGAGAGGACCCCTGTCCATCCCAGCCCTTAATGTTTCCCTGGTCGCGATGAGGGGATAACGATGGGCACTCATGGACAAAATGTGAAAGGTTCCCACAATAACATGCCCTCGATTTCCGCTGTCATTCCCGTTCCTCTGCTGTCAGGGGCCCTCGAGAGGCCCCTAATTGCATGGGCTCGGGTTCATTTCCTTTTCCCACCTCCACAGCAGTCACGATGGTCGGGAAAAGGGACTTCGAGCCTTCTGTCTCCTTTCTCGTCGCCTCTCCGCTAATCTGTTGTTGATCTGGAGTGCCGGGGTAGCAATTTTTTCCCAGGTGTCGGGCAGGGTATGCCAACTGATCTTTAAGTTCCTCACTCAGTCCTTTCCGGAACATCACCTTCAATACCTCGGTAGACCATTGCAAATCAAGGGCTAGTTGCTGGAATTGCGTCACATATTCCAAGAGCCCACTTTTCCCTGTTTTAAGGACCTGATAGCAGCCTCTGCGTCCTGTGTGCAGTGAGGGTAGTCAAATAAAAAGATGAATTCATGAACAAAGTCAGCATAGTTTGAAAGTAAGGGACACTTGCCCTTCAATGAGGTGGTGGTCCAATCCAAGGCTATCCCACCAAGATTTCCAATAATAAAGGCAACCTTTATGGTGTCTGTGGCATATGTGGCTGGCTGCATGGTAAATGTGAGGTTAAAGAAAGCCACAAAGCCCTGGAACGCACGTCGATCCCCAGTAAATGTGTTAATCCGCGGACCCGTAGGCTCCCAAGAGACAGTAGCCCCCTGGGGGGGCGGGGTCGAGCGTGCCTCTTGGGCTGCCACAGGGGGTGCCTCTACGGGCACCACCCCATCAGAGATGGTTCCCACTGCAGTAGCTAATTCCATATGTTTTGCCTGCAAGTCCCTCATCTCCATTGCTAGGGCCTGCATGGCTCTGACTAGATCCCCTATTTCTTTGGCCACATCCATAACACCTATGACCTTGATGGGGCTGCGAAATGGGTATACGTCTGCCGGTGATTCTGTCACAGGGGGAGGGGGGAGGAAGGGAAGGATGCACACACTTGTAAGCCAACTCCAGGACCTTGCTCTGCAGGAATTCCAGGGGAGGAAAATGCCCATCAGGATAGTATGTGAGCCTTCTAGATCTCAAAGAGACCAGGCTCCTATCATCATAGGGCACAGAGATCATAATGGAGGAGATGGCACCAGGCCCTAGGTATTCAATTCACCCCACGTACTCTCTCTCATCCAATGGAGGGGGGGAAAGGCTGATGTGGGTTGTGGGGGGAGGCGAGGAACAGGGTGTCATGAAGGAACATAGGGTCACACACGTGTGATACTGGCCTACATGTAGGCTACAAGCCTAGTAAATATGTAAAGCAAAAGGTTCAACATGTATGTAATGTTACAAATGAGACCTGTAAAACTCAAGTCATGTACTATAACACTGATGAAACTCCAGGAAGTGTAGACATTTAAAGAATGTATATTCGGGAAGCCTAGCCAGACTGATAGACAGAGACATTTAAATGCTAATGGAGGCAGCTTTTGCCTATGTGCAAGGAAACAGAAAGCTGATAAAGAGAACAAAAGAATTTCTAGAAGTCTTGAGAAGATACTAGGGGTTTCCCCCTAAGGATATAAGGAGTTGTACCCCATAGGGGAACAGTGATTATTGGGAACTCACTCAACATCTTGCAGCCAGGAAGGCTGAGCCAAGCCATGAACTGAGAGAGGGGACTTTGATTTAAACTCTCTAAGAACCAGCACCCAGTCACCTACATCAATGACTTAGAATGAACCAAAACTTATGGACCTTTGTAGGGTAAGATTCTTATTTAGGAACTCAACCAGTATAGATTAGGAATGCGTTATATTTACCTTTGATTTCTAGTAACCACTCTGTATCAACTATCTTGCTTATGTAATCAATAAACTTTCTTCTTATCTTTATGAAGAAGTGTCTGTGTCTAATATTGGGAATACAAACTGAGCAACTTGAGTTTTCAAACTCTTGCAAACCCAGAGAATAAGGAGTCTGTAAACGGGAAGGATTGGGCCCTCGGGTGACAAAGGTGTTGTCCCTGCTTCAGGATTGAATCAGCCAGAGAGAGAGAACTGATTCAAGTGGTCTGTAAGTGAGGGAAACTGAGTCACTCAGACCCGGTAAAATGGGGGTGCGGACCTCCAACCCGTAACACAGGGCCTGGGTTGCGGAAGCAGGGAAGGACTTGCACACACCACGGGGGAAAGGTGGGAGTCCCGGGGGGGGTGGGGAGGGCTCATGCACTCAGTCCACACACTCTCCCTTTCTTGCACACTCTCTTACGGGGAACAACACAGGGTCTTCACTCACACACAATATAGGAATCATGAAACCAACCACGAAAGTAACAAAGGTAGCAATCAACCAGATACAAATTCATTTAGCTTTTGGCCAGTTTCTCTGTCTCGATCACTGGTGCTGTGTGTTTCTCAGTGCCGAGTTGTAAAGCCACAGCCCCACCTCCTTTCATGCCTGGAGGTGTGCGGAACGCTGCACAGGCTCCGGGTTTGACCTCACACCTTGTGAGGTTGAAGGCTGCTGTTCCGGGTCCAGCACATCTAGTCGGATTGCCTCAGAAACTGGCCGCTGCGCCGAGTCTGCCGGTGCCATGACAATAGGTAGCGGTGGTGTGATGGTTTCAGCGGCAGGATGCAGGGCTAATGCGGGGCCCTGGGTTTTGGGGTTCCTTCCCCTGCGGTGCTGATGGCCGTGACAGCTGACAGTTTCTTACAGGTTCATGGTGCTGGTTTTAACCTTTAAAGTCCTTCACGGCCTGGGCCCTGCTTATCTGCGGGACCGCCTCACTCCCCATGTGCCTGTGCGACCCGGGTGAGGCGGGTGGCCACCGATGTTAGATCTTTTTCGGTGGCCGCCCCTGTGCTGTGGAATTCGCTCCTGGAGGAGGCTCGGTTGCCTCCCACTCTTCTGCTGTTTTGGCGTGTATGTAAGACCTGACTCTTCCGTCAGGCTTTTGGCGAGAGGTTAGAGGTGGGGTGGAGGGCAGGGTTTCCCCACATATTGTATTTTTAAATTGTTTTAAAATTTTTGTATTGTTTTTTATTGAATGTTGTTCGCTGCCCGAGGCTGCCCTGAGGGCAGGAGGGGCGGGATATAAATTTTAAATAAATTAAAAAATTACTATCCCATTCCTTTTCCTGTGAAGTTCCTCTCTCCTGACAATCTTTCTTTAGATGTCCAGGTTGGTTACAGGCCCAACAAAACCACTGTCTGAATTTCCTAGTGAGGCAGTTTCTCCTGAGTGTCCTGCGTGATTTACAAGTCCAACACCTCCCAGAGCTTTGGTTAGGGCAGTCTTTTTTATGCCCCTCAACTCCACAAGCCCAACAGTATCTCAGCCCTTTATATTCTGGGCTACACGTTCCATACAAGACCATCTACTGGGGACTCTTAGCCTTTCTCTCAGGTACATCAGGGCACCATTTATATGTGTCCCTCCTGTCCACATCCATAATATAGTCTTGGGGTTCCCCATTTGAGAAAAGCCCTATACCTGCTTTCCCACGCTGTCTGTCTCCACAGGCACTGTCATGGTCTCCAGTCTGTGACATCTGAGTTTGCTGCTCCCCACTGCCATACTGCGGTCCTGGCTTCACCCAATTCCATAGTGTTATTGCTCGCCTTGGTTGAGTGCACAGTCCTCCTGCTGCCATTTTGTTGCTCATGGGGATCCACATCCCGCTATGGGTTGGGGCGAACCTCTTGGCTCCAACCCGGCTTGATTCTCCATCCTTGGGAAAGTTCTTTGTGCTGGTTTCGCTCCTCTCCAGGAATCCTTCCTGTTGGTTGCAATCCTCTAGATCCTCCAGTTGTCTCCAACCTTTGTTTCTGCTGTTTTCTGGGGCATGATCTTCCAGCAACCTGTCTCTCTCAGATTTCTTTCTCCACCACTGGACTCAATTCTCTGCAACACCCCTGCTTAGCATCTTACCGCCTTTGGGGAACACTTACTTTATTATTATTATTATTATTATTATTATTAGCATTTATATAGTGCCAGCGATGTACCTAGCACTTTACAAAGAATAAGATAGAGACGGTCCCTGCCCGAGAGCTTACAATCTAAAGACAGGGGGAGGGGAGACAGGGAAGGGGGGAAAGAGGGAGAGAAGGGATGCGACATTCATGAGGATGCGGGAACTCAGGTACATGTTCTTGACTTTACTTGGTGGCCAGCAACGCATGCCCGCATTCTCCACTACGTCTTGTAGCAGGGTCCCACTTCTGTGGGTGAGTGTATACAGGATGAAGCTCCAGGAGGATAGACATTTGAGCTAAGTCTCAATCTCAGTTTAACAATTACAGATAACATGCTCTCAGGCCAAGCATCAGGCCTCTGGCCAGTCTTCCATCAAGTACATAACAATCCTATACACTTAGCCTAGCCATACACAGTTCTTGGGCTGGCTAACATAATTAACATCCAGGTTCTAGAGTTCGTTAACATCCAGGCTCTAAGGCCTCCTTCTTTCATGGACTTCTCTGGCAGCCTCCCCGGAGATGTGTCCTCTCCTCTGGTCCTCAGCAGGTCCTCCCCTTCCTTCAGGCTGGCTCTGCCTTTAAACTGTTGGCCATGCTCACCTACTTCCACTTCCTTCTAGTGGCCATTTTGAGCGTTCCTGATGGCAAGTGCTATCTTGTGGCATCACTGCTGCAGTGACTTTGGGTGTTAAATGAATAACAAACAATAGCCCCCTGGAGTCCAGGTTTGGTCTGTGCAGCCCCCACTCTGTATTGTCGATCTGCATTGCATTGGCATTGGTCAATCCCAATTGTTTCATTACATTGCATTGCCAGGGCAGCAACACTCACCCAGTATAAGCTTTGCAAAATCTTTTTCTATCAATAACCAGCCTGTAACCAACAGCAGCCAATAGCACCTCACACTTGGTGAGCAGCCAGTCCTGTAAGGACACATGACCAATAGTAGCCAATAGCTGCTCACATGCAGAGCACAGCCAGCTCTTCTGAGTTCACAGCCACCAGAGCCACAGTCATGGAGATGCATGCCAAGAATATCCTTGTGCTCATTATTGCATTCCAATAACCTGCTAAACAGAACCTGTGCGATCCAACAGACCCAAGCCTTCTGCTGTCATTGGCGCGATATGATGCTAAGGCACAGAAGGACTCTCACTCAATTTCTGGCCAGAATAGTGGGGTGCACAACACTGTGGAAATGGCTCCTGCTTTGGCACCATGCACCTGTCACTGGAGGTAGTCAACAGACAACTCTGGGGAGGATCAAAACTGTGCAAGGGGAGCTGATGCATGCTGAGAAGTAACTGTCAAGAAATGTGAGTTAAATCGCCGATGTCATGTACAAGGCTGTACCCACCAAGAGGCTGGTTTGGGTGAAGGAGAAAAGTACAGACTGGTGGGAGAACATGCTGTCCTCATAGGGGAGATGCTGAGTGTGTTGCAAATTTCAGGATGCCCCGTGGTCTTATCCTGCAGATAGCCAAGATCCTCAGACCATGACTAGAGAAACGGAGCACGGTGATGTGGTTGCCCATCCCTGTGGCGAATCACATTGTTGTTGTCATCTGGAAGCTCACCATTCCATACTCCTGTCACTCAGCAGTTTGGCATTGGCACTTCCACAGTGAGCACCATACTAATGGAGGTTTGCATAGCAATTGTGGAAGTGCTGCTGGTCCGAGTGGTGTAGTTGGCTGATCCCATGGAGGTAATGGAGGACTCAGCAGGAGATGTTCCTGGACTGTATAGGGTGATCGAGGAGAGCCATATCACCATCATCTGCCCACTCCATAGCAAGGACGACTACCTGATACAGAAGAGGTTTTTCTCCATGGTTCTCCAGGCCATGGTGGACCATCATGCCCAGTTCGTGGATGTGCTGGCCCGGTGGTCTGGGAAGAACCACAACATCTTCTGTCAGTCCCCCTTCTTTGGCTGCATGTACACAGGAGATTTTTGATTCTCCACTGAAACATGCATTAAGGGGGGAGTACTCATAAGGCCTGTTGTTCTTGGGGACCCTGCTCACCCCCTAATGCCTTGACTCATCTAGGGGTGGGAAGTTCGGATTATCCGGTATCCGATACTGCCAGTATTTTGTTGTACCGGCAGTATTGGATTAATCCGGATATTGGGGGTACTGGTTGTGCCGGATTGTTTTACATTGCGGCCATTGAAACGAATGGCCGCAGTGTAAAAAAAGAAAGAAAAAAACCCCAATCACTTTTCCCTCCCCTGTCCAGGCTGCGCAGGTGGAAGAAGGGACACCTCCCATCCACCCTGCTGAGCCTGGATTTTTTTTTAAAAAAAATTTCCCTGAAGTCCCTGGCTCCGGGCCGCCGCCGGCAACCCGGAACCCGCACCAGCAGGTAGGTACTAGGGTGAACCCTGGGGTGGGGGGCAGTTTAATACCCCTCACCCCAGGGATCACCCTACCCCCCTACCCAAGGATCGCCTACCTTTGGCGTTCTGGGTGGCGGCGGCAGCAGCACGGCAGTCCGGCGGCTTCAGCGCTGATTGTGGCTGCCGGCTTCAGCGCTTACTGGGCCTTCCGGGAAAACCTGTGTTAAACACCCCCCATCCCAGGGATCACCCTAGTACCTACCCGCTGGTGTGGACTCCGGATCGCCGGCAGCGGCCCGGAGCCAGGGACTTCGGGGAAATTTAAAAAAAAAAAATCCAGGGTGGGGGCGGGGTGTCCCCTCTTCCACCCACACAGACTGGGAGGGGGAGGGATTGTTTTTTTCCCCCATTGATTTCAATGGGGCACTGACAGTGCCCCATTGAAATCAATGCAACAGATCCGGCACCGGTAAACCGGTTTTAATTCGGTAAACCGGATTTTTACAATCCGGTAACCGGTAAAACTGGTAGCCGGTTTTTTGCCCGATGTCCCATCCCTAGAAGGCATACAGTGTTACCTACACTTTGGATCAAAGGTACTTTAACCAGCAGCTCAGCACCACGTGCTCTGTTGTGGAGAGAGCTTTGGGGCTATTAAAGCAGCACTGGAATCAATTGTGGCCAGAATTGATTTCCAGCTAGAGACTGCTCCACTTCTAACTACCACCACCTGAGTTCTCCATAACCTCTGCAAGACTGGTGGAGCCACATTGGACAACCCCCTGCTAGTTATCTCTGGTAAGCCAGTGCCCCCTGTCCCAGGACCAGCTGAACCGAGTGGAGCAGCACGTAGCCAAAGAGATTCAGCGGCCTTGTGCCGGCAGATCAACCGCAATACTATTCCCAACACCTACTATCAGTGACAGTTTAATGAGTATCAGTAAACTGTTTTAAATGATCTTTTGTGATATCAGTAAATCCTTTAACCTGTGTGTCACTGTGTTTTCCTCTGGCCCATCCAGCTCTCCCCTGCTCCCCCAATGAGATGGCATAATTTTTCTCCTTGCCTCCTGTCCCATGGTGTTTCCCACCCAACAGCCTTTCCCTGTGCATTCCCTATTGGCATCTGTAGATTAGCTGGCTGCAAGCCTGCACCTCTGCATTTCCCATTGACATTTGCCATCCAGCCAGGTCTGGGAATGGCAATAGGAAGTGTTTATGTGGGGGACTTAGTAGAATCCCTGCAGGCAGTTGAGGCCCATCCACTTAAAATTTTTAATAGAGAGATCAATGCCCTCTTATACGCAGATGATATTGTGCTTTTTGCACAAACCAAAAGAGGTCTAATGAGCCAACTTATGAAGTTGGCCCACTACTGTAAGGCGAATTTGTTGGAAGTGAACTATAAGAAGTCCCAAATACTGGTCCTAGGGAAGGGATCAGCTAAATATGGTTGGAGAGTGGATGTTGATGAAATTCCGCATGCTGAGGGGTCTGTATACCTGGGCATGTGTTTTTCGAAGTTGGGGTCTTGGGAGTGCCATGCTTCCCAATTAGCTCTTAAAGCCACTGTTGCAGCTAGGGGGATCCTGCGTTTGGCCTGAAGAATGAAGGACATCCCCGTCTCACATGTTCTGAAGGTCTATGTCGCCAAAGCTCAAAGTTTGCTTACATATGGGGTGCAGCTGTCAGGAGGGGAATTTTGTAGCAAACTCAAGATTGTCCAGAACAAATTCCTTTGGAGCATTTTATGTGTGCAGCAGGAATTAACCGGAGCGGTAGTTAGGGCGGAAACTGGGATAAGCTCAATCCAGAGGCTTATGATCAAGAAGGGCCTGTGTTATTGGGTGAAATTGGACTCACGCAGTGAATCTCACTTAACATCACTGTGTCTGAGGGAAGAGTTGGAGCAACAATCATGTCCCACATACCCTTGGATGAAGGGGATTGTGTACCAGCTGGGGAAAGCAGGCTTTTCTCCAGATTTTCTTTTGAGCAAGGACCTTAGCTATCAGAAAGATGTGATTAACCTTAGGCTGGGTGATATTGTGCATCAGGATGACTTGGCTAAGGTTGCCGAGTGGAAAGTGGCGTACCACTTCCGGAGCCTGAAATTGGCCCGCTCCTTCGAGAAATATTTGGATATTCTAGTAGGTAGCAAGCTTCAAAGGTTGTATACTGTGCTTCGTATGCAACTGCTTAAGTTAAATGTGGTTATTATTATTATTATTATTATTATTAACAAACATTTATATAGCGCCAGCAGTGTACCTGGCACTTTACAAAGTAATAAAATAGACACGGTCCCTGCCCCTAGGGCTTACAATCTGAGAGACAGGAGCTGGGGGAGAGACTTAGGAAGGGGAACAGAGGGAGAGACAAGGGGTCTAACATTCATGAAGATGCGAGGTCTCAAGTGCACGTACTTGGCTTGGTTACGATGAGAATGACAGCAGGCAGGTCCATGTTGCAAGGATAAGGGTAAACCGATCGTAGGTATAGGAATAGTGGCTCAGCAGGATAAAGAGTCAGACAGAGCAGAGCGAAAGAGGTGAGTTTTAAGGAGAGATTTGAAGGTATGAAGGGAGGGGGCAAGGCGGATGTGGACAGGGAGGGAGTTCCAGGCATGGGGGGCAGCAAGTGAGAAGGGACGAAGGCGCTTAGGGGAGCAGGGAAGGCGTGGAAGGGTGAGAGAAGGGACAGAGGAGGAGCGAAGTGCACGGGCTGGAGTATGGAGGGCGATAAGTGCAGAGAGGTAGGGGGGAGCAAGGTTGTGAAGAGCTTTATAGGTGAAGACTAGGAGCTTGTGCAGGATTCGTTCAGGAAGGGGAAGCCAGTGAAGCGAAGAGAGGAGGGGCTGCACATGGTCGAAGCGACTGGCGAGGTAGATGACCCTGGCAGCAGAGTTTTGGACAGAGATGAGGGGAGAAAGGTGAGACCGGGGAAGGCCAGTGAGAAGGAGGTTACAGTAATCGAGGTGAGAGATGACCAGAGCATGAACAAGAGTTTTGGCAGATGAGACAGAGAGAAATGGGAGAATCTTAGCAATGTTATGGAGGGAGAAGCGACAGGATTTAGCAACAGAGTCAATGTAGGGTTTAAAAGAAGGGTGAGTCAAAGATGGTTACGGGCAGGTATGCCAATATTCCTTATGTAGATCGGGTTTGTCCCTGCGATGATAAGGCTGTGGAGGATGTGGATCATATGCTTTTTTTCTGTCCAAGTTATGCTGATTTAAGGCAAGTCTGGTTAGCGCCATTATGGGAGGATGATTTATAACTACAGAGGCTAAGCGCCAGTGGGTCTTAGCCTCGGTGGATGAATCCGCGCTAAAAAGTGTATCGATGTTTGTGCGGTTTGCTCTCGAAAAGAGAGCGGATACCTAGGAGTGTAACATTGTATATTTTACAGCTATATACCTATTACTGAGGGGCCAAAATTTATGGGACTGGGAGATTAGCTCCCTGGCAGATGACTAATGGGTTTTATAATTGTGGAGGGATAATTGTATGCACGGGTTGTAGTTGTATTTTATGTGTTCCTTTTGTTGTTTAACTTGTTTTGTTATTTTTTTGTATTGTGTTTTGTATGTTTGTTGGGCATATAGCGAAAGCTTGCTTGTAATAAAACTTGAACTTGAATAGGAAGTGTAGTCAGCTGCTTTGCAACTGGCCAGCACCTGACCTTTTGCCTGTGGCTTTCCCACGGTAGTTCCTGTGCGAAGCTGGTCTGTCTCCCCAGGCCGTGGCAGCAGAGGCTCACACCCCAAAACCCAGGATTCAAGCAACTCCAGGAGCATTCTCCTGGAGGTCCTGCATTTCTGGTGGATCTGAACAGATCTTGGCGGTTGCACTATCACTTTGGAATGCTTTCCCAGCAGAGATCCTCCTCAGCCCGAATCTCCTTGCCTTTCAACAAAGCTGTAAGACGTGGCTCTTCTGCCAGGTGTTTGGCAGGGGGAGAAGGGGAGGGATGGGTTAAGGGTGGGTAGGTGGTGTTTTTTTTGCTTGGATCACTTGATTTTATGCTTGTTATCATGGTTTTATATTTCTTTATATTATTATTATTTTAATTTGTTTGTGAGTCACTCCAAGTCGCCTTTGAGCACAAGGGGTGGGAGAGAAATGTTTTTAATAAATAAATAGTAAAACTCTTTGGCGCTTCTTGTTTCTTTATTCATAGAAGTCAACACAAACATAGACCATACCTTTCAAGGATTTGCAGTAGGCCCTGTATCCAGGCTCTCGGCCATCTGGATGAATCAGAAGTTAGAGCCTTGGAGAGCTCTTAAGCGGTCAGCGAGTTCTCCCTGACGTCCGCTCCGTTTGAGTCAGGTACCAACTCCTGAGCCTCCCCAGGCTGTTATACTCCCTGGAGGAGTGGCACCAAGGCACACACCACTGTTCCTTAAAGGACGCACGCCCAACCTGTTACAGTTCCCTTTGCACATAGGCTTTTCCTCACTGGGCTACTATGCCTCCCCCTGCCCTCAAGTGTTAGTGGGGACTCCCCCATTTTCTGTGCACCCACCATCCCCTTTCCTTCCAACCCCCAGACCCCAAAGCAGCTTATCACTATGCCATACCCCCCATTCTCCACGCCTTGCCCTCCCTCAAACTTCCCTCCTTTCCCAGAAGCACAGAAACCATGGATTATGAAACATTAAACAACTTATTTTTTAAAATATTAAAACTATTTCTTCTTGTGCCTGCTCCTTTTAGGGGCAGCTAGGCACTCACTTGGATGATGGAACTTGTGTGTGTGGGGGGGACATTTTCTCAGTCCTCCTCCCCCAGATCCAGCTGTGGAGGACTGTGCATGGGAGGCATGAGGGAATGATTGGTGGGGGGTGGGGGTGGAGGTGTGCCTGCTCCAGAAACTGTTTCCTGGCATGAATGCAGTGTGGAGAGAGTTTGGGTGTTTTCCGTGGAGTGCAGGAGAACCAGGGTGATTGGTCAGGTTCCAAAAAGGGGGATGTGAACAACAGATGGGGGTTAGGAAATGGTGCCTGCCCCTGAGCAACAACGCTCACAGTCGCAGCAACAACATGTTCAAGCAGGAAGCTCTGGACCTGAATGGACTGAGACAAGTCACTTTGCATCTGTGCCCACCCATCTCCTTGCTCGCCTTCTCAGTTACACTGTCTGACTTATCAACCTACTGCCAGAGGCAGGCCCAGTGCCTGTGCGGTCCAGGTGGGCCTCAGCAGCATAGGCCTTGCATTCTACCGTACCAGCTACCTTTGCTCCCTGGCCATGCCATTAATGGTGTTGCTGATCTTGTCTGCCTACCGCATGATCTCCCCAAGCAGCTCCCTTGCCAAATCCTTTCTGTGCCACGAGTTGCGGACCTGCAGGTTGGGGTGGGGGGCAAACACCTAATAAACAAGCAGGTGGACACCCACCTGGTATGAGCTACATCGAGTTTAACACTCTCTGTGAGGATAAATGACAGAGGCAGGGAGGGGAGAGAACGAAGGCAACGTTATGGTGAGGAACTGTTATATCACCAAATGTGTTACAGCTTGCCATTGGTGTAAAATCAAAAGGCAGTTCTGTAAGTACACTAGAACCAAGAGAAAGACAGAAGTGAGGAGGAAGGCAAGACGCTAAGAAGGCTGAATGCGACCCATGCCTACTTTGCTTCAGTCTTCAGAATCTAAAGGCAAGGTGTCCAAATGGTCAATCCATTCAATATTAAAGAGGAGAGGGGAAAGCTGCAGGTTAGTATAGAAACAGGGTAAAACATGTTTGGATAACTTAAATGTATTTAAAATCAGCAGTGCCAAAGGTATGAAAGGAAGATTTCACCAGGGCTTTACTTGGCATGGGTGAGACCTACCTGAAGTACTTGGCTCACTTTTAGATACCAGACTTTGAGAAGGATGTTGCCAAACTGGAGAAGATTCAGGGGAGAGCAACTGAGATGATAAAGGTAATGAAAGGCAAGCCATATTAGGAAAGACTGAAAGAACTATGTTCAGCCTAGAGTAAATAATACTAAAGGGGGACATGTTAGCAGTTTTCAGAAATCTAAAAGGGTTCCACAAAAAGAATGGTGAACACTGGTTTTCCACTATCACAGAAGGCAGAACAAGAGGGAATAGGCTTAAATTATGGTTAAATATTAGAAAAAACTTGTAACTGTAGGAACTGTTGATCAATGAAATAAGTTGCCCAGGGAGGTTGTGAAATGTCCTTCCTTGTTTTAAAAACCCAGCTGGACAAGCATCTGTCCATGCTGCTGTAAGCAGAAGATATCCTGTTTTGGAGCAGAGGTTTGGACTAGATAACCCTTGAGGTACTTTCCAATCCCAACGTCTCTAATTTTATGAAAGGAACTAGTCAAAGTAATATTGGAACCATTTACATTCATCTCTGAGAACTCTTGGAGGACAGGTGAGGGTTCCAGAGGTCAGAAGGACAAATATGGTGCCTGTTTTTAAGGAAGTAGCTATGGAGAATGCAGGGAATATAGGCCAGTTAACTTGACTTTATTAACTGGTAAGTTACTAGAAGAAATTGTAAAATAGTCCATATGTGTAGAAAGTGAAATTATAAGTAGCAAACATAAATATGTCCAGAACAAATCCTATCCAGTCGATCTGATTGTCTTTCATAAGATGACTTTTCTAGGTGAAGAAGGAGAATATGATTGATGTAATATATCTTGATGTTAGTAGGGCATATGGCTCTTGTTTAATCTTCACTAGGGAATGCCATGAACAAGTAATCTTTCAGTATTCTGCTTTGACTCAAAGGACCTGGCCATTACAAAATAAAATTATTCTTTTCGGACTGCTTTTGAGATTGGATTCATGTTTGTGTGTTAATGTTATGCAAATGTTAAAAAATTTTTTTCCCTAATTTACATTTAATGCTAACCAGTACTGGTTACCGGCTTCTGACGTATGTTTTTATAGAGAATTTGTCTTTTTTCATTAACATGCCAGCATAACTACTTATTACATTAATTGAATTGACAATGACTTGAATGTATTCATGATCTCAAGACCCTTTTTGAATGAGATTACATAATGAGACAATCAGCCCTCTGCAAATAGCAGAAACATTTACAAATCAAATAGAAATACATTTAGTGAAAGATCACAGATAATTCTGGCTGAGACAAGGTGACTCATTTGGGAAGGAGACCTTTTTTAACTGATTCATAGAAATTCTTAGCTAATTTAGATTTGTACTTTTTAATGTGTGCCAAGATATCCGCTCATATTTCAGTTGAACAAAAGTCCAAGCCCATTATTGAATCAGAACTGAACAACTTTACTTAACATCTCACTCTGTCTTCCAGTGCTTCCTGCCTTCTCTTTGTGTATATCCAAGACTGTAAGTCCCTTGAGGCAGGGCTGTCTTATGTTTGAGGCTAACTGCTGCCAATCAATCAGTAATCAACATAATTTAAGTTGTGCAGTCCTGACAACTCTTTGGGTGTTTTTAAACAAGATGCTACCATGCATGGCCACCCAGTAACAACTCTTCCGAACACCTCTTTGAAGGTGGTGCGGGGATTGCACACTCGTGTGAGCCATGAAGCACTCACTCCTGGCCACTTACGGTGCACTGCAGAGAAATCGAGTGTGCGATGTGCGGCAAGCCAAAAATGTATGTGGCAACAGCTGCCACACATCCCCAGCCCATATGAACTGGGGCAGGCACCTACACCAGCAGGCAGGTCTGCAGCCTCCTCCCCGGTCCACAGCCCACCTGGGAGCTCTTAAAGAAATCCAACACCACATTGTCTCATAGCACAACAATCACACACACACACCCTCATGGCACACAAACGCCATATAGGACAGAAGCTCGGACAGCAGCTTCCTGCATGTCCCACCCAGTATACACCTCCATTGTTGCCTAGGACTGCCAGAAGCTGCAGTGGCTCAAGGAAGGGGTTACTAGCTGCTGCATCTTCATGCTGCCATGGTGTCCGCGACTGTGTGTCATGGCAGAGGGTGGCCAGTTTAGCAGGGCTTGGGGTGGAGGGGCTGTTGCTGGGCAGGGGGAGTGGGAATGGCTGCCCGTACGAGTTGTTTACAGGGCCGGTCTGTGGTGGCAGGAGTGCATGGAAGCTGTCTGTGTAGCTGCAGTGGCCACCCTGGGAGATGCCCATTAGAATCCCTCCCCACTCACTCCACATTTGTGACTGCTCCACAATGGTGCCACTCAGCGGCCATGGACTCCCCATCAAGCCTTGCTCATTTAAAAACACCCTTTGATGTAGTATTGGGATTGAAGATGGCAACTGTTAGACAAAAGCTTTCCCCTGTTTTAGCTTAGGGATTTCCACTGTCAACACTCAAAATTTCTCATGGACCATCATGCACTTGCAGGTGATCACTGCAGCCTGCCCATACTTATTACAGACTAGACATGGCTGTACAAGGTAGGCAAGATGGACAACTTTGATCCTTGCTGATGCTGCAGCCATTTTCAGGGTGGAGAAAGGGAAGGTAGCATGTGCATATTATGGTCAACTATGAGCTCTCTCCCCTCTAGATGGTTTCAATGCCAGCAGGGACGGCCGGCTGCTTTTCAGTAGCTGTGAATAGTTCCTCTGACCTGGTGTGGGACCACTTACCTCACAGACCAGCAATGGCCCACAGCCACAGTGTGAAAAAACTCCACTGATTTTAGGGTGTTTTCAGCTGTGACGATAGCATGGATTTCCCCGCTTTACCAAGCGTAGAAATACATGCTGTTGTCACAGCTGAATGTAGCTGCCCAATTTTGACACGGCAGCATCCCCAAGGAACAGCCCGAGCTAAGCGTCGCCACAGCCCATGCAGTGGACGCCGGATCGAGTTCAGGCAGGCTGTCACGTTTGATAGCCCACTTACTCTTACCCTGGTCTGGGTCTGTGGCGTTTCCAGGCAGCCATGGCGGTTCTTTTTCGGTATTGGTTTGGTACTGTTTCGGACAGGTACCTCATAGGCCGCCACGGCTGCCTGTCAGGAAGGGAGTGAGCTGATCCAAGCAGCGTGGGGGTAGGGCAGTGGAGGCGCACATCACCCCACCCTCTCCCCAGTCCAGGCTGCTGTCACTCTTATTTGATGCCTGGGCCAAATCCTGCCTGGAGTGAGAGCCTCACTCTGGGCAGGATTACATCTGAAAACACCCTTAGTTGATATAAATACTGTTTTTTTAAATAATCCCACAGTATCTTCCTAATTTTTCATGTGCGCAACAAAGGTAACTTTATGCATTTGTTCCAGTGGAATGGTGCACGGGATCTATGTGTTTGGGGTTGAAGGATTCACCAGCCCACTGAATAGGGCAACTGGATCATCTCTCCTGGCACAGCTTACAGAGTTTGATCCCTGGTACAGCTTACAGAGTTTGATCCCTGCTATGCAACGTTATGGATGAGGCAGAGAGGGAATGTAGCATCATATCTCCTTTGCTGAACAATTCAGGAACATGTTTTATGGCCTTTCTGGCCAGATGGAGGACTGTATTGATCATTATCGGGGTGGGACTCGGGGCAAGATTTCAGTTTCGGTTACTTTCGGTTTCAGTTCTCATGTATTTCAGTTCTCGTATTGGTGTTGGTTGTATCGGATCTTTTGCACTGATTTTTGTATCGGATTTTTAACATTGCCATTTTCCCATTGAAGTCAATGAGGACAAACCGAATGTTAAAAATTCGATACAAAAATCAGTGCAAAAGATCCGATACAGTCAATATAAAAAAAAAGAACCAAAATTTCTGATTAATCCCAAATGGCCATTATCAGGTACTTTCGGTTCTTTCCGAAACTGAAAGTCACATTCCTAATCATTATTATCTAGTCAGACTTCATGTATACACAGGGCATGGAAATGATCTTGGTGGTATTAAATTATCTCTATTTAGAAAAATATCTAGTCTTGACATGAAGAATCGTAGTCGTGATGGGCTCACCACTTCCCCACATAAGGAGTTCCTCACATCTAGAAAACAGAGTCCTGCTTTGAGGTAGTATTTATCTAACTTCAGCTTCCTGCTATTAGATTTGGTTCTGCCTATGTGCAAGACAGGCATCTTTTCCAGGTGGAAGTATTTGCACGCATTTATCAAGTCAGGTCTCAACCTTCTCTTCTGGAAGCTTAGTATATCAAACATCATAACACTTGTTTCCATGCCCTGGATCAACCCCCTCCCCCAGGATTCTATCGGTCTCTCCAGAGTTATTGAAAAGTCTTCTCTTTAAAGTCTAATCTCCAATATTTCCTCATCCTTCCTGAAGAATGGGCACCAGAACTTGACCCTGTACTCCAGCAGAGGTCACTGTGTGCAGAGATAAAACTACTTCCTGCTTCTTCTTCACAGTCTCCATTTTCTACATCCAATGAAAATATTAGCCATTTTTGCCACAGCCTTAGGAAACTACACTGTGAGCATAGCCTGCATTATTTGTTCTCACTGGCATGATTTTATATTATATAGTGTTTTTTCAGATGTCACAATTTAAAGTAGTAAAGCTCTCAGAAAAACTGGTAAGCCACCGCACATCTATTCACTGCAAGGTTATTTCATGTCATGAAGATTTCTAACTAGTGGTAAATCTGCAGTGATCTGTGGAAGAGGTTCTTTGGAAAATACCCAGGAAAATTCTATGGATCAATGTGGATTCACGAGGTAGTAACAAATGGCACAAATAAACAACACTTGGTCATTTATCACATATATGAAGTAAATCTCATTTAGTTTAATTGCGTTCTTTTGCCAGACAATCTAAATCCTTCCCTAACAACAACCTGTCGTCCCACAATCTGAATACTTTCCCAGCAAGAATTTTACATTATTATCAGAAGTGCTGATAAACAGATATAAAGCATGGAACTCCTCTGCCCTTCCGTCTCTGCTCCCTATACTGCTAGAGTGGGCTGAAGAGCTGCAGAACCAGTATCTCTGGGACCACTTGGTTATCAACACGGATAAAACCAAGGTTATGGTTTTTTATAAAAGGCTTAAGAAGTATGCCTGGAAAATTGACACTCATATCATCGACCAGGTAACCTCATACAAGTATTTGGGGATCTGGTATACGAACTTTGGTAATTGGTTGAACCAGCTGGAAGCAGTAAAATTGAACGGAACCCAGACCGTTGAAGGCTTACTCAAATTTTGGAGTTCAAAGGGTGGGAAGAAAACGAAGCCAATGCTCAAATTACTTGAGGGCAAACTGACCCCCACCCCCCTCCCCCACCCCCAGCTCCTGTTTGGAGCAGAAATATGGGGACTTGGCAGTCAGAACACCCTGGAGCTACTACAGAACAAAATCCTGAGAATTGTGCTAGGTACGCCTCATGGCACCCCAATTATCCTGTTAAAAGCAGAGTGTGGGATAGATCCCCTTGGGGACAAAATAAGGTTGGCCCATTTGGGGTATTGACTGAGGATACGTATAATACCAAGTAATCGTCTCCCCAGTCTTTGTTTGCAGGAACAGGAGAACTTTTTGGCTTCCTATAGGTGGCATAGGATTTAAACAACGGGGCCCGGAGGGGGAGGAGGGGGGAAGCTCTGTTGATGGGGAGGGTGGAGGGAGGGAGGAGAAGGAGGCGGAAATGGAGGAAGGGGAGTGGAGGGTGGTAACATCTCAGTTAGATTCTGATGCCCCTCTTGGAAGTGTGGATAGGGGAGTTATGGAGAGGGGGTTGCCAACATGTGTGGAAGAGGGTGGAGGGGGGTTGTTTTTTGGCGGTGCATCCTGGGTGGGTTTGGGGAGGGAAAGAGGAGAGCAGGAGGAGTTCGATGAGTTTTTTATGACCACTGATGTGGGGTTGGAGGGACCAGCTCCTCCTGGTGAGAGAGGGATGGAGGTGGTCAGGTTTTCCCTGGTGGCAGCAGGGGATGACTTGATGGAATGTGGGACCTACCCCGTTTTTGTAGGGGAGGTCACAGAATGGGATATTAGTGAGTCATAAGGGGGCTTGGGTTTAATAATTGTTGATTAAGTTGTATTTAAAATGATATTTGAATAGTATATTATGTTAAAATGTGGTTTATGACTTGGGTTCCCTGTGTGGATAAAACCCAGAATGTGTTTTGTGCTGTAAGACGCCTCGAGTCCTTTGGGAGAGAGGCGGGGTATAAATAAAAATGGAAATGGAAAATGGAAATAATTCCATAGACCAAAATTTGGCAAACTTGGGCTTCTCGGAATATAATTTACAGAATACCACCTTAACACAGGCCAGATCACAAATCCGTAGTAAGATCAGGGACATGATAATGCAGAATGATATTGCAGCAATCCGAGATCAACAGATTGCCCCCTGGTACCCGCTGCTTAAGCAGGGAGTGGTGTATGAGAATTATTTAACTGATATCAAGAACTTTAAAGTCAGAAGGGCTCTGACACTGGTGAGACTCAACATGATGCCTACCAAGGTCGCCGAGGGTAGATGCAGGGGTATTCCACCTGAGTTAAGATTTTGTTATTGTGGTCAAACAGTTGTAGAAGATCTGCCACATTATCTCTTGCACTTCCCTAAGACAACTGAGATTCGTAATGAGTTCTTTAGCCCCTGTTTTGAGGGCAGGGATGATTGGGACCAGCAAAAAGCAGATCTCATTTATTCTCACCAATCAGGACAAGGCAGTTGTGCAGCGTGCCACCAAAGGGATTTTCAAGTTGGAGATTTTTAGGAAGCAACAGTTTGGACCCCCTCAATCTGTGAAAGGAATGGCATAACGTTATTATAAAGGAATATATGCAGTAGTTATAGGGAAGTTCTGGCTAAGAAGTTTAAATTACAGGACGCCTTCCCAATAAGCGGTTTTTAACCCATGACAGACGCTGGGTGACTGCCTGCCCCCACGGAGCCCCACACAGAGCTGGACGAGGGTTACAAATGAGATCCGAAGGGTTTAGGAACTGCTGGTTAATCCCCAGCATGGATAGCTTCAGGGAACCTCACTGCCCAATCTCTGCTGCCAGATAGCAAAATAAACACCCCTAACGTAATTTATTACTGGCAGTGCTAGGAGATGGGCTCCAGTTTTAGAACCTAGAACTATTCCCCCAGATGCTTAGACTGTCTTTTGGGATGGGAAGTCCTTCTAACCACTTACATCAATGGTCCTAATCTCGTACCGTGGCATTTTGCTCTATCATATGCCCGGTTGGCAGCAATCGAATTACAGGCTGGGGTCAAAAGCTACTGCTACAAGACTTGGGCGGGGTAAGGGACACCTATACTGAAGGGTACTTGGGCATAGTCGGGGTTTATTGGAGTGGGTACTGCTTTGAGGTCCACACTGATCCGCCATGCTTTGTACTGTTTTTATTGTGTTTTGTACAGACTTTGTTATGGCCTACGGCCAAACGATAAAGATTGAATTAATTGATTGGTATCTCTGGGGCTCTTCCCTATGTACACAGTCAACTCAATAGCATTCAGTGCTTTTCCTGCAGTTTACAAACCATTTACTCCGGAGTAGCCCCACTGAAGCCCTTCAGTTCTGTCTAGTTACCGGCCTGAAGAAAGGATGCATTGCATGGCTTACACTTGCCAAGAGACGTTGGTCCAATGAAAGATATTATCTAAACTACTTTGTATCCATCGATTCCTTTTTTTTATATTGACATGGCAACCACACTCTCTCTAAACTATATATTTAAAATAATCCTCCTGTCTGCTTTCTTGTACCTGCTTGTTGAAATCACTTTTAATTTCTGTTTTGCTAGTATTTATTTATTTTTTATTTTTATTTAGCAAATTTATACCCCGCCCCCTCCTGCAACGCAGCTCGGGGCGGCTTCCAACAATCAATTTTAAAACATTTAAAATTCATTTTAAAATATTAAATATAAAATATACCATATAAAACAGGTCTAGAAAAATAATAAATAAATGGGTGGGGGACTAAAATCATCCCTCCCCACCCTCCCTCCCAAAGGCCTGGGCAAACAGCCAGGTCTTACAGTTCCGCCGAAATGTTAAAAGGCTTGGGGCCAGGCGAGCTTCCTCCGGAAGGGAGTTCCACAGCC
>QEPC01001904.1:91504-109965 GCA_003113815.1 Sphenodon punctatus | reverse complement strand
ATCTCAGGCAAGGGGGCTGGGCGCTGCAATGGCTGCTGCAGGCTGGGAGCCTCTGGGGGCGGGCGTGCCCCTTTGGCCTGTGGCTGAGCCCTCCCAGGGGGTGGAGCCTCGCTTACCTGGAGGGGATGGAGACGCTGTCTCAGGCAAGGGGGCTGGGCGCTGCAATGGCTGCTGCAGTAGAGCTCCCATTTGTTATCCTTGATGAAGAGAATGGCTCTTTAAAACATGACCATATATAGTAAATGCAGGAAAGAGTGTATAACTCATCACTACATGTGATTGCAAAGGTTTTATATTGAATGAATGAGCCAAATCTCTTGCAATGTAAATATTATAAATACTTGGCGAGGAATATTAAATTGCAGTTAGAGCACTTCATAAAGTGTTTAGAAATGCTTGACATAGATGAATGGCTGTTTTAATTAGTGTAGCATCTGAGCCTTTTCAATGACACCAGATAGACAGGATCCTGGAGACAGAAGACTCAGCTGTTAATGTCTGGGACAGTGATAGTCTGAAGATAGGCCATCTCACTTTATTATAGTACAATGAAATGTGACCACCTCGCCAGAATAGAACCCTGGGAAGTCTCCATTTCTAAATCCTCACTTGTTTATAATAGTTCAGCTTCTTTTGGCAGGGAACTCAAGTAAGTGAAGGAGCAGGAGCAGAGGGGCATTGGGTGAAAGGGGAGCAAGAGGGAATATACACTTTTTCCTTTTTTACTTAAGTTAAAAATTTAGTTTGTCATTCCATTTTTTGACAAGTGCAAATAAAAACCTTTGATTGATGCACATTCACCCACCACTCGAAAGACTTAATGTGTTCAATTGATATTTATTTATTTATTTAAATTTATATCCGGCACTGTCCCAAAGGCTCAGAGTGAGTAACAATATATAAAACCAGGCATAGATACATTAAATAAAAATATATAAATTACTTAAAACAACCAACCCTTCTCTACACTCATACATGCACCTTATTCTCACCTGCGAAACAAAAAGATCTTGCATTACCTCTAGGGATGGGTGAACACGATTCGGGATTTTGGAGTTCAGACCGAACTCGGCCAGTTCAGTCAATGGAACTGAAGTTCCGAACCGAACTCGATTTCCGAACCAAACCAAATTTCCGAACTCGGTTCGATTCACCCATCCCTATAAGATAATATTCCATTTAGTTCAATGGGGTTTTAATTTCTGAACTCTGTTTGGAAGTTCGGAGTTCCTGGCTCACTTCATAAGAACATAAGTAGTGCCATACTGAGTCAGACCAATGGTCCATCAAGCCCAGCATCCTGTCCTCTGACAGTGGCCAATCTCGATCGCATGGGAGAAGAACCAACAGTCACAGTGATCACTGGTCAATTCATTCCCCGTTGTTCACTCCCAGCTCCCGACAGTAAGAAGTTAATCCCATAAGCTACTTCGTTAGTAGCCATTAATGGACCTACTCTCCAAGAACTTTTCCAGTCCTTTTTTAAACCCAGCTATACTACTGGCCTTGACAACATCCTCTGGCAACAAATTCCATAAGTTAATTATGCTTTGAGTGAAAAAGTACTTCCTTTTATTTGTTTTAAATCTGCCAGCAGCTAGTTTCATGGAGTGTCCCCTAATTCTAGTACTATTTGAGAGGGTAAATAACCGTTCCCTATCTACTCGTTCCACACCACTCAAGATTTTATAAACCTCTATCATGTCCCCTCTCAGTCTTCTCTAAACTGAAGATACCCAGGTTGTCAAGCCTCTCTTTGTACGGAAGCTGTTCTATACCCTTTATCATTCTTGTTGCTCTTCTCTGTACCTTTTCTAGTTCAGCTCCATCTTTTTTGAGATGGGGCAACCAGAACTGCACACAGTATTCCAGGTGCGGTTGCACCATTGATTTGTATAGAAGCATTATGACATCTTCAGTTTTATTCTCTATCCCTCTGCAAATAACTCCTAACATTCTGTTTGCTTTTTTGACCACTGCGGCACGCTGTGCTGAGGATTTCAGTGTATTGTCCACAATCACTCCCAGATTCTTTTCCTGAGTGGTAACTCCTAGCATAGCACCCAGCATTGTGTACTCCATAGTTTGAGTTATTTTTCCCTATGTGCATCACTTTGCACTTGTCCACATTAAATCTCATCTGCCATTTAGAAACCCAGGCACCCAGTCTCATAAGATCCTGTTGCAGTTCTTCACAGTCTGCTCGTATTTTAACTACTTTGAATAACTTGGTGTCACTTCAGAGGCTGTGATGGGAAATAGGGAATGGGGTATTCCTTTAGATAAGTTCAAGGTTTTGGTGTTGATCTACAAGGCCCTTCACAGTCTGGGCCCCTCGTACCACAGGGGCCACCTCGCCCTCCGCGCCCCAGAGCAGCTCCTTCGGTCTGCTGGGGGTGCCTTCTTGGAGGTCCCCCGCGTTAAGCGGGGGGCCACAATGGAGAGGGCATTCTCGGTAGCCGGGCCACGCCTCTGGAACTCCCTTCCGGAGGAAGCTCGCCTGGCCCCAAACCTATTGACATTCCGGCAAAGCTGTAACACCTAGCTGTTCGCCCAGGCCTTTGGGGAGGGGGGGGTTAGAGGGTTTTATCTCCCCTACCCTATTTATTGTTTTACTGTTTCCCCGGGCCCTATTTTAATTCCTTGAATTGTTTTTGATGTATTTTAAATTGTTATATGTATTTTATATGTATTTTTTTTTGTATTGTTGGAAGCCACCCCAAGCTGTTCTCAGGAGGGGCGGGGTAAAAATCTAGAAAATAAATAAATAAATAAATAAATATGTGGGGACTGTGATGTGGCATGTGAAACAATATACACAGAACACATGTAGCATACATGTTCCTGGTGTGAGTACTCTATGCTCACATTTACTAGTCGTGTCTGGTATCAAAAAGCAGATTGTGAGCCCAAAAGCAACACTGTTGTCTAGAGACAGATAAGCAGAACAATAGAGATGACAATTCCAGTTTTAATTTATATCCCGCAGCTCTCCCGCCAAAGGTGGCTCGAGGTGGCTAACAAGCAATATATAATACAGAAACAATATATGATGCACAATGCATCAATACAATTTAAACATCAATAGAGGCAAACGAAACCTCTTTTCAATCAATAACCCCCAAATACAAAAATACATCATCATATCACGNAGGCTGGGAGCCTCTGGGGGCGGGCGTGCCCCTTTGGCCTGTGGCTGAGCCCTCCCAGGGGGTGGAGCCTCGCTTACCTGGAGGGGATGGAGACGCTGTCTCAGGCAAGGGGGCTGGGCGCTGCAATGGCTGCTGCAGTAGAGCTCCCATTTGTTATCCTTGATGAAGAGAATGGCTCTTTAAAACATGACCATATATAGTAAATGCAGGAAAGAGTGTATAACTCATCACTACATGTGATTGCAAAGGTTTTATATTGAATGAATGAGCCAAATCTCTTGCAATGTAAATATTATAAATACTTGGCGAGGAATATTAAATTGCAGTTAGAGCACTTCATAAAGTGTTTAGAAATGCTTGACATAGATGAATGGCTGTTTTAATTAGTGTAGCATCTGAGCCTTTTCAATGACACCAGATAGACAGGATCCTGGAGACAGAAGACTCAGCTGTTAATGTCTGGGACAGTGATAGTCTGAAGATAGGCCATCTCACTTTATTATAGTACAATGAAATGTGACCACCTCGCCAGAATAGAACCCTGGGAAGTCTCCATTTCTAAATCCTCACTTGTTTATAATAGTTCAGCTTCTTTTGGCAGGGAACTCAAGTAAGTGAAGGAGCAGGAGCAGAGGGGCATTGGGTGAAAGGGGAGCAAGAGGGAATATACACTTTTTCCTTTTTTACTTAAGTTAAAAATTTAGTTTGTCATTCCATTTTTTGACAAGTGCAAATAAAAACCTTTGATTGATGCACATTCACCCACCACTCGAAAGACTTAATGTGTTCAATTGATATTTATTTATTTATTTAAATTTATATCCGGCACTGTCCCAAAGGCTCAGAGTGAGTAACAATATATAAAACCAGGCATAGATACATTAAATAAAAATATATAAATTACTTAAAACAACCAACCCTTCTCTACACTCATACATGCACCTTATTCTCACCTGCGAAACAAAAAGATCTTGCATTACCTCTAGGGATGGGTGAACACGATTCGGGATTTTGGAGTTCAGACCGAACTCGGCCAGTTCAGTCAATGGAACTGAAGTTCCGAACCGAACTCGATTTCCGAACCAAACCAAATTTCCGAACTCGGTTCGATTCACCCATCCCTATAAGATAATATTCCATTTAGTTCAATGGGGTTTTAATTTCTGAACTCTGTTTGGAAGTTCGGAGTTCCTGGCTCACTTCATAAGAACATAAGTAGTGCCATACTGAGTCAGACCAATGGTCCATCAAGCCCAGCATCCTGTCCTCTGACAGTGGCCAATCTCGATCGCATGGGAGAAGAACCAACAGTCACAGTGATCACTGGTCAATTCATTCCCCGTTGTTCACTCCCAGCTCCCGACAGTAAGAAGTTAATCCCATAAGCTACTTCGTTAGTAGCCATTAATGGACCTACTCTCCAAGAACTTTTCCAGTCCTTTTTTAAACCCAGCTATACTACTGGCCTTGACAACATCCTCTGGCAACAAATTCCATAAGTTAATTATGCTTTGAGTGAAAAAGTACTTCCTTTTATTTGTTTTAAATCTGCCAGCAGCTAGTTTCATGGAGTGTCCCCTAATTCTAGTACTATTTGAGAGGGTAAATAACCGTTCCCTATCTACTCGTTCCACACCACTCAAGATTTTATAAACCTCTATCATGTCCCCTCTCAGTCTTCTCTAAACTGAAGATACCCAGGTTGTCAAGCCTCTCTTTGTACGGAAGCTGTTCTATACCCTTTATCATTCTTGTTGCTCTTCTCTGTACCTTTTCTAGTTCAGCTCCATCTTTTTTGAGATGGGGCAACCAGAACTGCACACAGTATTCCAGGTGCGGTTGCACCATTGATTTGTATAGAAGCATTATGACATCTTCAGTTTTATTCTCTATCCCTCTGCAAATAACTCCTAACATTCTGTTTGCTTTTTTGACCACTGCGGCACGCTGTGCTGAGGATTTCAGTGTATTGTCCACAATCACTCCCAGATTCTTTTCCTGAGTGGTAACTCCTAGCATAGCACCCAGCATTGTGTACTCCATAGTTTGAGTTATTTTTCCCTATGTGCATCACTTTGCACTTGTCCACATTAAATCTCATCTGCCATTTAGAAACCCAGGCACCCAGTCTCATAAGATCCTGTTGCAGTTCTTCACAGTCTGCTCGTATTTTAACTACTTTGAATAACTTGGTGTCACTTCAGAGGCTGTGATGGGAAATAGGGAATGGGGTATTCCTTTAGATAAGTTCAAGGTTTTGGTGTTGATCTACAAGGCCCTTCACAGTCTGGGCCCCTCGTACCACAGGGGCCACCTCGCCCTCCGCGCCCCAGAGCAGCTCCTTCGGTCTGCTGGGGGTGCCTTCTTGGAGGTCCCCCGCGTTAAGCGGGGGGCCACAATGGAGAGGGCATTCTCGGTAGCCGGGCCACGCCTCTGGAACTCCCTTCCGGAGGAAGCTCGCCTGGCCCCAAACCTATTGACATTCCGGCAAAGCTGTAACACCTAGCTGTTCGCCCAGGCCTTTGGGGAGGGGGGGGTTAGAGGGTTTTATCTCCCCTACCCTATTTATTGTTTTACTGTTTCCCCGGGCCCTATTTTAATTCCTTGAATTGTTTTTGATGTATTTTAAATTGTTATATGTATTTTATATGTATTTTTTTTTGTATTGTTGGAAGCCACCCCAAGCTGTTCTCAGGAGGGGCGGGGTAAAAATCTAGAAAATAAATAAATAAATAAATAAATATGTGGGGACTGTGATGTGGCATGTGAAACAATATACACAGAACACATGTAGCATACATGTTCCTGGTGTGAGTACTCTATGCTCACATTTACTAGTCGTGTCTGGTATCAAAAAGCAGATTGTGAGCCCAAAAGCAACACTGTTGTCTAGAGACAGATAAGCAGAACAATAGAGATGACAATTCCAGTTTTAATTTATATCCCGCAGCTCTCCCGCCAAAGGTGGCTCGAGGTGGCTAACAAGCAATATATAATACAGAAACAATATATGATGCACAATGCATCAATACAATTTAAACATCAATAGAGGCAAACGAAACCTCTTTTCAATCAATAACCCCCAAATACAAAAATACATCATCATATCACGCCCCCCGCAACATTTTCCAACATTTCCCGCACACACCCCACTACTTCCCACCCTCCACTCTGCTGCCACCAGGGGGAGGCCTCTCTCCCCCCCACCCTTCCTGCTCTCACCAGGAGCGGGGGGAACCCTTCAACAATAAATAATATATAGAATTATCTATGATGCACAATGCATCCATACAATGTAAATCATCAATAAACCAAAAACATAACCCCATTAATCAACAACTACTACAATACCCCAACCCCTACATACAAAACACAGCGATACATCATCCCCCATCATACAGGCTATGCCCCTCCTCACAGGGAGGCCTCCCCCACCTCCCCCCAGGGCCACTCCCTGTCTTCTCACCACAGGGGTTGACCCTATTTATATTTTCTTTGATTTGCACTCTTGAATCCAACCTTGCACTGTACTTATTTTGATTTCACAAATATAAAATTCTTTTAACTAAGCCTTGTGTACTTGTGTGGTACTGACACTGGGGGACACAATTTAGGGGAGAACTAAGTTAGAGACTTGGGTGAATCTTTTAATTCAATCTCTGTGCCTTGGAAACTCTGGGGTACGGGTGACAACGGAGTCTGACCTCTTTACAAACTGGGGCAGTTCTGGAGGGAGCTGGGTCCAGTGGGGACTGTAAATGAGGAAACTGAGTCACGGCTTGTAGAGGTGTGCACCAGGGACCCATTTTGTTTTTTGTTTGTTTTCATTATTTAAATATTTTGTTTTTGTAAATATCAAAATTTCATTTTTGCTTTCGTTTTCTATTTCCATTGGTTTCAATGGAAAACACATTTTTGGCTGTAATATTTTTATTTTTCATATATTTGGATGAAACTTGGAGAGTTTGTACCTCCAATGGAAGGCATTATGTGTACCAAATGTCAGAAAGACTGGATAAAGGAATTAGATTTTATAAGCAGTTGAATTAGGTTATTTTACAAAGATCTACATATGCATTCCTGGCTGTAACTTCTTTGTCTCCATCGAATGTGGATGAAACTTGGCAATTTCATACCCCTCCCCATGTTTACTATCTATGACAACTTTCTGAAGGATTGGATCAAGGGTCCTGGTGGTATAAGCAATTAACTTATAAATGTATGTCTGACTGTAACATCTGTACAGTCCAAACCAGTGTACATGAAATTTGGCAGAGCTGTATCTCGCACTTTCATGATCATCTTTGCCAAATATCGGAAAGATGTGATAAAGTGTCCCAATTTTATAAGCCTGCACAACATATGCAGAGAATGAGTCTATGTCAGGGATTCTCTTACATGTCACTGTGGTATAAGACCTGTTTGTGATTCCAATTGGCCAACAGAAATGTTAACTAAATATTCTCATTCTGTGCTGTAACCACCCCAGTTTCTCTCCCCCACTTGTTACTGGGAAGTTGGAAGCATCTGTTTAGGAAAGAGCCAATAGAGATTCTTATGTCCTCTGTCACAGTGCTGCAGGATGTGATTGTGATGATACTTGGTCAGCCTGGATGTGTAAAGTATGCCTCCTGATTGCTAGGATGCTATCCCCAAAGTTCCAGTTATGTCCCTCCTATGCCCGCCTCAGGGCTGCCCCCATGCCCGCCTCAAAGTCACCACCAATTGGTCCTGTAAAGCTGGAAGCATGCAGTAATTAGCCAGTGAATGTTTCTGTCCATCTGTTGAGTTGCTCCCCATCCCCCTTCCTACTGCCTCCCTCCCCCAGCCATGCCAGGTGCCTGCCTCTGACTGGCACTGCATGTGCTGTAGGGATGTGCAAACAGAACGCGGTTCGGATGTTCGGTCATTCGGCCGTTCGGTTCAGGAACCGAGTTTGGGTTTGGTCATTCAGTCCAGGAATCGAATTCAAATTCGGTCGTTTGGTTCGGCAGCATTCGATTCAGCCGAACATTTGGCGGAGTTAGGTATCAGTTTCAGTATCGTTTTTATATTTTTATTTATTTAAATTTGTAATCTAATATTATATATATCTACACTAACTCTAACTGCTATTGACTTCTAAAACCTATGGAACTAAATGGAATATTATCTAATATCTAAAGGCCTAGTCCTACAAACACACTATAAAATATTAAAACTGAATCACTACACACTATCTCTATCTATCTATCTCTTCTCTATAACTAAGGTAACTCCTACAACTATCTATATCTATATCTATAGTAACTACACGCACACAGGGATGAGAGGGCAGGGGGGTGGGGAGACATAGACAGTTCACACCAAACAACACAGGGAGGGGTACAAAACTGAAATGAAACCTAAATCAATCTAATCCTACTCTAAATAAATCCAAAAACAGGGGAAGGGAATCAGGGATGGAATATATAAACGGAGGAGGAGAGGATTCAATGGAGGGTAGGGAAAAAGAACACAAGGATGGGTAAAAAATAAAACCTAAATCTATCTAATCTAATCTAAATAAATGATACTAGGGAGGTAAATGTGTGGGATGGGTGAAATAGGAGGAGGATGGCAATGGATTAGGAACACAGACTGCTAGGAGAGGGAGACTTCTGAAAATGCCTGCTGTCAGGAACAGTAGCTAGCTCAGAAGGTGTTGGAAGGGGGAAGGGCAATGACTTTTGTCACTTGCTGCACCCGCCTTACCACAAGCCCCATTGGCTCTGTGCATCCTAGCCCCTCCGTCCCCCATGTCTAATCGCAGACTGTGAAGCCAGTGGTCTGAGGAGAAAAAGGATGGTTATTGGACAGACTGGCTGCTACTCCAAGCCTCTCCAGCCCTGGTGCCAGGAAGTCTACTCCTCAGCTGCTTCCCCCTCCCTGGACCTTCTAGTTATGTTTTTGCTGCCTGAATTCACCCAAACGCGGCCGAACTGTTAGGTCGTTTTCGAGTTCAGGTTTGGTCTGTTCGGGTTCGGTTCGGTCGTCCGAATGGACCGAGTTTGGTCCGAACTTCCGAATTGTGTTCGCACATCCCTAATGTGCTGCTATTTATCTGGATAATGAACTTCAAGGGAACAATTTCAATTGCTTATAAAATTGTGGCCCTTTATCAAATTGTTCTGTACATTGGTAGAGATGACAGGGAAGGTGTGGGATATATTCCTGTCAAATGTCTTGTAAACAGGATGTGATATAAAAAATGTTTTGGCTGGAAATGCATTTTCAAGTTAATGGCTTATAACATCAGGACGCTTTATGCAATATTTCTGAAATTTTTCAGGATTGGTAATGGGGAGAGCCATAATATTCCCAGGTTTCATGAAAATAGGATGAAAGTTAAAGACGCTGTAGCCAGAAATGTGTATGGAACTTTTCTTAAAATCACAACATTCAATTACTTATAAAATAGGTTTCCTTTATCCAATACTTTCGAAATTTGGTACACGTAGTGGCGAGATTGTAACCCCAATGGAGGACAAGTTTCATCAGAATTGAATAAGAAACAAAAATGTTATAGATGGAACTATGTTTTCCAGTTTTTTCCCATTATTTCAAAAACAAAAATTCGTTTTTGTTTTTGCTGCTATTATTTTTCATTTTCGTTATTACAATAACAAAAAAGAAAATGAACATTTTTATTTTCATTATCATAATAATGAAAATGAATTGTACATCCCTATTGCCTGGGCCTTTTGGTCCCTGGATGAGAAATGTGTATTGCTAAAGGAAAGATCTTAAACCTATTGTAAAGAGGAGAGCACTTGACACTGGGATGCCAAACTATCTAACGATAATAGAGTCTATCAAGCAATCCCCATGGTTTCCTATTATGAAGATATCACAAGGTTTAGAATTCTGTATTACTGCCCAATGGCACAGTATTCTGGCACAAAATTCTGTATTACTGTCCAGTGGCACAGTATTCTGGCACAAAATTCTGTATTACTGTCCAATGCTTAAGAAAAGACCACTCATCGATGTCAATCTATGCATTTGGATGTTTTTAGAGACAATATAACTGATGTTTGCCCATGTGGTGCAGGAATGAAGACCTTCCACATTATCCGCTCAAGTGTACAAATGTTTATGTTATCCAAGAAAAATGGTTATCATCATTGATTTCTCAGGTATTCACCCATACAACTGTCCATAAGAGCAAATATTTTCTGGTCAGCAATGCACTGATGGCAACATGACTTTATTTGCTTGAGTAGCAGTGGCAGCTGGTGTTTTTGGAGGCTGGTGAGGAAGTGGGTGGGTTGAACCTATTGCCGGTGGCTTTGCTGCCAACGGGCCTAGGGATGGAGCCAGGGCAATGGTAGGTGGAGCCAGGGCAACGATAGGCGGAGTCAGGGCAACGGTAGGCGGAGCCATCAATGCACATGCACACACAGAGCATGCAAAGCAAACCATCTTAAGCCAACAATATTATGTGAAGTCCTTAGCACACCACAAAAACAGCAGCGTTGAGCTCCATTTGTTCCTTGGCACCCAAAACATGCTACACAGTTCTGTTGCAATGTAAAAGACAGCTAATGTAACCAGACAGGGAACATTCATACAAAAATTAGCCATAGTGAACCAACACGTGACATGGCATTCTTGCAGAAAAGCCAAACTGGCACTGCAAAGAGGCCATTTTAAAACACAGGGAACATTCCAGCAAAGATTAGAAACCCATCCAAGCCCCGAGGTCACCTTACCCAAAAAACAGAAAGCAGGTAGTTAAGATGGAAAACCGCAACGGGACCATTTTAACCAAGAGTAGTCATGACCAGTGAGGGCCCCCAC
This sequence comes from Sphenodon punctatus, assembly GCA_003113815.1. Lineage (NCBI taxonomy): Eukaryota > Metazoa > Chordata > Lepidosauria > Sphenodontia > Sphenodontidae > Sphenodon > Sphenodon punctatus. Next base: position 98,992 of record QEPC01001904.1, on the reverse strand, counting down.
AAAATGGCCACCGCTTTTGCACATGCTTGGGAGAGGAGGAGGGGGAGCCAGCTGTGCACATGCAAACACAGAGAAAGCAAAGCAAACCATCTTAAGCCAACAATATTATGTCAAGTCCCTAGCACACCACAAAAGCAGCAGCGTGGACTCAGGTGGCGAAAGAGCTAAGGCTGGTTCTACTGCCTGCCATGATACCTATTGCTAGCCTATTGCTATTAGTAGTGGAGATCTACAGAAAAGTCATTAGATGATATCCCCTCCCAGTGCATGAGAACTATGCTTCAAAGACCTATTTGAGAGTCAAGTAGGACCTATGTTGGCCCTGCGATAAAGTGAATTGACCCTGAACTTGAGAGTAAAATTTATCCCTCGGCTCTTTTCCAAGATTCCTTCAGATTTTATGATTGGAATTTATGAATCCACCTTGGAGAATTTATGAATTCACCAGAATTTATGAATCTACCTTGGAGTGGAGTCATCTAGTACCCGCTGTGACATGTTTGTGGATTATTTTGCAGAAAAAATCACTTGGATTCACCATGGTTTTGACACCGCATTTTCTGCAGTGGGACAATTTGAGATTATGGAAGCCCCGCCTTGTCCATGTTTGTGGGATCAGTTTCGGCAGGTGACCCCTACCGATGCAGAGGATGTTCTTGGGGCTCTTAGGGCTACCTGTTGTGAAATGGACCTCTGCCCATCCTGGTGGGGGTGGTCAATGCCTCCCTTAGGGAGGGCAGGGTGGCGGGCTGCCTCAAGGAGGCAGTGGTATGGCCCCTGCTCAAGAAACCATCGTTTGACTTGACTCCCTTGCCAGCTACCGGCCAGTCTCTAACCTTCCCTTTTTAGGGAAGGTTATTGAGCGGGTAGTGGCCCGGCAGTTGCAGGATCATCTGGATCATGTTGGATCATGTTGGTTTTCTTGATCCCTTGCAGTCAGGATTTTGCTTGGGTTATGGCACTGAGACTGCACTTGTGGCGTTGGTCGACGACCTGCGCCAGGAATTAGATGAGGGATGCTCAGCCCTTCTGATTTCTGTTAGATCTGTTGGCTTCTTTTGATACCGTTAACCATGAAATGTTGGTGACGCACCTACGGGAACGGGTGGGCGGTACGGTTCTTGACTGGTTCCGCTCCTTCCTGGCCAGAAGAACTCAGCGAGTGGTGCTTGGGGATTATTTTTCATCATACCAAGACCTCTCATGTGGAGTACCACAAGATTCTGTTTTGTCCCCTCTCCTGTTCAATGTGTATATGCAGCCGCTTGGCAAGGTGGTCAGAAGGTTTGGCGTGTGGTGTCATTAATATGCTGATGACACCCAGCTTTACCTCTCCTTTTCATCGGACCCAGGCCCGGCAGTCTCGGTGCTTATTGGGTGTCTGGCAGCTGTGGGGGATTGGATGAGGGCGTATCAACTAAAGCTGAATCTCGATAAGATGGAGGAGATGCTGGTGGGTAAGGCAGCGGGAGTGACAGCCCCCATAATTGATGGAGTCTGCCCTCCACTGGTTCCCCAGGTACAGAGTCTGGGGGTGCTCCTTGACTCGCAGCTCCGCTTGGATGCTCAGGTGGAGTCTGTGGCAAGGAGTGTGTTAGGACACGGACCCACTCCATGAGTGAATATTGGGGGCTGGTACCCAAATATCCAAAAGACCTCTTAAATTTAGGGGGAATTAGCAAAATTTATTCAAAGGGTCCGCGCATGTCCACTGGGATCAGTCAGAGGATGTGATGCACTGCCGGCTGGCTGGAATTTCCCTCCCACACCCCAAAGCAGAAAGGGAATACTCTGATACAAAATGAAGGAGATTTATTATTATTATTAATATTAATAATAATAATAATAATAATAATAGCTTTATTCCTGTGTGACCGTAGTCATTGCAGAGCACAAAATAAATAACACATATTTACAATTTAAATAATCAACAATACAATTTAAACAGTTTAACAACGATAACACATAATAACTAATAATAATTGGGAATAACATCCCTTGTTATAAAATTTTGCATCCTTTTCAGAATAATTATATCCCATCCCACTACCAAAAGCGGGCTCTGTCCCCCCCTAATGATTTTTGCAATAGTAAACCAATCTCAAAAATTGAACCACCGCAGTAGTCACATCTGGGGAACTATCTCCCAACAATCTTGCATAGAAAATCAAAGGTCTGCCTGGGTAGGGGGCAATCACTGGGGAGATGACTCTCCTACGGGCAACCTCATAGATAGGACATTCTAAGAGTATTTACGTCAAAGACTCCACACGGTGCAGAGGGCATTTGCACAGTCTCTGGGCGAGCGGAGTACCATAATAACGCCCCTCAACCATGGCCGAGGGGAAGTAGTTGGTCTTTGCAAGCAAAAACAATCTCCTTTCCTGGAGAGAAAACCCCTGATCCAAATATGGGGATAGAATTAGAGAGTCATTAGCCCATACTAAATAAGAGGCCTGGGAGCTCTGCTTCGTGATATTTGACCTCAGATCCTGCAGGGCTATATCTGCCAATCTTCTCAAGACCAGCCTCTTGGCAGCCTTATAGTCCAGAGAGGCAAGAGACACTGGGCAAAAACCCAATTCTTTTATCTTTAAATTAACAACCGTAATCCAACCATTTTGGAATCTTTCTCTAACTGTCAGGAGAGCTAGAGGTGCGGATAGCCCAAACAGCAGTCTGAGTCAATAGTTGAGCGCTGCAGCCCAGATCTTCTCTGAAACAGACTGAAGACCACATTCCACACGGAGCACCAGGGAACTGACCCCCAGGGGGACAGCCAGAAAAGCACAAATAAATCCTGCTTGCACTTTTTCCAGGCTTTCCTCCCTCCCCAAGGCCCAAAAATGAGCCCCATACAATAAGGAGGGAAGGCATTTCTGGGGGAAAAAATCCTGATCACTGGGCAGACCAAATGGCCACCCCGAGATTATTATTTTTATTATTATTAATAAACATTTATAAAGCGCCAGTAACAACCTGGCGCTGTACAGAACATATAATCAGCTGCGGTCCCTACCTGTGGCTTACAATCTAAAAGACAAGGAGGGGGAGACAAGGAGAGGGGACAGCGGGAGAGACATGGGAGAAGACAAACAAACATTCAGGCGGATGCGAAGTCTCAGGTGCGTGTACTTGGCTTGGTTACAAGGTGGTCGGTAGCAGCAGTCAGCAGAGGAGGGCTGACAGTAAGAGCAAGGGGAAAGACTAGAGGGCATTGGGAAAGGCAGCATGGAAAAGGTGGGTCTTGAGGAGGGATTTGAAGGAGCGGAGGGAGGAGGCGAGGCGGACGTCGGCAGGGAGGGAGTTCCAGGCATGCGGGGCAGCGAGGGAGAAGGGACGAAGGCGGTTGGGCGAGCAGGAGAAGCGAGGGAGAGCGAGGGAGGGGACAGCGGAAGAGCGGAGAGCGCGCGCAGGAGCGCGTAGGGCGATTAGGTCCGAGAGGTAAGGGGGAGCTTGGTCATGGAGCGATTTGAACGTGAAAACCAGGAGTTTGAACAGGATACGTTCAGGAAGGGGGAGCCAGTGAAGGGAGAGGAGGAGAGGCGTCACATGGTCGAAGCGACGGGCAGAGTGAATGACCTTGGCGGCAGAGTTTTGGATCGCCACAAGGGGGGACAGGTGGGAGCGAGGGAGGCCAGCAAGGAGGAGGTTGCAGTAGTCGAGGCGAGAGATAACCATGGCATGAACAAGGATTTTGGCCGAGGAGACAGATAGAAAGGGGCGAATGCGGGCAATGTTGAGGAGAGCGAATCGGCAGGATTTGGCCACAGAGTCAATGTAAGGTTTAAAGGAGAGGTGCGTGTCAAAAATGAAGCCCAAGATCTGAAAAAGAAGAGCAAGACCTTCTTATATACTCTGGCCTTGCTTAATTTGCCCAACCTCCATTTGCCTGAAGCAAAAGTCCAAGATATTTGTAAATTTTAACCTGTTGAACCTCTCTGCCCCTCATCCTCCACTTATGGACCAACTTTTTATGCGTGAAAATTATTATCTTGGTTTTCTCGTAATTTATCTCTAAATAGTTGTCCCTACAGTAGTTCCAGAAAGCCTCGAGCGAGCGCCTTAACCCCACTTGTGAGTAGGAGAGGAGAACTGTCATCTGTGTAAAGTAAACACGATATAGTAGAGCCAAAAATCTGAGGGGGGTGGCATGAGGGAGCAGAGAGTGCCTGGACCACATCATTCAAATAAACGTTAAAAAGATATAGGGCCAGGACACACCACTGTTTAACTCCCCTACCTATCGCAATTTGGGATGACAGAGCACCCTGATGGTTTAAACGGGCTCTCATAGAGGCGTTCTGGTATAATCATCTAATGAGAGACAGGAGACAACAATCAATACCCAAAGCTTGAAGTTTTTGCCATAAACGATCCCTTGGAACTAAATCAAAGGCAGCGCGAAGGTCAATAAAAGCCACGTAAAGCGACTTTCGAGTGGCCGTATATTTGTAAACCAGATGAGTTAGGATGAAACAGTGGTCATACATAGAACACCCTCCCCTAAATCCTATCTGCTCCCTAGCTATGGTGTTATACTCCATTAACCAGTCAATTAGTCTCACCGATAAATATTTCGCGTAGAGCTTACTAATGACATTCAGCAGGCTAATAGGTCTATAATTCCATGGCAATGTGGGACATCCTTTTTTAAATATAGGGGCCACTATGGCCGTCCCCCAGTCACTAGGCACAGCCCCGGCTGCATGGGAGATTTATTGACAAAGAACTAAGTATAATACATAAGCAGTTCACCCATGGGACAATTACAATGATACAAGTAATTTCCTATACCCTCCCACCAAGCACAGTTGACATATACACACTCAATAATTTACAAAGCAAAACCCTCCAGTCTTGTTACCCTGGTGTAAGTGGACGTTGTGAGAGGGGGCAAAGGGGAAAATAATCAATATTACCTATTCCGTCCTGTTGAAAAGGGACAGGTAACCCTGTCCAGAAGCTTGGACAGACCAAAGAGAGGTAGTGATCTTGGAGAAATCCTTGAGGCAAGCATGCACAGAGTAACCTGCTTGTGTCTGCATTCAAGAATGACCCAATTTGCTCATGGGGTAAGGGCAGTTATAGGTTTCTGAGAGATGAGGCAAGGAATCCCAAAGGCACTTCTTGCTCAAAAGGAGTCCCAAAGGCACTTTGTGCACAAAAGGGCTCCCAGAGGCGTTCAGGAATGCTAGGGCTAAAAAAGAAACCCTTGCATGATGTGTGGGGGAAATAGAGCCTTGGAGGATTTCAGTGGGAGGCATGGCAGGATGAACAAAAAGGCAAAAGGGAGTTTCTATAGACAGGGGAAGAAGACTATTCTTAAACAGGCATGGAGCAATCAGCCTAACGATCGATCTATTGCTTGCTCAGAGTTTTGGGTGGCCATGGAGGGCTCATCTCAAAAGAGGGAGGCCACCTGTTTTTGACTGCTACATCATTTACCCAGGAGCCTCCCTTGTTTCATTCTCTTATTCCTTCCAACCAGACCAGTTTTGCATGGGGCGTTTTCTTTCTTTTTCCTTTTTCCCCTGCTGTTCCCCTGCACCCTTTGACCTGCATCTCGTGGGGTGCTGCCAAGGGCAGGTGGTGGTGGTGGTGGTTTGGGGGGGGGAATTGTGTTGTTCCTAACTCGCCAATTACATCTGGTGCATCAGCTTCAGCCATATGTTTTGGACTCTGACCTGGCCACTGTCATTCATCACCTCTAGGCTAGACTACAGTAATGCGCTCTATGTGGGGCTACCCATGGTGACGGTTTGGAGACTGTAGCTGGTGCAGAATGCGTCGGCCCATCTCCTGGTGGGACTGGGCCACCGGTAACATATTACACCAGTTCTTTGGTCTCTGCACTGGCTGCCTATAGTCTTCCGGGCCTGATTCAAGGTGTTGGTGCTTGCCTATAAAGCTCTAAACAGCCTTGGCCTGACCTATTTGTGGGACCACCTCACCCTCTGGGTCCTGGATTTTCCCCTGCGGTCATCGGGTGGTGCTCTCCTTGAGGTCCCCCAAGTCTGCTGGGGAGCCATGATGGGGAGGGCCGTCTCAGTGGCTGCTCCACGGCTGTGGAACTCCCTGCTGGTGGAGGCCCATTTAGACCCAGATCTCCCCTCTTTTTGATGTTGTTGTAACACGTGACTGTTCCACCTGGCTTTTGATGGGGAGGGTGGGGGGAATGAGTTAGGGTGGTGGGTGGTTAGAGATATTTTAATTCCTTCCGTTCTGATTATTTTAAGTGTTTTTTATTATTGTTGTGAGCTGCCCAGAGCTGCCTGTGGCAGGATGGGTGGGGTAAAAGATTTTTTAAATAAAAGAAATAAAACAATGTATTACTGTAGAGTGTACAAGCCAGAATGGCAGTGGATACTTATTTTGTTTGGTAGTCTAAGTCAGCGGTGGAGAACCTTTTCCCTCCCAGGCATCACTTTAAACATTAGTACAGGTTTGTGTGCCACATAGAAGTGGGGATGGGGGTACTTAACGTGTAGTCAAGAAGAGGAGAATCCAGATCTTCCTACCTCTGAAGTGTCCTGGATTTTCCAGGACATCCCTGATTTCACACCTCTTGTTATCTGTCATTCAGTCTCAGAAAGCTGATTAAATTCCAGGATTAGAAAGGGAGGTGAGAGGGAGATCAATTTGCAAGTCATCAGTGGTACAAGTTGAATTTTCTAGCCTTAAAGAGCCAGACTAGTCAAAATAGGGGTGGGACTTGGGAGGAAATACCAGTTACCAGATTTACCGGATACCGGATCTCTGCATACCAGGTTACCAAATTAGATCCGGTATACCGGTACCGGATCTTTTCCCATTGAAATCAATGGGCAACTTTTCCCATTGAAATCAATGGGAGAGAAAAGTAAAACAAAATTATCTGCAAATGCAATTCAATTACTAAAAAAAGTAAAAACACACGTGAATCTAACCACCAGTACAACCAGTAACCACTGCCAGTACCACCAGCCAGCCCCCAGCACACACAAAAAAGTAGAAACACAAGTGAATCTAACTGACTAACCCATCACGACTCTAACTGCTAACTAACCAACCAGTACCACCAGGACAACCAGTAACCACTACCAGTACCACCAGCCGGCCCCCACCCAGCCCCCAGCACACACAAAAAAGTAAAAAGAAACACAAGTGAATCTAACCTAGGGGTGGGACTTGGGAGAAAATACCAGTTACCGGATTTACCGGATACCGGATCTCTGAATACCAGATTACCAGATTAGATCTGGTATACCGGTACCAGATCTTTTCCCATTGAAATCAATGGGCAACTTTTCCCATTGAAATCAATGGGAGAGAAAAGTAAAACCAAAATTACCTGCAAATGCAATTCAATTAATAAAAAAAGGTAAAAACACAAGTGAATATAACTGCTACCTAACCCACCAGTACCACCAGTACAACCAGTAACCACTGCCAGTACCACCAGCCAGCTCCCAGCACACACAAAAAAGTAGAAACACAAGTGAATCT
>QEPC01001904.1:41412-73845 GCA_003113815.1 Sphenodon punctatus | reverse complement strand
CTATGTGCTGAAGTTCTGGCTGGCAGGTGGCAGAATCTCATACAGCTTGTCGATCTCTACCAGCAGCACCTGCCACCCCATGTAGCATAGTTATTAACCCAAAGTTGTGCTATGCCAGCAGCAGGGTCTCAACTTGCAGACAGCCCCCCCAGGAGGTGCAGGGCTTGTGTTTGTGTAGGTGGGTGTGACAGAGAGAAAGAGAGACAGGCTCCTTGGCAGCGGGAGCTGGTGGTTGGAGGGGCTTTTATTTCCGGCAGCTTCAGCGTGCATCCATGGGTGGGTGTGGAGGAGTAGGCTTTGGGGGGCGGGGGGTGTCAGGCTGGCATGCGGGCACCAGGCTTCTGGATGCAGTGGAATGGAATGCAGCCCCCAGTGGCTGGAATGATGGTCCCAGAATTTAGTTGACAGTTCCTGGGAGGGGCGGGCATGACTGATTCAGGGATAGTGGAATGGCAGCCTAAAGCCTATCGGGCACACTTCATTCAATCATGCAATAGGTGGTAGCAGCAGGTACAGGAACGCACACAGGCAGGCAGGCAGGCACATATAATATGTTGTGTTATATTCCATCTCATTATGGTAGGTTGGTTTGCTGTGTGGTGGATGTGGGCAATGGGCATTGGGCACATGAGCACAGGTGGGAGTTCTTCTTGGTTCTGGCAGGTGGCAGCCAGGGTAGCTGGATACAGCTACCTCTCCCCCTCCAACCCTCATCTCTCTCGTTTTAGCTGGAAACCTCTCTCTCTCTCTCTGGCCATATAGTGCAGGTGACAGCATAGGTGGGATCGTGTCTGTCTCTCCTAGCAGTGGGTGGAGTTTCTCTCTCTCTCTCTTATTTCTCTCTCTCTTCCTTGGCAGCAGCAACCTGGGTGGGCAGACAGGCAGCGTAGCATGAGAGGCGGGCTGAGGCATGCTTTGAGCTTGGTGGTAACCCGGGGTACAGAACCCTTGGCACAGACAGAATCTAGGCCAGGCCTGGGGGCCATTTGGCACTAGCAGCAGCAGACATTGGTTGCCAGGGTAGAACCCTTGGCACAGACAGCATATAGGCCTAGGGGCCACTGTCATTAGTAGCAGCAGACATTGGTTGCCAGGGTTGGGCACACTTCATTCAATCAAGCAATAGGTGGTAGCAGCAGATACAGGGACGCACACAGGCAGGAAGGCACATATAATGCGTTGTGTTATATTGATATATTCCATCTGATTTTGGTAGGTTTGCTGCTGGATGTGGGCAATGGCCATCGATCAGGCACATGAGCACAGATGGGAGTTCTTCCTGGTTCTGGAAGGTGGCAGCTTGAGCTGGATACACCTACCTCTCCCCCTTCCCTCCCCATCTCTCTTGTTCTAGCGGGGAGCCTCTGTCTGTCTCTCTCTCTCTCTGGCCATATAGTGCTGGTGACAGCATGGGTGGGATCGTGTCTGTCTCTCCTTCTAGCAGTGGGGAGACTTTCTCTCTCTTATTTCTCTCTCTCTCACCAGGAACAGCAGGTTGCGTAAAGAAAAAGTGGAATGACAGCGCCCCATGAGCAGAATGACAGGGCACAAGAACCCTAAGGGTGGGTCCTGAGCTGGGGCTAGAGTGGCAGCTTCTAGATACATATTGGCCACAGCCCTCCCTGCCAGTAACGTAGGCCCCAGAACCCTGATGGTGGGTCCTGGGGCTGGAGTGGCTGTTTCTTTTTTTATATCTATCTATCTCTACACTAAATCTAACTGCTATTAACTATTCTAAAACCTATTGAACTAAATGGAATATCCTAATAATTAACTACAAAGGCCTTGTCCTACAAACACACTGTATCTCTATCTATCTCTATAACTAAGCTAACTACTATGTATATCTATCTAGTAACTATCTATCTAATAACTATCTATCTATATATACAATATTACACAGGGGGAAACACAAAGAACACAGGGAGGGGTACAAAACTGAAATGAAAATCAATCTAATAATAATCCTACTCTAAATAAATCCAAAACTTAAAACAGGGGAAGGGAATCAGGGATGGAATAAGAGGGAGAGGGAAAGGATTCAATGGAGGGGGGAGGGAGGAAGGAAGATTGAACACAGGGAACACAGGGAGGGGTAAAAACAAAAAATAACACCTAAATCTATCTAATCTAAGCTAAATAAATGATTATATGGAGATAAATGGGTTGGATGAGTGAAATAGGAGAAGGATGGGAATGGATTAGGAATAGGAAGGAACAAAAACTGCTGGGAGAGAGGGAGCCTTCTGAAACGCCTGCTGTTCAGGAACAGTGACTAGCTCAGAAGGTGTTGGGAAGGGGGGAGGCAATCAGTTTTGTTTCTTGCTGTGCCCGCCTTACTGCAAGCCCCATTGGCTCCGTGGAGCCTAGCCCGTGGCCAATCGCAGACTGCGAAGCCAGTGGTCTGAGGGGAAAAGGGATGGTGATTGGGCTGGCTGGCTGCTACTCCAAGCCTCTCCGCCCCTGGTGCCTGGAAGTCTGCTCCTCAGCTGACTCAGACACGTTTTGCCTTCCAGTGACATGTTTTTGCCACCCGAACTCACCCAAATGCAATCCGAACTGACCAAACTGTTCAGTCATTTCGACGTTCGGAATCTAGTTCGGTTCAGTCAGTTCGTGTTCGGAATCTAGTTCGGTTCAGTCAGTTCGTGTTCGGATTTGAGTTCGGTCATCCAAACAGGCCAAGTTCAAGCCGAACTCTGAACTTCCAAACCGCGTTTGCCCATCCCTATTGACCAGGACATTTGGGCTTTTACTCAGGAGTTAAGGGCTTGCCCGTGCTCAAGCCCCATGGAAGAGCCAGGGTTTATTTTTGACCAGGTCATCTGGGTTCTATCCAGGGGTCAAGGGTTTGCCCGTACTCAAGTTCCATGGAAGAGCTAGGGTTTATCCTGATTGGGCAGGTATTTTAGTCCTCAGGTCTTATGGGACATCATAGCACCATGCCTAAGAGGAAAGCAAAGAAGAGGCGAAGGCGAACCCTACTTTCCCCAGAGCCAGAAACGCTGAATTTAAAGCAAAGGAAATTGAATGAAACAGGTTTTGCAGGCCCTAGGGAAGTTGATGTGGATTGTTCCTGTAGTTCTTTTCATTCAAATGGGAATACTTCCTTACCTCATTTAAAGGAGGATGGAAGGGATAAAGACCCAAGCCTGATCCATCAAGTACTACTCAGTACTATTGAGAGGGAAGTTACCGGCAGGGAACAACCAGATTCAGTGGCCTTTTCTGACTTTATTGCTGAATAATGTATTTTAATAAGTTCGTTAATTTCTCTTTTGTTTTCCAAAATTGCTGAACATAAGGATTCAATATCTATAGTGCAGGACCATTTAAAAGCCCTGCCAAAGTCTGTGTTTAAGGCTTATTCTCCTTGTTGCTATTCCTTTTGTCCCTCCCAGACCTGCTTGGATCCAGACAACAGGTGCTCATTCTGTATTATCCGATCAGTGTACACCTAACAGTCTGCATCCAACTAGGAATGGGGAAGGTATGGATTACCAGCCAAACAAATCTAGGTAAATTGTGTGTTGACAGGAGGGCAGTTGCCTTGAAAGTGTATCCTTTGAGACTTGGTTCTCATCCCCAGTGGAGTCCTAAATCTTTGGTTGCTAGACATTTAAATTGTATTACTGGGAGCAGCTTGCAGCCTAGGGAAATTGATCGTTTAGTATTTTTGCCCCGCGCTGATAGGGCTGACTGTCTGGTAATCCATTTTCTGGACCCTAATGCAGCCCAGTTTATCTGGGATGCGAGATATCGGTTTCAGGCAGTGGGGGTACAGTTGATTAGAGTTTATACCACTGTTCTTACACCAATTCCATCTTTGGTGACTCGTAAGAGCTCTTGTCATCCGCCTGCTCCTGTTCATCATGTAGTAGCTCCAGTGGTGAAGTCAGGCTGCTCCCTTCCCTTAGTTCAACCTGCGACTGTTCTGGCCGAGGGGTTGTCTCAACCAACTGGATCCTCTAACTCCTCTCACTTATTTGAGTTGGGTGATGACAGATTGCTGTTTGCTGAATGGGCTGGGGAAAGCAAGATACAGCCCTGGAATTGTTCAGGGCTGCCTCACTTCTGAGGCAAAGGACTGCTGGGTAGATTAATATCAATCCAGACAAAATTGCTTAATGCAATTGCTCCCTCTGGGACTTTGTCCGACTCTGAATCATCGTTGTTACCTCAACAGAAGCAGTGTCTTCTCCCTCAAGTCCAAATCCAAGTTTAGACCAACTCAGGGGCAGTTGATCCCAGGGGGTTCTTTACCCGCACCCAGTCAGTTATCAGAAGCTGTCTCTATGGCTAACCTGTCACCTATTCCACCTAATCAACCTAGTGATCCTAGGCTTATGAGTCATCTACCAATGGCACTGTGTGTTTCCCTACACAGTCTCCCATTGAGATGCTGGCTAGTTCACAATGACCTTCTGTGTCAGACCAGGGTGAACTTTGTATATAATCTTGGAATGTAGGAGGGTGGAAGTCTATTTTGGCTATTCCTGACTTCAGGTTTATGCTACAATCCGATGACATCATCCTTCCTCAGGAGACATGGAAAATGGGTGACTTGCTGCTGGATGGAGTCAAGATCCACTCGGTGGCTGTTGTCCGCGAATCACATAGGGGGAGACCTAGTGGTGGTCTTGCATTGCTGGTAACATCTTCTTTGGAGTGTGGGATCTCCTCTATGGCGGGATGTTCCAACTATGTAGCAGGTTGGGAATTGAGGATAGCAAATCAGTATACTTTGCTTTTGGTAAAAAAAAAAAAAATCTTATTTTTTATTTACGAAAAATTTATAACAATTTGTACATTGGCAACCCGGGGCAGCGTACAACATAATGTAGACTTTCCTCCAGTTCAATCCTCTTTTCATCATCCTGCCTTGTGGCAGGAGTTGCAGGATTATATTTCCTCTTTGGTATTTAATTACCCTTCAACTGATATATTGGTGGCAGGGGAATTAATGCCCATACTGGGCTGGACAATGGGGGCCCAGGTTCCAATGAGGAAGCTGGGGTTTTTCTGGGAGGTTGTTGCAGTTTTAAGGACACCATCTGTAATGCAGCTGGGGTCAAGCTGAACTAATTGATTGATCAATTAAGCCTTACTTTCCTGAATGGTAATACCTCTGGAGACCAGGAAGGAGAATTTCATTTCTTTCAGATAAAGGGTCCAGTATTATAGACTATATGATCGCTTCCCCCTCGTGGCTCCCTTGTATAAGAGATTTTTCAGTTCAGCTGGCCATATATAAGGACCATCAACCATTAACAGCACGGCTATGAGTTCTAGCTGGAAATAGGCCTAATCAGACTCTTTTGGCTGTGGATCACAGCTTCTCCCCTGAGACATTTTGCCAATGTTGTTAAATGGTCTTCTGGCCTAGAATTGGCTATTAAGCAATTGCTTTCCTCCCTGCTCCCACTGCTAGAACTGAAGCAAGTGATTTCATCTTCTAATAATGCCCATGCTAGTCAGGCTTTTGAGCTATTGGTAGATAAGTTACATCCATATTTGGTCTCTTCTTCCCACCCGTCATCTAAGGGGAAGTGGCGCGAAGCCTTGTGGTTTGACCGTAAGCGTCAAGCTGCCAAAAGACACTTGAAATATTTGACCCATTCTGGAAGAGGTATGGGGAGGACATCCTTTTCCAGTCCGTTTTTTTTTCCTTTAGAAAGTAATATAAGGTACGCCTTAAAAGTAAAAAGATGTAGCATGTTAGAATGGCTTGGACAGAGCTTTAAAAGGTGGCAAGGGAAAAGAACACTACCACCTTTTAGCATTTGATTAATAAATATAGGTCTTTGGTTAAATTTTTCCCTGCCTTCGATATAGGACCATCAAGGTGGGAAGAGCACTTTAGCGAGGTCTTTGATGTTATCTCAGCTCCACTGTTGGCTCAACCTGTAGTTCCAGCCTTGAGTATCTTTCCAAGCTGGACACCGGTTTTGCCTGAGGAGGTTGCACTTTTAATCCAAGATCTTAAGACCAATAAGGCGCCTGGGGTGGGTGTGTGACTTTATTCCAGCTACACTCCTTAAATCCAATCTGGAGTGGTGGTGTGACACATTTGCAAGTTTGTTCTCAGTAATTAACAAAACTGGCATAATCCCTAGTGGGTGGGTTAAAAGCATAATAGTTCCCATCTTCAAAAAGGGTGATGCTAGTATCCTTGGAAATTACCGCCCGCTTAGTTTGCTGGATATTATAGGGAAAGCTTATTCAAAATACTTGTTAGGCCAACTGTCGACCTGGACTGAAAGTAATAAAATTATTGTTCGTGAGCAGGCAGGCTTTAGAAAGGGTGCCTCCACTTTACATCATATTTATTGGCCATGCGGGGTAGCATCTCATTTAATAACACCCATAGACCTAGTCTCACTCGCTCTCCCTGGCTCTTTTTAAACAGACAACAGTGGGTGAGGGGATGGGTGTGTAGCTCTGGTCGGTGGAGGTGGGTGTTGCCTGTTCCCACGGGCGCACACCCATCTCCACCCACCTCCACCCATCTCCACCCATGGAGCATTGGGCATTGGAGCCCATTGCTCCATGGACGGGTGATGGGTGAAGATGGGTGTAGCGTGGGAGCACGCATGTGGTATTCACACGGGCATCTCCACACAGTGAAACTGCGTGAACATGGGTGGGGCGTCTTGTGTTAAAAGGGCCTCTCTTTCTCACGCACGCACACACACACTGGGGGAGGACTCGTTCTCACTTCCATCAATGGGAACAAAGAGAAGAAAGTCCCTTCCCGTTACTGAGTCTGAGGTGCCACCATTGTAGCTCTGCTGGGGTCAGAGTAAGAAAGGGGTTGGCACTATTTGGCCAATCAGAGATGAACCCTCATCTCACTCTATTATTACTATTATTATTAGCAAACATTTATATAACACCAGCAATGTACCTGGCGCTTTACAAAGTAATTGAATGGACACGGTCCCTGCCCTAGGGCTTACAGTCTGAGAGATGGGGGTTGGGAAGGAGACAAAGGAAGGGGAACAGAGGGAGAGACAAGGAGTGTAACATTCACTCTCTTCCTTTTCCATCCCACCTGGAAGAGATAGGGAATGAGAATGGCTCAGATTTCAGCTCCAGAGGCTCAGGCTGAACAGGCTGTGTGCATGGGATGGATTTGACCCCTGGGCCACCTATAAGATTTTGTTCCTCTGGTGTGAGAAGTGCTTGTTTCTCCTTCTTTTGTAAATTCACCTTATTTCAGTATATATGCTGCTCCCCATGAACACTGAAACATTTCCTACCACCTTCAGAGAAATTTGCACTTTCAGTCACTTACCTTGTCTCATTCCTTTATCTACTTCTATTCCTTGACTCGAAGGCCTGTACAGAACAGGAAAAACGTATAAATCATATCGACATAAACAGTAGATTCTCTGCATTTATTGCTATACACAGCAGCAGCTAAGGAAGTCCTTGGTGACTGCTCCAGTTATGGATGTGAGACTGATGCCCGTTTTTTGCTAGCAACATGTTCTAGCTCTCTCTTTCTTCAGCCAGTCTGTTAAATTCCATTCTTGATTCTATCTATTTTCTCATTTTTTTTCTCCACCTTTTTCCATATGAAACATTCACCTGACATGAATTACTTTATCTGACTTGCTTTCTTTTCAAGAGCAATTGAATGATGGAAACAATGTCCATTGGTACACAGAATTACTTTTAAAACAAAGGGCATGGATAATTCAAGAACATAAGAAGTGCCATACTGGGTCAGACCAGCGGGCCATCTAGCCTAGTATCCTGCTTCCAATAGTGGCCAGCTGTGGTAGCTCAAGAGAAGTACATGTACAAGTCATAGAGGTGTGATGCATCTCCTGCTGACCACTCCCAGCTACTGCTAGCCAGGGGCTTAATCCTCAGCTACTAGATGTTTATGGCTCTATCTATCCTCTTAAGAATTTATCTAATTTCAATTTGAAGCTATTTATGCTGCAGGCTTTCACAGACTCCTCTGGCAATGTGTTCCATAACGGTATTGTCTGCTGCATGAAAAATTACTTCCTTTTTGTTTGTTTTAAATATGCTAACATTTAACTCCAGAGTGTGCCCCCTTGTTCTCTTATTGTGAGAGAGAGCAAACAACACTTCTATTTACTTTCTCCATGCCACTCATGATTTTATAAACTTCTATCATATCCCCCCTTAATAGCTTCTTCTCCAAGCTAAACTTGCAACCTGTTGAGCCTCTCCTTTTACGGAATTCAATCCATCCCTTCTATCATCCTTGTTGTCCTTCTCTGAACCTTGTCAAATTCGATTATATCTTTGTCTTTCTTGAGATGGTGTGGCCAGAACTGCACACAATATTCAAGGTGGGGTTGTACCAAAGATTTATACGGTGGCATTATGATACTTTCCCTTTTATTGTCTGTTCCTTTCACAATAATGCCTAGCATTCAGTTTGCCTTTTTGACTGCTGCTGCACACTGAGCTGATGTCTTCAAGGAACTAGCCACAATGTCTCTAAGATCCTTCTCCTGACTCACTAGGATGTTTATTCTAGGTACTCTAATTTAGAACCTAGCATCATGTATGAGGATTATTTTTCCCTATGTGCATCACTTTGCACTTATCAACATTGAAGTTCATTTGCGATTTTATTGCCCATGCACCTACTCATGCAAGATCCCTCTGTAGTTCCTCAGTGCCTGCCTGGGTCTTAACTATCTTGGATAATTTGGTGTCATCTGCAAATTTAGCCAGCTCACTCTTTACCCCTTTTTTCAGATCATTAATGTAAAGTTCCTAGCTTCAAAGCAAAAATCATATAATTTTTTATTTTTTTTACCATGTTGGAGTTTAAGAATTCTCAGCCTGAAGAATATATTTGAAATGTGTAGGCAAGACAAATCTTATTTCAACATGGTTGTATTATGTCTTTGGATGGACTTATATAAGGCAAGACATTTGTCTGGTTTTGCAGCATGATTTGTATTATGTATTTTGATATATTTATCTGAAATAATTTTTATTCAGCTTGATGTTTTGTATTTGTTTCGATATGTACAATCGTAAAGCATTTTTTCTCATGAAATTAATAAATTGTGATAGATATATGATTTTATGCATTCTGGAGTGATTATACAGTCCTTGTTGTTGTTGGTTTTTCTGTTTATGATTTGGAGTTAGGTCCTTTTTGTTAGTATTATAGCTGAATCCTCAAGATTTCCCGATCATTTGCAAACTCCAGAATTTTTGATAAATTTCAGATAAGCATTTAGAATCTGGCTGCTTTCCCTTGCAAACAAACTGAAACTCCTAGCCTTTTGTGATGTCATTCAATTCTGTTCCTAGTATTGCAAAGATTTTACCTGAGCTGGTTCATCCCCTCCCTGAGTTCTGTATTCGGAGCCTTAAGCAAATCCTGGAAATTCAGGTTCTCCAGTGCGGCCTCATTGCCTGGGTGTTGCTGATAATTCATCAAGTCTCTGCTGGTCATTTCTGATCGAATCAGATTGGATACAAACTCCTTTTCTGAAACATTAAAAAATAGGGAAAAAAACTTGCTTGAGAGTGGCTGGTTTAAAAGCTTCAGTTGGGAAGACAGATACTGGAATACCTCACACAGCATCACAATGGATTTTCATAGTAAATCAAATAGCAATCTGTCTTGTTCAAAAATACAAGCTTTATTTGTGTAGAGTTAGTCCATAAGTATTAGATAGTGGTGTTGCTTTAAGAGGCATCTTAATAATTGTAGCCAAACTCTGACTGAAGAGGAGGACAAAGGGTCTGGAGAGAAGGCTGGGGTGTGGGAAGTGTATTATATGTATCGCATACAGGCAGCCAATAAAGCTGTAGTTAATTGTACAATTTATACAGAGCCTATTTTATATGTCTGTAGACTTCATATGTCTATAAACTTTGTTTTAGACAACTTAAGAATTGTTTCTTAGGGTTGCTTCTGATTTCCTGCCTCCCCCGCCCCTTGGCTATAGATCTGAATAGTCCCCTCCCAATTTTTCACGGCAGCAGAAGAATCTCCATGTCCCTGAGCATCAAGGTGAGGTAAAGGGGCACGTCCGATGGTGCACTTGTCCATGTCCCTTTAGTCTCTATGTTCTCTCAAGCAGCTACATGTTCTCAACCTGGCCTTCAGAAATTTCCTGGAATGGTAGCCTTTAGCCTAGAGCTGAAGTTCAGTCCTCAGAAGATTCCAGTCCCCGGTTCTGAATTTCTGAGTTCCGAAGTTCCGAGTGTCAAGGCCAGTGCCCGGAAAACTTTGGAAGACTTTGGAAACCTCCATCGAATACTGGCACCATTGCACACGTGGCTGGAGTGACCCAGATTTCATAGGTCCTTGTATATACCCAAAGAAAAGTAGTTCCAAAGCAAACACTTTGGCATTAGTAGGCTAGTTTCGCCCTCAGCACCCTCCACTATAGCTGCATCACCCTCCTCTGAAGCCTCCAGCACCGTCACCCGACAGCCACGTTGCCCTTTTCAAATACCCCAGCACAGTAATGTTCAGGGGGATGCATGGCTAGTTAAGTCATTTTCAGGTGAAGAGGTTCCATTGTGTCCCCTCTCCTGTTCAACGTGTATATGAAGCTGCTTGGGGAGGTCGTACACAGCTGGGGAGTTTGTTGTCATCAATATACAGATGGCATAAATCTATATGCTGTATTTTATCTTTTTCATCTGATACACGGCTTGCTGTCCCGGTGTCTGGCCGCTGTGGGGGACTGGATGAGGACGAGCCGATTGAAGCTCAATCCTGATAAGATGGGGGTGATGTTGGTAGGTGGGGTTAGTGATCTGGGGGAGGGGAATACTATTATTGTTCGCCCTCCATTGGTTCCATCTGTGTGGAGCCGGGGGTGCTCCTGGATTCACAGCTGTGCTTGGATTCCAAGGTGTCAGCTGTGGTCATGGGCACCTTCTGCCAATTACATTTAGTGAGAAGGCTCCGCCCATATGTCTCCACCCTCATCCATGCATTCATCACCTCAAGACTGTACTGTGCAATGTGCTCGAGGAGTCTTTGCTATCCTCCCCTCTCGCCCCCTGTGTTTACCTCTTTTTTGCCTCGTTGGGGTGAGGGAGAGTGGGAGCATGGAACCAGGCCCTGGAGGGGTCCCCGTTGAACATTTCTGGGAGCCACGCTGATTGACTGCTGGGACACCTGCGAGTGGGGAGGAGCCACGCCCCCTGGGAGAACTCATAACCATCGCGCCACCCAGTGGTGCCGGAGGTGTGCGTCGGGGCAGCGTGCCTAAGGGCTGCGCGTGCAAGGGCACACCCTTGTGCATGCGGCCTTAGGCGCAGGATAGGCGCGGGCCTAGGACTTTGTTACCAGACCTGTTGGAGGGTGGCTTGGGTTGTTTCTTGAAGTGCTTTCAACGTTAACTTTAATTCCATTGTATTAAATGCCCAAGAGGGGTAAGAAGAAGGGGGGGGGGCATTGGCAATGACTAGGGCTAGGGTCAAGCAACTGCAGCTGTCTGACTGCTCTGCTGAAGTACCAGTTCCATCTGGGCCTAGGCGGGATGATTTTACGCATAGCCCTTTGTGTCCTCTGCCGGAGGGAAGTAATATAGGTCGGGATCCTTTAACTACTGGTATGTCTTCTCTGCCTTTTACCCCACCGCAGGGGCTTGTAAGCACAGGGGTGGGAAGGCCCTGTGATGGGCCTGGGCCTAGGCCAGCACCTTTAGATTCATCTGTGCTAAAGTGTGCCTAGGCCTTTAAGCAACAGGGAGAAAGGTGGCTGGTTCTGGCTGCCAAATCCCGGGGATCTTCCCAGACCTCTCTTCCAGGCTCCGGAGTTTTAACTATGGGGGATAAAATTTGCTCTATCCAAACTCAAGCTGAGGACATAGGGTCCCAGCATTCAGTTGTCCAATCAATGGTAGGGGTTAATCCCCTGCAGGGGTCGTATGTAGTTGGGCAGGGGGATTTGGAGACAATCAAGGCTCCTGTAGAGTCCCTGTTACCCATAGTTGGCCAGGCTAGGGAAGTTGGGAGAGACTTGCAGTCACTAATTAGAATAAATACAGAGAAGGGGGAATTTATGCCCTCTGTTACGGTGAATCCGTTAAGGGCCGCTAGTGCCGAACTACAAGAGGATTGTGCTATTGGTGACCTTCACCAGGTAGAGGAGACGGAGCTTCCCTCAGGAGGGAACATAGGAGGGGTAGGGGTAGGTGATATCTGCCCAGGACTTAGTGATAAAATGGGTACAATAGCGTTCGAAATTCAGGGGATTCAGGCCCAGGTTCAAGGGTTTTCCAAACAGGTTGACACACTTATTACTTATATGGAGGGGCTCGATATCAAGCTCCAGGCTATCCAGCAGCAGGTGACCAGGGTCTGGGACCGTGTAAACATGCCTAGAGGAGACGGGACAGAAATGGGCTCCCAGAGAGTAGACAGGATAAGTCAAAAAGCTTCCTTGCATGGCTCAGGCCATCTTGGGCCCTCAGTCTGTAAGGTAACTGAGGACCGACCACTCACTGCTATAGTCAATGCCCTGGTATTTATAATTTCTCCCCTGCCGTCTGGAGTATTTCCCCTTTGGGATACAAAATTTCGGATTGCCCACCATGCCTCTAGAATTCTGGGTTGCTCCTTTGTGCCCTCTCACATACTCCGCTTCTTTTATTTGCCAGATAGGGGAGGGGTATTAAGGCTAGTCATTCATTTTTGCACTCCAGATGTAGTGGCAAGGCTTCTCTCTAAGGCCCACCTCTTTTGTTTTTGGGGGGTTCACCTGGTCAACATCGGGTGATTTCAGACGTGACGAGATCACGCTGAACCACACTGAACCACGGTGAACCCCGCGGCGGGGCGAAAGGCCCCTGAACGTCTGCACAGCGTGCGCCAGATGTTGGCCACGCTGAATCTGCAGATGGGGTCAATTTGAACCACGCTTCCCGGGCTAGCCGGGGGAAGGTCCCGGGAAGCGTGGTCAAATGGACCGCGGGCCGTGGCCAACAAAAAGTAACGTCTGGCCGCGTGCCACGGGCCGGGATCCCCGGCGGGATCCCGGGCCGTGGCACGATCGGCCAGACGCGGCGGCCGCATTGGCCCCGCCGCCCGCCCGTCTCCTCGGAGGGCGGGCGGTGGGGTGCGTGGAGGGGGCGGGGCCGTGCGGCCGCACGTTGCGCCGCGCGGCCCCGGCCCCTCCCACTTTCCCCGCCGGGATCCCCCCGGCACGTCTGTTGGGCCGTGCAGGGGTGACCCCGGCGGGGAACGAAGACGTTGGTTACGGTACGGGGCCAAAGGGCCCCGTAACGTCTGAAAATACCCATCTATGTGATGAGGGGAATTATTCCATTATTGCCACAGGTCCGGAAGACTCAACCGGTGCCCTGTGCAGGAAACCTTAACCTGGACCATCAACATAGGGGGAAGTCAGATTCCATGTCAGGCACCCCAGATACGAATAGAATTATAGCGGAGGACCAGTCTGAAGCTCTTGTTGCTACATCTGACCCTGCCCTGTCTGCTGAACCAAAGGCCACCGAGGTGTTAGCTCCCTTTAAGTGGGGTTATTCTTCCCCTAGAACTGGTGGATCCCCTCCCCCGGGGGCAGTTCACCAAGTTACCGTTCAAACCCAAGCTGTAAGCTTACCCATAGCCCAGGCCCCGGTCGCATATCCACTTCTAGGTACTTCTTTGTCTGTGCAGCAGACATTTCAGTCTAAATGCCCCATAGTGTTAACCCCCAGTTTGGACAACCATAGATTGGTAAAAAAAAGGCTGGGATTCCCATCCAAAGGGGTTTCAATTCTTGAAGAGCTTATGGCTGTCGATGCTATGTGCAGATCAACAGTACAAGGCTCCATGGGTTGATACTTACTGTCAGGTAGATGTCAGATAGATTAACCATTGTATGTGGGTTTTTAGGTAAAGAACTCCAAGCTATTTATTTTAGATTCTGGATTCATTTAAAAAAAAATTATTATGAGTTGACCTCTAGATTTTGATTTATGGCATCCAGGGCCAGCTATATGTGTATAATTGTGTTTTATCTTGTTTGTATAAGCAATGGCCTAAGGCCACGCTGGAAATAAAATTACAATTACAATTACAATGTGCTCTACGTGGGGCTGCCCCTGGTGATGGTCCAGAAGCTGCGGCTGGTGCAAAATACTGCGACCCATCTCTTGACTGGGATGGGCCACAGGTAGCACATTACACTGGTGCTCCGAGCACTGCACTGGTTGCCTCTTGACTTCTGGGTCTGATTCAAGGTACTGGTTTTAACCTTTAAAGCCCTAAATGGTCTGTTTATCTAAAAGATCACCTCACCCCCTGGGCAGCCCTTGCTGTCATCTGGGAGCGCCCTCCTGGAGGTCCTGCATTTTTGGCAGGTCCGTACAGGTAGGCGGTCATTTTTGGCAGCCGCATCGTCGCTTTGCAATACCCTCCCAGTGGAGATCCGCCTCAACCCAAATCTCCTTGCCTTCCGACAAAGCTGTAAGATTTGGCTCTTCCACCAGGCGTTTGGCGGGGGAGAAGGTGTGGGATGGGTTAGGGGATTTTGTACAAACTGCGGTGAATTTTTATGCTTGTTTTTATGGTTGTTATTTATGTATTTATATTGATGTTACTTAATTTGTATTTTAATTTTCCTGTGAGCCACCCCGAGTTGCCTTTGAGTGAGAGGGGTGGGATAAAATGATTAAAATAAATAAATATCCAATGGCATTCTGTCATTTTACAATAGGTTAGGCTGAAGAGCCTTTGATAGCAGCTTTAAGGATTTTTAAATCTAAGATTGAACCTACTTTATTATATGGTGCTGAAATCTGGAATTTAATTGAGAAAGCTGATTCAACTTAGTAAAACTTCAAAACGCGAGATTCTCAAACCCTTTAAAATGCTCTGCACGTGCGCAGAATGGCTGCCGGCAGCCACAAATGAGCAGAATAGCCATGGGGGTCATTTTGTGCATGCACAATGCCGGTTTTTGCCACACAAGTTTCGCGCGAGAATGGGTCAAGAATCGGCCAATTCTCAACCCGTTCTTGTTCTTGCAAATCTCGGTGAGAACCCGGTTCTCACCAAGATTTGCAGGATTTGTGAGGGAGAGTTTCAGCCCTACAAATATTCCTGCATTAGGAGGGGACCCACACCATTTTGCATATGACTCTACCTTCCCTTGATCTGGCACTGCTTATTCCCGCTGAAACCCATACCATCTCTTTTATTGACCTCAGTGGGTTGCACAATTGGATTCTTCAAGTGTCATATGCAAATGTAGTTTGAATACAGCATTCATATCTGCAGTTTCTAAGCCATCCTAGACAGGTTGCAAGTGGCAAAGATGTGTTTAGCTGGAAGCAGCCAGCTGTCAGCTACTATAATGTCAGAAACATAAACAGAACATGTCCTGTTATTTAAGTGCCCCATTCTTTTTCTTACCTTTTAGACTTGCCTTTGCCAGCCACTCTTGAATCTCTGCAAGGGAGTCTGTTTGTAAAATCTCACGGAGCTTTTCCAGGACCTGGAAAACGTATAATACAATTGTGACAAATGACTCAATGAGGGATGTAAATAGACAGCTTTATTGCAATAGCATCAATGTTTTCCTTATGTTTGAATCAATGCTAATCTTAGGACATTTTACGAGGTAGCAAATTCTTACGGCTGTACAGATTTCACAGAAAGAAACTGCAGATCTTTTGAACAGAATTTTATGTATTTATATGGGAGATGTAAGGAGAATAGGAACCATGTACAAAGCTTTCAGTTTTGGTCAACCGAAGTGTTTGAAAATTATGAGCAAGATTCCAATAAATTATTATATGAGATGGGCTTTTAAAATCAAAATATTTCAAACATATGTTTGGTATTTATTTTCCTCCTTGGTTTTGCACCTTTACAGTTTATGCTTTCAAGTCTTCCTCACTCAACAGGAGAGTTAGACACTTATTATTTTTGTAATGAAATCTAAAATGTGTACATACTAACTGATTCTAGAAGTGAAGGCTTTATCAAGAGTTCTCAGCATTTGTGATGATGTCATGAATGTCAGCCCATTGGGCATGATCCTGAGGTTGTTACTAGGGCTGAAAAGAGCAGCAAAATTGCTGCTCATGAGAAATTTTGCCATCTCAGGAACTGGGATTGATGTCCCGATCATTTCCCAATACCAATGTGATTTGTCAATTCTCACAATACCACAAGATACTATCATGATTTACCGACTTTCCGTTTACTTTTTGCCTCATACTGTGTACCATTCATTTATTGTTTTACTTCCAGATTTGTTCTTTCTGCATTTCTGTGACAATCACTGTGCGAATAGTCCACCTCTAACACAACACTCCCCGCCCCCCGTGCCCCTTAACCTCCACTCCACTGCCTCCATTCAGAGTTGTTGTTCTGTGCTGTTCTCTTTGCTTAGACCAATCTGCAGCTGGATTGCAAATTAGTAAAGGAATCTGCATACCAGTCAATGAGTGACAAAGAAGTATAAGGGGAAATGGAGTGCAAGAAATGTGGCATTGTGTCGGTATTCTCTCTCAGGATTTGAAATGGATAGCAAAGTGGTGAACAGCAAAGCAGTAAACAGGATCCCGATAAGCGGAAAGTCAGTAAATCGAGAAATGAACTGTCAGTCAAGGCATTACCAAGTACAAAGAGGTTTTCAATTCGACCAAGACTGTATCGGGAACTGGGATTTCAATGAGATTTCCCGTTTTGGCAAAATCTCATTTCAGCCCAGGTTACATGCTGGTAGTAGTCCATTGAAGCAACAGGAACTTGCATTGCAGCAGCATTGGTGCAAAAGGCTAGCTCTGGTACCAAACACACAGAGGATCCTGCTGTGTTCAAGACTCTTCTGTAGAGCATTGGTTTCAGTACAGGTGCTTGCTGTTCTCCTCATTCAGTTTCTAGTAGTTGCATCAGAACTATGTTGAGTTTGCATGCCATGCAGGGGCACTTAGGCTGGGCACTCCCAGACTACTCTCTGGATAAAAACTAAAAGAGTCAATTGGACTAGATCTACAGGAATTGAAAAATCTGCCTGTGTTCCCCCTCCTGAAAAGTGGAAATGTGTAACACAAAAGTGAACCACTTACTGATTTATCTTACTTTTATTTCCTGGTCCAGATAGTGTGGGATGTAGTTTATGTTCTCCCTGACTTCTGGCCTGTAATGAATGGAGTGAGCAGAAGAAGATGGGCGTGTGAGAGAAGAGCAATGACTCTCATGACTAGGTGTAACCACTGGACGGTCTAGGAGATGCTTTCTCAAAGGATCGTCCTAAGTAGAAGGGGAAAAAGTAGAAGGTATCAGTTGGTTGGCACTGCTTACACCCAGAAAAATGCTTTACAGCCATTGTGTGTCTTGCCATTGGCTCTTTTAGAGGCTTGGCCCAATACACCCACAATGAAAATAAGTACACAGTAAGTACTCACAACTCTAGTTACTAATCACAATAGGGCTTGGGGCAGTTTCCCCAAAATGGGATTTAGGGTACAATTCTCTCAACCAGTAATGGCAATGGATTTGAGCTGTTGGCTTCAGGGCTGACCTTAGAATTTGAAAATTCCCAGGGTGAAAATAAAATGTGGGGCCCCATGGCCCTGACCTCCATAAGGCCCACCCCTTTAACT
Source organism: Sphenodon punctatus (assembly GCA_003113815.1). Classification (NCBI taxonomy): domain Eukaryota; kingdom Metazoa; phylum Chordata; class Lepidosauria; order Sphenodontia; family Sphenodontidae; genus Sphenodon; species Sphenodon punctatus. The sequence continues at coordinate 56,251 of QEPC01001904.1, read as the reverse complement.
CCTTCCTGCAGAGTTCGTCTCCCTCATCCTAGTACGTGAGGTAAGGGGAGGGGGCAGGGATGCACAGGAAGCAACTACCCTAGTGGTAGGGAGGGAGGGGCCCCCGCAGAAACAGATCATCCTGGAGCCTCAGAAGTTTTGATCCTGAAGTTTTCAGGACTGGCCTCCCCACAGGTCCTCCTCCATGGGCCCTACTGACTCTGCTTAAGGTCAGTCCTGGTTGACTTCTAGGCGGTCAGGACTGTAATTTTGGCTGAGATTCACAAACCATTTACTCCAGAGTAGATGCATTCAAGCCCGCACAACTTCAATGGAGCTACTCCCAAGTAAGTGGTCTAAGGCTGAAATGAATATGATATTTTGTTTTCACAAAGACAGTTTGCATATTTGTTCCCACAAGAAAGCATCTAATTTGCCCTCATCACTGTTGTGAAATTTGCATCTTTGTTTTCTTTACTTCGGTATTTTGGAGTTCTGTACTGCTTTCACTTCAGCGGTACTATTTGGCCGGGTTTTTTTAAAATTTTGGAACGTGAATGGGACTGATCGAAAATGTAGTGATCATATTCAAAAATTGAAAAGAAAAAAAACAACCTTGCCAGATATTACTACCAAATCAAACAAAAAATACTGACTACCAAAACATAGAAGTAACTGGAATACCCAACACAAAATATTGAACTAACTCAAATACAGAGCACAAAAATACTGAAATGAAGATTCAAAACTTCAAACAAGGGCTGCGATCCACAAATTGCTTACTCCAGAGTAGTCAATGGGACTACCAAACTGGAAATGAATATTGCTTCATATTTGCTTAGTTAAAACAAATTTGAAAATACTAAATTGGTGTTCACTTCTGAAATGTGTTTCAGCCCTAATCCTAAATCACTTGGGCCCTTTCTGAAAATCTCATCCCAGATGTCCTAAGCTTTCTGTAAGAAGTTGGAATGTAAATTATAACTACCTGAATTATTAGCTTCAATATATTACTTGCTATAGAAGAAAAACTGACCACTTTGGAATCCTACTTCACAGGCTCAGACTCTCAATTACATTACAATTACAGGCAAAAATTCAAGTGAACAAAATAAAGATATTTCTGCTGTAGCAGTGAACCCTGGATCTTCTCTGCTTAGCTGGTGTTTGTGTCCTTCACTTGATGTCCTTGCCACACCTCAAAGTACTCTGCTGCACAATTGGTCCCTGGAGCTAAGAGGGAATGTGTATTGTTCAGGTGCTGAAACAATGGCATAACCAAAGTCTCTCAAATGGGCGGAGAGGGGCACTTTCTTTTGTTGGGGGGCACAACAAGGAGGAGGATAAAGTCAGAAAGAGAAGAAATACGAATGGGGGGCACAGACCCACCAAAGGGCTTGTGGTTATGCCCCTGGTGCTGAAGGCAGAGGGCTGTTAGTTATAACTATGAGTTTATCTTTCTTTTACCTTTCTGATCAAAGCAGGGGAGTATGTTGCCCTTCTAGAGAACTCTGCAGGTTCTTCTCTCCTGGGCTCTGGAATTTAGTGGAGATAAAGGTTTTTTTTATTATATTATTATTATTATTATTATTATTATTTAGTATTACATTATATTTATATGCCCCCCCCCATGCCCCATCTTGGGGCAGCTTTCAACATAATGTAAAACAATTTTTAAACATTAAAAAAAACCCTATAATATCATAATTAAAACAAATTTGAAACACCCCCCACAAAAATTAAAAAAATCCTCTCCTCCGAAGGTCTGAGCGAACAGCCAAGTCTTACAGATACGTCGAAAGGCCAACAGGCCCGGAATCTACTTAATTCACACTAAAGTCAAAGAGAATGAAGTCTTGATGAAAAACACAGAACATCTGTGCAATTTATTCTAGGTAATGTGTCCATACTGCAGGACGCTATGTCATATAACCTCCCCATGGGGGTTTTCAGATGTGATGGCGCTTTAATCCTACCTGAACTGAGGCCCTTCACTCCAGGCAGGATTCGGTCCAGGCACCAAACAAGAGTGGCGGTGGCCTGGGCCGAGGAGGGGGTGGGGTGACACACAGACATGCATCCGCACAGCCCTGCCTCCATGCTGCTCAGAGCAGTCCGCCCCCCTCCATGACAGGTGACCAGAGTAGTCTATGAGGCCACCATGGCTCCCGGACACACCGCAGACCCGGACCAGGGTAAGAGTAAGTGGGCCATCAAACATGACGGTTCATTTTCTTCCAGTCCAGCATCCATTGCATAGGCCATGGCAGTACTTAACCCAGGCTGTTCCTTGGAGATGGTTCCAAGGAACAGCCAGGAAAGCACCGCCACAGTCTGTGCAAAACCAGATTCCAGTCGGGCCAACAGCTGGCGGCTTCATTCAGCTGTGATGACAGCACAGATTTCCAGACTTGGGAAAGTGTGGAAATCTGTACTATCATCACATCTGAAAACACCACATGTGTCATGTACCTTAACAGCGCACTAGCATTAATGCATTAACAAAAAATTAGAAAACTGATCATTTCAGAAAGCAGAGTCACAGAAGCAGTATATAAATCAAGAATGGGGAATTTTTCCCCCTACCACTTGCTGCTTTAGAACATATTGCAATCCTGGGTCAGATCAATGGGTCATGAAGCCCAGCATCCTGGCCCAACAGTGGCCATTCTTGGTTGCTTTGAAGAAATGCCAAACAGGTCATCATGGAGTGGCCCAGCTCCCGACAGTCAGAGCTTATAGCCTCCAACCTACTTGGCTAATAGCCATTAATGGACCTATCCTCCTAGAACTTAACTAATACTTTTAAAACCCAACTATGCTACTGGCCTTGACCACGTCTTCTGGTAACAATTTCCACAAGTTAACTGTGCATTGAGGGAAAAAATACTTTTATTTGTTTTAAGTCGGCTGCCAGTTTGGTCCTTTTTAAATGGGCAGAGAGGGGGATGGGGGGATTGGTGTGCAGTGGGTGGAGTGCTGCTGCCGGGGCAATGGGTGGGGAGAGGGTGCAGATGGGCGCACACCCATCTCCACCCACCTCCATCCATCTACACACGTGGAGCAACCTGCCTTTTTGCTGGTTGCTCTGTACATTGGTGGTGGGTGGAGATGGGTGGGTCATGGGAGTGCGCCCACACATCCAACACAGCAATCACATGGGCAGCACACCTGCATGTGCAGATCCGTCTCACGTAAAAAGGGCCTTAGTTTCACAGAGCATTCCCTAGTTCTAGTACTATTTGAGAAGGTAAACAACAACTCTTTGCCCATTTTTAAATGGACCGCGGTGGGTGGGGGAATGGGTGTGCGGCTACGGTGGGTGGAGGTGAGTGTGCGCCTGTTCCCATGGGCGCACACCCATCTCCACCTACCTCCACCCATGGAACAACTGGCATTGGAGCCCATTGCTCCATGCGTGGGTGATGGGTGTAGCGCGGGTGCGTACACGCACCCCCACCCATCCCCCGCTGCATTCCCACAGGCATCTCATGTGAAAAGGGCCTCCACCTTCCGCCTTCCTATTTACACCTTCCACACCACTTATGATTTTAGTATTAGCTCTTAAGCTATTTTTGTAGTCCAGGTGCACATCTTTTGCAATAACTCACAAGGTAGTGGCTCTTCAACTTTTCCCTTTTAAGACATTGTCATCTGCATTCAATTCAATTTGTTTATTAACGGCTCAGCCTTCGCTATAGCCCAAACCAACATACAAAACATACTGAAGTCACGTACAACGTCATCTGCATAATGTACATTATATCCCCAAAGGAAAGTTGGTTACCACCAACCATTTTTTATATGTGACCAAAAAGGCCCCTGGGGTAGAAACATACCCCAATTAATTTTACCATGGGGTAGATTTGTACCCCAGCCTGGGCTAGAAATCTACCCCATCACATTTCATGTTACTTTACACATTCAAGCAATTTAAGTGCCAAGGGACTGGGGTAGAAATCTACCCCATGAGCCACGCAATGTTGTGGTTTTTCAAGGGGTAAGTTGAGGGTTAACGTCTGTTATAGCCACTCTCAGTCATTCTCTGCAAGCTGAAGAGCCTTAAATTATCAAGCTTCTCCTTGTACAGAAGCCATTTCATACCCTTGATCATTTTTATTGCTCTTTGTACCTTTTCAAGTTCTACTTGAAAAAGTACATGGGGCTCAAAAACTGTAGTAATGTTTGTTCCATGGGCCAGAGGAGTTTGGGGTAGGCCTAATTAAGGGGTGTGCTCAGGATGGGGGAAAGAAGAGAAAGGTCTACAACATAGATCTATGCCATGGATCCATCCACTGTCCTCAAGTGGCCCTTGTATGCCCTTGCTTCTGCTCCCTTCCCATAAGCTCACTCGGTCAGTGTTTGAGGGTAGAGACTGGATTCTGGACCAGATACAGGAACTGCAAACAATAATAATTAATAATTAATTTAAAAACAGCCATGGGCCAGAAGTTTACTACCCCTGGAATAAATGTATAGTCCAGTAACTTCACTTGGATGCTATAAAGACCTGGAGAGATGGATTAAAAGACACTGTAGGGAGAAGGAAAATATTTTAAAATAAGAGGTCAGTCAGGTGTGGAGGGATACAGGAAATTAAAGTTGTGATCTGGTGAGGAGCTGCACATCTCAGCTCTGTCTATGTTACTGAACATATCATATTGTTTCTGGCTACTCACGTGAAGCTGGCCGTGGCAGCCCTTTCCCTCTGTACGTGTAAGACCGGAGGCCAGACATAGTGCTGCTACTAGGAGACATAACACTGGTGGCTTTCCCAGATAGTACATGGTGCTGCTGATCATATTCTAGCTCCGGCATTGGGTATTGTTCAGAGCCCATCCCTGAATCTCTCACAACACAGATGGGTATGCCATTTAACCCTGGATGAGAAAAAGGAATACAGAAACAGTCTTTATTACAAGCAAACAAATGCCTGTAGTGTCTTTCCAGGGCACCTCAGGGAAGGATCTTTGGAGGATGCAGATATCAAAACTGTCACTGTGTGTGTCTTGTAAATTTAGTTCTTTAGAAAGATTTCAGAATAACAACCCTAGAGAATATGTACACTACCAGAAAATGTGCAGCACAGAAGGAAGATGCAAGCTTCCTCTTTACTTGTACTCTAAAGCCATTTTTAGATGAGATGCTAACACACGTGTCCACCTTGTGGACATGTGTGCAAATGCCTGTCTAAAAGTGGCAGTGATTGGGCGCATGTTCCTGTGACCCACACACCACCACCCATCTCCCTACATGTAGCAATTCGGGGTTTTCCCAGTTGCTCCTGCAGGGGCATGAATGGGCAGTGTGTGGGTATAGGTGTACACCCAGCACACACTCATCCCCTGCCATGTGAACACCTCCCTCCAACTCACCGTAAGTCCATGTGTATGCCACCAAGCTCATATGGACCCACCTCCCAGCCAGGTCCATTTAAAAATGGCCCAAGAAAACATATCCAGAGGTGGTTTTTTAAACACAGGGACGCTGGGGTTGGTGCCCTCCCTGCACTGCCAGCGCCTTTTACTGGGAAAGGGCTGGGAAGGATGTAGGGGGGCAGTAAACTCACCAGAAAGTGGAGGGAGCTGGCATGCTGCTGTCGAGTGGAGCTGCTGTTCTATGCTCCCAGAGCACTCCAAACCAGCGTACCGGCACCCTCTGCTTTCTGGAGAGTTTGCTGTCCCCTGTCACCCCTTCCTTGTCCCCTCCCTTTAACAATTCTTGAAAGATTCAATAACTCACTAAGTTCGGTAGAGAGATCCTGGCTGGAATTCTGAGGTTCTGGCCAAGGTTCTTTTTTTCCAAAAGATCAATTGCAGTGAAGCTGGGGCTAGCCACAAAAGAGAGAAAAAACCACCCCCGAGCTTCTTTTTGAAGTTCTCCCTCCTAGTCCCACCTCTCCACCTTCAGAACTGGCTGGGGGTGCTTTTTCAGGTGCCCACCCCGCCCTCTTGGTTGGCCAGATTCCTTCCTAGGAACCTAGTCTAGCCCCTCTTCTGCACCTTTTGTTTACTACACAGATGCCCTGGCCTGCTGCTTGTGCCTTGGCCCGTGTAAGCGGGAAAAGAGATATGTCCATCTTGTGAGCTGGGCAATTGCTGCATTTTTTGAAAAAGCCAAATTGTGCTTTTTCTCCTTTTAAACTTTTCTTACAAGTAAGGGGTTTATGGAAGTTTGTCTGGATTCTGCTGCTTGTGCTCTGGTTCCCGATGTGAAAAGGGCATTGCTGTCTCCTGTTTGAAATGGCCCCTATGCCCCCCCCCTTTCATATTTTCTTTTTGTCCTGCTTGTTCTCCGAGTCTGCTTGTGATGTTTTGGGGGCCACTCATGTTTTCCACAATGCTTCCTTCCCTTTGAGGTGTTCTCTCACCCACCCACTGGAATGTTTTTTCTCGTCTCATTGGCTTTTTCAATGTCTGTCTGCATTTGTATATTTTAACTGAAAATTTTCTGTTGAGCTTGTGTCAGCCGTCTTTTCTGCTTGTGGGACCTCCTTGCTCACTCAGTCTGTGTGAGTACCTGTTGTTAACGGAGAATTTATTAATAGTTTTCAGTTCAGTTTGAATATTTTGTGGGCTGAGTGCAGTGGAAAATTTAATGTTTCTTTCCAATGTGATAGAAAAGGAAGGAGGTGATGCCTGGGGCATTATAATGATTAGTGTAATCTCTGCAGTCCACAATGCCTGCTCCATACAAGCTCAGTGCCTTGGTCAAATGATGGAAGAGTAGGTGGCTGTTGTGTTCATTCCAAATGTACTTGATGGAGATCAAGTAGTTCACATTGTTTGTTTTATTCCAACTTCTGTTTGTGAAAGCACGCAAGCTTTTAGGTCACATGATGTGTTTGGCCTGAAAGACTGTATACTTTCTCCAACAGAAGTTGGAACAATAAAACATTTAAATTGAAATAGTTTGTTTCCATGTCTTGGTCACATCAATGCAGACATACATCGTTCCTCTAGGAGATCCTCACAGAGACACTTAGGTAAGACTTAATTTTACACTAAAAAGTTCCCCAAACTCTAATTTTTCTCCAGCTTCTGCTCAAGGGAAAAAACAAAGTCTTAAAAAAAAATAATGGGTGAAAACAAATGAAACAATAGCCCACTTTAGCCTGCAATAGCCTGCCTTATCCCAGGACTCCTGCCCATCTGGTCAGTCACCATCAAATGTTCACCCACTAGGTTATTGCCCTGGGGAGATGTTTGGATTCTTTGATGTGTAACAAGAATGAGGCTCACACTCAAGCTTTCCCCATATTAGGTCCCTATAGGACTTCTTTCCTGTGTGGTGGATTCATTGGTGTGTACTAAAGGCTGAACTCACCCTAGCATCAAGACACTTTTAAGACTTCCTGTGTGGATTCTTAATTTTTCCAAAAAATAACAATTATATGTGTGATTTCTTGTAAATTTTAAACTTTTAGGTGACTAAAATGTTTACCATGATGTCAATATTCTGCTTATTAATACTCAGTGGTGATTTACAGTGTAATTAGTCACTGGAAAATTTAATGTAAGTTTGTATGCCTGGCAAGTGGATCATTTGTATGTTTTTACAGCCTTGTAGAATACTTATTTAATCTACCTGCAGCATTGTGAAAACATCAAAAATCTGATGTTTCTAGGACAGGAGGTGTTCTGAACATCACCACATACAAAAACAGGTAACTTCTCCCCTGCGGCAGGAAGGGGTGGCTAGGATTTTCTGCATCACTGTTATGTTGTGGCAGTTACTTCTGTGACATACTGACCTTTTTACTTATGTATGGAACTGGACCACGGTCAATGATGGACCTGATGGAGCAGCAGAGGAGTATTCAAGGAGTGTGCCAACAGATATTACTGTAATTGGTAGGAGAATGAACTTTTCAGAATGATTGTGAATGGGGAAAGCTAAGGGGAATCCACTTATTTTACAGGTCAGAAGCATCAAAGAAAGCCCAATAAAATGAATACTATGCTATGAATACCCTGCTTGTGAAGCCATTCTCATGACTGTCTTTTCAAGAAAAGACTCAAGTGAAAGCATTGAGACCTGATCATCCAGATATCCAAATTGAGCAACCTACACAAGAGAAAGGGAAACAGTATACACGCAAGTTCGGCTCAATGTGGTATGAAAAGAAGGAGTGTCTATGCGGCAGTCTCTCCAAAAATGGATTGTTCTGCTTGCTGTTTGGTGGTGATGTGGTGTGGACAAAGACTGGAGTAAGGGATATAAAGCATCTCTTCAACAAGGTGAAAAACATAAAGCGTCTCAAAATTAGGGATGGGCGAACATGGTTCGGATGTTCGGAGTTCGGACCGAACTCGGTCTGTTTGGACATCCGAACCGAACGTCTGAACCAAACTTTCGAATGACCAAACAGTTTGGTCGTGTTTGGATGAGTTCGGATGAGTTCAGGGGCAGGAAAAACGTCTTTTCAAGGCCAAAAATTAAGTTTTGGTTTCATTTCGGTTTCAGTTTCGGTTTTGATAGGGCTATTTTTGACTGTTCAGCCAAGTTCGGCCAACCCAAACTCAGCTGAACCAAACCATCGAACCCAAACTTGGGTTTTGAACTGAACGACCGAACATCCGAACTGCATTCTGTTCGCCCATCCCTACTCAAAATCACATTGAGAACTTTGCATAATTGGCAGTGTTTGAGAATACAAACATTGCAGAAAAATTAGATGAAGGATACCGTGCAGCTGTTTTGAAAGCATAATGGGAAAGTTGAACACAACAATAATCAATTGCAAAAAGCTCTGTGGTATTTTTGAGCTAGCATTACGTGGACATGATGAAATCAAGGAGTCATTGAATCCCAGGGGTGTTTTGAGGTCTAGTGAACATCAGGTATTTTCAGACATGATGGGGCCGATTGGCCCCGTCACGAAAACAATAACTTCATCCCCCGCTGGGATGACCCCGTCACACCCTAACAGACATGCCGGGGGATCCCGGCGGGGAATCGGGGAGGGGGCGGGGCTGCGTGGCGCAACGTGAAGNCCATCCCTGATTACCTTCCCCTGATTTTTTATTTGTTAGAGTAGGATTAGATCGATTTAGGTTTTATTTCAGTTTTTGTACTCCTTCCTGTGTTGTTGTGAGCTGTGTCCCCCCCTCCATGCTCCCTGCCGTCTGCCCTCTGGGGAGATGGGAAGCTGCCATGGCCAATGCGGCCGTAGCGCTCGCCCAATTTGGCCAAGGGCTGGAATCCCTGTGGGGATTCCGGGCCGTGGCCGCCATCCAGAAGTGATGGCGGGGTTTATCACAGCGGGGAATCGCCTTCGCCACGCAACCGCCACTGGCCCTGCCGCTTTGGCCACTCGCGTGGCAGAAGTGATTCCCCACCGTGGTAACATCTGGGGGGGAACATCCATTCCCCCCAACGGACGTTCCGTGATCGCAACCACCTCAGGGAATTGACTGTGGTTGACTGATCTCGTAACATCTGAAAATACCCAGAGTAGCCAATATTGATAAAGTGATGGAGAAACCTTTGAAAATTTTGACCATATTCAAGGGACTTTCAAAAACAGTTCAGAGTGAACTACTTGACTGCATGTTCATGTTGACTAGGGATTTCATTATCCAGCAACTGAAAAGTACTGAATGTGTGGCTGTCCAAGCTGATGACACTACAGATGTGTCAACTTGCTGCTAATCAGTACTGATTTATGGGTCCATTGATGGCAATGGCTCAGCTGTGGAATGGTTTTATGGATTTATACAACTGGTGGACTTTCATGCTGAAACTACTACAGTATTGCTGCAGCAACTGGAAACTGTTTTCCCTCAGGATACCAACAAAAATAAATTGATTGCTCAGAGTTATGGTGATGCAAGCATGATGCATGGGCAGCATGAAGGAGTCAAAAAGCGTATACGGGACATATACCCAAATGTGCATTATGTACACTGCTATGCACATCAACTAAATTTAATCATGCAGAAAGCAGTGTCTCAGATCAAGCAAGTGAAGGTATTCTTTACAGATCTGTCTGGCTTATTGGCTTTCTTTTTGTCATCTCCCAAAAGGACTGAAGTAAAATATGGCTCCCCAGAGCACCTGCAACATGGTGGAATTTCAATGTCTGGACAGTGAATGTGTTCTATGAGTACCAAGAGGACCTCGTTGAGTGCTTTAACCATATAAGATCTGGGGATTTTTATGCCAGTGGTGTTTGTGAGACCAGGAGATTTCTTCAAATGATGGAAGGAGACAGCATCATTTTGTTTCATAAAATAATGCCCCACCCACCTTGATGTACTCTACAAGCAACTCTAGAAGAGAGACATTGGGTGCAATCCAGTGGTCTGCTTGTGCCACCCGCTATGTGCCTGCATGGGCCAGAACGCATGTGCTGCAGGCATGCACGTGCACAGCGCATGCAGCACAGCCGCACACAGCAAAGGCACAACCTGGACTAACCCGAGCCCCCCGAGCCCACTCACCACATGGCCCAGGACGGGTGAGCTCGGGGGGTCGGGTCAGCTCGCGGGTCACCTTTGCCGTGCGTGGCTGTGCTGTTCACACTGAGTATGTGAATGCCTGCAGCACGCGCGTTCAGCCCATGCACTGCACACGCTAGCAGCCTACGTGAGCTACTGGACTGCACTCATTGACTTTGTAGCCATTCAGAGCTTTACTACAAATTTCATTAAAAGCATTAATAGAGGGGGAGACTCCATTAAAGGTCTGTGGTCAGAATGGCCTGATCAGTCTTGAGCCCCAAAAGCAGAACCTTGAAAACCCTGGAACAACGTGCAGTGGAAGTCTGTGACATTATCGTCTCCCATGCAAAGGAACGATTTGCATCCACCAAGCATCTAGTGACTACATTAGTTCGAGGAGATTTCTTTTCCAGCTCACAGCAGACACTTTCCGCTGCAAGCATTAACCAAGGTAAGGGAAGGAAGCCTATCTGATGCTGCAGAAAGACAGACGAAAGACTGAGCTTCTGTTTTGTATGGTAGGGAAGAATTTTGTGGTGGGAAGGATGCCTCTGAGTTACTCCACAAAATGATTGATAACAATCTTCAGGACTGCTTTGCCAAGACTGTGAAACTGCTGCAGATGGTTGTAATGACACCCATGACCACAGTGTAATTGGAGTGACCTTTCTCAATTGTACAAAGAATAAAAACTTTGCTGCATAATACGATGTCTGAAGAACGACTAAATGCATTGACGATGCTGAGAAGAGACTGATCAAGGAAATTCCTGATTTCAGTCACAGGACAATTGAACTGTTTGCATATTGTAAAGAGCACTCAGCACATTTCGTATATAAACGCAAAAGCATAGTTAGCCCGATATTTAAGAACGGTGATACTTCCCTCCCTTCAAATTACCGCCCCATAAGCCTTTTGAGTATAATTGGGAAATTGTACGCAAGATACCTATTGGGGCGTTTACATGACTGGATAGACTGAGAATATTTTGGAGCCTGAGCAGGGGGCGCTTCACCCGGGGGCGCTCGACATCCGACCATATAGTCGTTTTGACTTCCCTTCTGGGAAAATATGTAAAAACTCAGAATAATATGTTTTTGTGTTTCATCGATCTCCGGGCGGCTTTTGATCAACTGGGAGTATCTCTGGTTGAAGTTGGAAGTCCTGGCTATAGAGCCTCGTTTGTTATTTTTGATTATTGCAATGCACGCTGACAACTCCTTGCAGGTTCGTTATACTCCCCAGAACCAGCTAACAGAAAGTATTCCTGTCCATAGAGGTGTACGACAAGGGTGTATTTTGGCTTCCACTCTTTTAAATTTGTTTTTCAATGGTGTAATAGCTCACTTAGCGGAAATTGATGTCTATGCCCCTAAGCTGGGCGATCGAAGGATAGCTGTATTATTATACGCAGATGATACCATCCTCTTGTCCCAGACCAGCATTGGTGTGTTACGAGCTATGAAGCATTTTAATGCTTATTGTATTCAGGAGCATTTGGAAATCAACTTCACTAAAACCAAAACAATGATTGTGGGCGTTGGTCCCAGAGCCAAATTGCAGAACTGGTATATTGGATCTAACACTATCGAACAAGTTCAGTTATACAAATATTTGGGGGTTATAATCACCCCAAATCTCAAATGGAACACCCATTATAGGGCAATTAGGGATTCGGCTCTTAAAACTGTTGCAGTACTGCTCAAGTTGTATTTCACGAAAGGGGGGAGATTGGTTGCTCCGGCCTTTAGACTCTTCAAGGCCAAGGTTTTGAGCTTTATTCTTTATGCATTCCCGCTTTGGGGGGTTGAGGTTTTTGAATTGCCTGGAGCTGGTCCAAAATAAATTTATTCGAGCTCTTTTGGCAGTTCCAAGGGGTACTCCCCAGGTGCTTTTGCGTCGTGAATCCGGCTGTCTTCCAATGAGGGCTGTTTTAAAAATTTGTCTTTTAAAATACTGGTTGAAAATAGTAGTCTTTAAAAACACAAATAACCCCTGATTTTGGCTGTCATGGGTGACAATCTGCTGGTCCCATGGGCTAAGGCAATAGAAGTGGAAATTATTAAACTAGGTTTTTCTAAAGAGCATTTGTTGGCCAGGGGCTTCCTGGGAGCAGCCTCTTTGCTCCAGCAGCGAATCTTGGATCAAACACAGCAAGAGGAAAACTCCCTAGTGGACTCTCAATTGGTCGCCCCATTGTATAAAGAGTTGTCTATTCCCAGTGTCCCCTCTGGTTATATTTTTGTTTGGTCTTACTCCCAGGGAAGAGTTGCCGTCACAAAATACAGACTGAATGTTTTTTTCTCAGCAACTTTGGAAGGCCGTTATGTGGGAACGCCCCTGGAGGATAGGATCTGTCCTCTTTGTGACTGTAGGAGGGTTGAAACTCTGGCATATGTGATTTCGTATTGTCCGGCCTACCAGCCTCTTCGATTGAGGTATTTGTCGAAGTTTTTGTCAGCCAGCTCTACTTTGGGCGACCAACGAACCCTAGCAGATCTAGGGTATTTTCAGACGTTACGAGATCACAGTGAACCACGGTGAATACCCACCTGTGGTCACTGTGACTCGCACGTCTGTTTGGCGGCCGCCAGATGTTCGCCACGCTCAATCCTCACATGGGGTCAGTTTCAACCACGCTTCCCGGGCTAGCCGCACCATTTCCCCAGGAAGTGTGGTGAAAGTGATCCCCGGCGGGGATCAAAGAAAAGTAACGTCTGGTCGGTCGCCACGGCCCGGAAGCTTCTGTTATAAAATTTCTTTAATCTGGGCCCTTTATGCCGAGGACGCTGAGGACTCTTAGGAAATTTTTCGATTGGTGATGTTTTCTTTTCTTAGTGGGAAATATATATTTCCTTGCCTGGGTTGTGGGTGCTAGGACGTTATTGTATTATATTGAGTTTTAGTTTATTTTAGTTTAATTTTACTGAATTTCTTGAATGTATTGTATTTATATTTATACAATTTATATTTAGATTATTTCCTTTATAACATTATTGCGTAGTTCTGTTCGTTTTGTAAAAACCCACGGGTTGAACAATAAATTATTTACTTACTTACTTACTTACTTACATAACGCTCAGCCTCAAGGATGGTCTCTCACAATATGCACTGATAAGGACTAGGAACAGTGAAGGAGCAGTGCACCCAGCCCTTGTGCGGAGTATCCTTGGGGAATGACCCAACACTTATGGGGTAAAAGGCCTTGGCAATTTCTGCACTCAGCCCTCTGGACAGAAAGGAGGACTGATTTTTTCTAATTCTGTGCATGAAAGGGTCCATTCCCATCCTCCTACACCCAAGGATGGAGGAGTTTCTGTCACTTTTGCAGAACCATCTGCAAACGTTCAAAAGGGTGGGCTAGGCACAGACACTTGCAAGAGGCAGGCAGAAGAGAATTCCTGAAGATATACTGCAGCCAATTGGCACCTGGTTGCCAATATACTGGGGTGCAATAAGAAATCTCTCTTTGCACTCAAAAAGACCAGATCCATTAAGGATATATTGGTTCATACAGGAACCAAAACGGAGCAATCCGATAGAGGAACCATAGCAGGGGTTTCACCCTGCAAAGGTCACTTCAAATGTGGCAACTGTGGGGCTTGCCGGTATAGTACTCCAACCAAGGTCTTTATACACCCCAGCACAGGGGATCAATTCCCCATTGAACATTTTTTGACATGTTCAACTAAATTTGTGATTTATCTTGTTATATGCCCATGCAGCTTAATGTATGTAGGATACACTTCCAGGAAAGTCAAAGTGAGAATCCTGGAACATGTGGGTAATATCAGACGGGGGAGCCTCAAAGAACCACTGGTACAACATTTCACAGATATGCAACATGCGCCATCAGAATTAAAATTCCTGTTGCTGGAAATAATCTCTGAAGACAGAGGTAACCATATAAAAGCGTTACAGAGGAGGGAGATTTTCTGGATTTTCAAATTGGGCACGCAAGCTCCATCTGGTTTAAATGATTTAATTTCATGAACACCTTTTTTAACATAGAAAGATTTTATAAGACCCTCATTAGTAGCCATGGGTATTTTGTTGTCATGACTGACTATCAGCACATGTATGTGAGCCCGCAACATATGGGCTAGCCTAGTATATTTGTTGTTTTTTTATTTACATTGTTAATGTTTATTTAAATGTGAATATTTATTTGTGGACTAGTGCATTATTATGCAGCTACATTCTGCCAGGGGCGGATTGGCCATTGAATGCACCGGGAGGATTCCCGGTGGGCCGGGCCGGGCTGGGGGCCGGTCATGCTGTCTTTTTTAAAATTATTCTTAACAAACAAACCCAAAAAATTGTTGGTCCTGACCCCTGTAGGGTTGGGTTGTGTTGGAGGGGAGTGGGAGGGCTTACCTGACTCTCCCTCTTAGTAGCGCTGAAGCAGCAGCGGG
>QEPC01001904.1:21509-35191 GCA_003113815.1 Sphenodon punctatus | reverse complement strand
CTTCCTAAGTCTCTCCCCCAGCTCCTGTCTCTCAGATTGTAAGCCCTAGGGGCAGGGACCGTGTCTATTTTATTACTTTGTAAAGTGCCAGGTACACTGCTGGCGCTATATAAATGTTTGTTAATAATAATAATAATTTATGAATTGGGAAATAAATCCCTTTTATTGCATACACTTGTTATGGAATAATTTGCACATGCACAGTTCCACACTTTGGTATTACCAATGTAGCCCAACATAGTTCAATTGGTGGCCTTTTAGAGCCACAGCTCCTTCACCTATTCAGTGCATGCAGGCAGAAGAGAATCCCTGAAGATATACTAAAGCCAATGCATACCCTCTAACATCTGACAGGGAAAAATAGGTACGCTTCATGTCACCCGTAATCTGCATCAATGTGCATGTGTTTATAAAAATTTGTAATAACTGACTGAATAACTTTGGAGCTGAGATGGAAAAAAAATTGATGTCTGTGAGAGAGGCTGTATGTACAATTGTACACGTATGTTTGTATGTGCAGGACCAATGGTTCAAGTTACAACTCGGCCTATTAAAAAGTCAAAAATCTCAAATATATTAATTGACTTTGGCCAATGCAAGTTTTAGCTTTAGGTGTATCTCTAGACCCCTGGTCTGACATTAAAGATACACTGAAATAAACACTACCATTGCAGCATAGGTGAGAATAAATAATTTAAGGGAGGATGAGTAGACATGACGTGTGGTAAACAGGCTGTACTACCCTTTCCCAGGCTTTTGAAGTGGTTTTTTTTAAAGACTTTCTAAAGCCTGGTCTTGTTTGCCAGTAAACCCAGACTGTTGCTAGCAAACAACTCATGGCTGTCACTTATTTCATACTGACATACATTCATATGCTCTTCGCACCTCTTGGCAGGTGAATAAGGCAGCAAACTCCTTTTGCCATTTAAGCCAATTCTTTATGGTCTCTTTACTTGCATCATCAATCTCTGTTCTTTCTCATGGTGGTGGTTTTTGACTTTTCTTTTACCCCTTGGTCAGGCACCAATAGTTTAACTGCTTTACAATTCTTAACCCTTTATTTTGTTCAACATGACAGTCATTTCATTTTTCTCTTAGCTTTTGCACATGACACCTTATGCTGCTTTATATAATGTGTCACCATTTATTACTGTTAGTTAATTTCCTTTTTAATATTTACTTGATAACGTTTGTTTGCATTTTAAAAGAGGAGAAAATCTGCAATGTAATTTTGCAAATGTTTACTCCTACTTTAGAGAGAATAGTAATACTGAAAAAGGATGCAAAATGATTAGCCCCAAAATTCTCTCTCAGCTTTGTGCTGTACTTCAGCATGCATAGTTTTGTGGAATTACAATTACTCCAGATTTCCACTGGTTTAAGGGAGCCAATTTGGTCCTTAATCTGCATGCCTGGCTCAGTTTATAGCAAAAGCCTTTTCGTTCCTGTTGTTCTCTGAAGGGGGTTATTGCATCAAATTTTCAAAGATAGGGGTTGTAAGTATAGTCCTGTGATGCACAGAACCAGCCATCTGCAGGAATGAAATCACAAGTCTTTCAGCATGCGTGAGCATGATAAGACACGGAAGACTGCTCTACCCACCTAGTTAACACCCAACAGGGCTCAAGGCTTAGCCACTTTACATATTAGTTTGTTGGTACACAGTAGGAAGTCTGGATTCCTTTCTGTTTGCTGGATGCAACACAGGGTGATTTCAGACATTACGCGGTCCCGATTCACCACAGTGGATTCCTGGCAGGGGTGAACAGATTAACCACCCCCCGTGGTCAAGGAAAGCCCCGAACAGACATGACGGGACCGGGACCACGGCAGGGAATCGGACCACAGCCTGGGGCAGCACAACAGATATTACGCCGATCCCGGGCCAGACCGTGGTCAAAGCACCCGGAAGGCTCTGGGGCGGCTCGTCCCGGCTGCTGTCATGTGCCCTTTAAATCTCCCTCCCCGGTCTGTGGTGTTGCTGGTTGTCTGGCAGCGACGCTGCGTGCTTTGTCCTCAGCTGGGAATCATTGTCTTTGGTTCCAGCCAGTGGTTGCCGTTCAGACATTATTTTTGTTTGTTTCCCGTTGGGAATCTCTTTGACCACGCTTTCGGAGATGGTCCAGGCTGGAGTTCCAGAAGCGTGGCTGATCTTGACCCCATGTGGGTATTGACTGTGGTGAACATCTGGCAGCCGTCAAACAGACATGCAGGGCGCTTTGACCCCGCCGCGGAATTGACCGTGGTTCACAATGGTTGAGCGTGATCTCGTAATGTCTGAAATCACCCACAGTTTCTTATTCCTAACCAACTGAAACGAGTGTGGCATTAGAGGTGTGCACCAGGAACTCATGTTGATTTTTGTTTTTGTTATTAAAAACTCATTTTCTTTATCATTATTAACAAAATTTGGGTTTTTGTTATCGGTATCGGTATCAGTTTTGAGCAAAACCAAAGATTTTGGTTTTGCCAGAAGTGCCAGCAGACACCTGCCCCAGACTTCTCAGAAGTTGAACTTCTTCCTCCCTTTCTTATTATAGTGGAATAGTAATAAGTGCACAATGACATACATATTAGTAATTTTTTATATTGTCTAACCTACACCTAATAACCTATACTATATGCAATATAGTCCTATCTTAGTATCTATATTAATAAGCTTCTATTTGCTATGAGTTCTAAGTATCTATCCTATTCCTGTCCTATCATTAAAAAGCCTAGTATATCTACTAATATCTATATAATATCTAATCTATCTATATATACAACTAATATATCTATATATAATATGAACAAGGGGAGATAGACAGCTGAAGAGGAAAGGAAAAAACCATAGGGTATATCTATCTAATCCCTATCTATATTATCTGTATCTGTAATCTATATACCTAAACTTATATCTATCTATCTATATGTACAGGGGAAGGGAAAAGGTATAAGGGAAGGTAAGGTATAACATTGAGGGCTGGGGAAGATTTTTAGTGCAAGCACCAGAGTTCTATAGATGCAACTTGGCACAGCAAGAGCTAACACAGGTCAAGAGTCAAACAGCCTGGCCCTGCAACACAAAGGGTTGCGGTGCCCTCCCCAGAGCCCTTGTGATTGGTTCTGGGAGGCAGGAGGCATTGAGCAATCACAGGGTGCCACTGCCATTCAATTGCCAGGGACCCGCTTGCATTGCTCACTGCCTGCGATTACATCCATGAGATCCTTCCCCTCCCATCACAGGCCCAGTTCAAGAGTTCAACAGTTTCCCTGCCAAATGGCTCCGAGATGTCGTCTCCCTGCTCCCCTCTCCACATTTTCCCTCCAAAACAACTGCCAGGAAAAACAAAACAAAACAAAATGAATAACAAAAAATGAAAGTCGTTATTGATTTTGTTATTATTTATCTTTGTTATCGTTATTGCAATAACGAGAACAAAAATGAAGAATTTAATTATTGTTAGCAATATAAGGAAAAGGAAGTGCACACACCAGGCAGCAACCTTGGCTCACCAAATCAGTCCCCTGCCTGCCACATCCTTGTTTAGCCCGGAATGTTACTCAGGTGACACTGAGGTACCCTGTAAGAATGGGAGTCTTTCCGACTGATCATGTCACGTGTGTATGCTTGTTTGATTTCCAACATGTCCCACAGGCTGCAACCCACTGTTAGTGAGTAAAACTTGCTAATGACCCAGCTAATAATTTAAGTTGGGCACCTGTCATTTGAATTATATGACTTTACATTCTTTGGTCTGACCTGATATCTCCTGTGCTTTAATTCTGCCCAATATTTGTTACATTTAGCCTCTAATGAAATGGCGTTTACCTTGGTGGAATTAATGTACTGCAAATGCCTCTTTCGATTTCTGTGAAGAAATCAAGAGAATTGACTCTCCGATGTTTCAATCAGTAGTAATGATCCTTTAACCAGAAGCTGCTGAGTGTTTGGCTTGTGCCTGTTTGAATAAAGCCATGTGCTCACAGCAGCGGCCCAGTTAATTTCGGGTTGTCCCTTTGGAAGAGTTATATAAAAAGCTATCCTGAAGCCAGTGTGTTAACCTGATTTCCTGTAGATTAGAGTGCTTAGCTATTCACATGGAGAAAGAGAGATTGGATTATTTTTATCCCAGGCAGTAGTCTCAATGAAGTGGATCCTGGGCAAAGATCTCTGTGGTGACCTTTACATTTGCAGGTAGATGCCACTGTATGTTTCTTAACTGGGGCTAGGTGCATCCATCAGCTCAGATGAGAGAAACTGATGTTGAAGTGGTTATGCAAGAACATGCGTGAGTGCAATGGGGAACTGCCAGCTCACAGCATGATGTGTTAGGTTATGTGTAATAGATTTTGAAGTGAAGTATCATTTCAAGGCACTCAGCAAATGTTTCATTTTGGGGAGGGGCTCTGAACTAACATGCCTTTGGCCAGAGAGCCATCCCAGCACCCAGGTAGGGTGGGGAGATCAACAGTTGTGCAGACAGGCAGCCTCACCCCCGCCCTGCTCCCAGTGCCCTGCCCTCCCCCATGATGGACAGCCATGGTGACCAGTCATGGCGCTCGGCCATAGTATCCTCTGCCCACCCTAGCACGCTTTGGCCCAGGCTGCACCCTCGGAGATTTTCCAGGGATGCAACCCAGGCTAGCTGCCTAATTCCCCCAGGAAAGTCCCAGGCCAACATCTGGCAGTGTAGGACCACACATGTGGGTAGGTCCTAGGCCAACATGGGCCCGTGTCATGTTTGTTTTTACTCAATGCTCCATTCCACCTTGTCCATTCTAGATTGTGAGCCCCATGGGGTAGGGACCTGTCTCTTATCATGACTGTTCAGTGCCAGGCACATTGCTGGCGAGATATAAATAATAATATTTGCAGAAATATGGCTTCTGCTTTTGAGGATTTAATCATTTCATTCTTCAGGGTTTACCTTCAGCATTTATTTATTTTTAGTCCTCAGTTGGAAAATAAATGCAATTGGAGGGGTTTCAGCATTTTTGCTTTGTATGCTACAATGAGAACTTTGGGGAATAACCCCCCACCCCCAAAAAATTCTTATCTAAATAGGGTCTCCTTTATTTTTTATTGTATATACAAAAATGACTTGTATGTTAGTTGAAAGCTTTACATTCTTGTCAGTGACATCTTAGTTTAACATTTAGTGCATTCTATACACCACTCCCTTCCTGGTGCTAGATACAAACTAGAGAGCAGAGACACTGCCTGTCTAAATGTACTGCACCGGAGGGAATGGGGGTGTAGCCCTGTGCCAAGTAACCCCTTCCATTGTTTTTCTGGTGTTTAGGGGACAAACACCAATTTCAATGTTTGTTTTGGGGTGTTTTTCAGTTAAAACCAAACATCAGAGGCTCTACCAATAAACAAGACCCTGTGACACGTTTAAAGACACGTTTTTGATGTGCCTCCTCTCTTTCCGGATTTCTCAAACCGCTCTCAGCAATTTCACCTGGGGAGGCAATTTAGACGTGCCTCTTTGCACCAGATGTTGCCTGGCCGCCATTGAAAACAGTGGCACTGGGTGACTCGCACATTCTTTTTACATCCAGATTTGTCCAACATCGATATCGGGGTTTGACAAATCTGGATGTAAAACAAATGTGCCAGTCACCCGGTGCTGCTGTTTCCAAAGGCGGCCGGGCGACCTCCAGGGTGGGGAGGCACGTCTAAACTGCCCCCCACCCACGAGATTGCTGAGAGCAGATTGAGAAATCCACAAAGAGAGGAGTCACGTCTAAAAACAGTCATTCTTAGAGTGGTCAATATGCCCAAACCAGCTCTGCTGCTTTGTGCCAGAAACTCTCCCAATGGGAACCTCCTTTGTTTACTTTTAGTCACAGGACCAGCTTTAAAGTGAGCAAGGCAGCCATCTAGGGCCCCATGATAGTGCATCACACGTTTTCATGGCCCCACTCCCCTGCAGATAGTCGGAGGGATGCAGTACCATACATGGCCACCCATCACCCAACCGGCCACTCATCTGAAGGTGGGGTGGGTGGAAGTGAACTCACCCACCCGTGGCCACTCGTGACACACCAGAGGAAAAGCCATATTGCACTGTGCGGGAAGGAGGCAAAATGGTGCATTGGGACAGGCGCCCACCCATGCCAGTGGGCAGGTCAATGGCCCCTCTGCCTCCCCATTCAACCTCCAGCCCTACTGGGAGCTCTTAAAAGGGTAATGGCTGCCCATGTGAGCTGTCTTCAGGGCCAGTTGGGGGTAGTGGAAGTGCGTGGCAGCTGCCTGTGTGGGCACGGTGGCCACCCAGGTGGCTGCCCATTAGGAACCCTCCCCATTCATATCACGTGCGTGAGTGCTCCACGGCCATACCACTCAGCGGACACAGACCCCTCTCCCCCCAGCCTTGCTCTTTTAAAACCACCCAGCGAGAAAGTGTCGAGGAATGGGAGAGCCATCCTCCGATGGAGAGACTCAGCCCAGCCAGGTGGCTGCAGAGTCGCGGACACCTCCACTCCGTACAGAGGGGCCAGGGTGGAAGAGAAAAGAGAAGCCTAGAAGCAGGGAGAAAGGAGAGGCTGGAGGGAGTTACACTTCCTCAGCACCACCTAGGGTCCTTCTCAGCCTGAGGCTGACCCTGCTTAATCATGCTTTGCAAACACTGTCGATTGAAAGTTTCTCTCGTGTGTTACTCTGCGTATTTTACAAAGCCTTCTTACAATAGAACATAACATAACCTTTAAGGAACCCCAGGATTCATGTGAAGATGGGCCGTGCTTGCCTGTGGGGATCCTTTACCTTTCATATGGCAGACTGTCCTGGGATGCGGGTTGTGTCTGGAGAGAAAATAAGTTCCAGTTTCTTTTCCAAAAGGAGAGTCATTTCTCACTTGCTGCATTGTCCTCTGGTGGCTAAACTGAGGCTGAGATCGTGTTTTGAAATTGATACTCATTCTGTCACTTTTCTATTCTCCCAACTGCAGATCTTGGCGGTGTCTCATCAAGAGAGGCCAAAGGCTAGAGAGAAAGCACAGAACAACACACACCTCAGGTAGCAGAGACTTGAAATGCTGCTTTTTGAATTATTATTGTCCTCTCAATATGAATTGTAGTGCAGGTAAGGAAAGGTCTAAAACTAAGGGGCTATTATTGGGACTCTTGTAGCTACTTACCATAAAACTGCTTTTCCCTGCCTTCACAGTTCCTGCATAATTTGTTTCACTTTAACCCTAGGAATAAATTACCCAACTCTAATTGTGTATGTGAATCCTCTCTGTGAGTTACTGCCATTGGAAGTATTTAACTCCAAGGCAGGAGCAATTGCATGAATTATAATTCTGTGCGTTTAATACTCCCCCCTACCTTTGTGTTGCTGTCATCTACCGCGCCCTCCCCCGCGGGTTCCCTCTCCTCTTTTCTCCCAGACCTTGAATCCTGACTCACCTTCTTCCTCTCTGATGACACCCCCACTCTCATTCTTGGTGATTTCAACATTCACATCGACACGCCTTCTAGCTCCCGCTTTCTCTCCCTGACCACCTCCTTTGATCACTGACTCCCCCATCCATACCGACTGCCACTCCCTCGACCTCATCTTCTCACAAAATTGCTCTCTTGCTGACCTCTCCTTTGATCCCTGCCATAATTCTGATCACTTCCCCCATGGAGTTTGCCTCCTCTCTATCCCCCCTCCTCCCCTCCATTTTCTTCGCCTCCTCCCCTGACTCTGCCATCTCCACTCTTAACACCTCTCTTTCCTTGACTCACTTGCCCCCCCTCTCTTCCTGCCCCGTCCGGCCCCAAAACCCCCACCCCTGGCTCACCCCTAACATCCGCTCCCTCCGCTTCTGCACCCAGGCTGCCAAACACCTCTGGCGCAAATCCTGCTCCCTCCCTGACTTCCTCCACTACAAATTCTCCCTCTCCTCGGCGATCTCCCTAGCTAGACAACGCTATTATGCCTCCAGGATCAAATCTTTCTCTCACGACCCTCATCGCCTCTTCTCTACTTTCGACTCCCATCTTAAACCACCACCACCCGCCCTCCTCTGCCCTCTTCCCTTGCTGCTCAGGATCTTGCGTCATTCTTCACCTCAAAGATTGACAAGATCCATCGGGACATTGCCTCCCACCCACTTCCTCCTCCCCCCTCTCTCCTCACATCCTTCTCTCCTGCCTCTTGAGGAAATCTCCACTCTGGTCTCTTCATCCAACCCCTCCACCTGTGCCCTTGACCCAATCACCTCCCGACCTCTATTGCTCCCACTGTCGCCCTTCCACTTCTACACGTCATCAATCTCTCCCTTTCCACAGGCTCCTTCCCCTCTGCCTTCAAGCATGCCACTCTCTCACCCATCCTCAAAAAGCCCTCCCTGGACCCATCTGACCCCTCTAGTTACCAGCCAGTCTCCCTCCTTCCCTTTGCCTCACAGCTTCTGGAACGTGTCGTCTACTCCCGCTGCCTGGACATCCTCTCTGCCAATTCGTCCCTGGACCCTCTCCAATCCGGCTTCCACCCCCTCCACTCTACTGAAACTGCCCTGGCCAAGATCACCAATGATCTACTTGTTGCTAAATCTAAGTGCCTCTACGCCATTCTTGTCCTCCTTGACCTCTCTGCAGCCTTTGACACTGTCGACCACTTGCTTCTATTGGACTCGCTTTACACTTTGGGCTTCCATGGCTCTGTCCGTTACTGGTTCTCCTCCTACCTCTCTGACTGCTCCTTTAAAGTCTCGCTCCCCGAGTCAAACTCCTCCTCCCTCCCCCCTTCGGTTGGGGTCCCCCAAGGCTCTGTCCTTGGCCCTCTCCTCTTCTCTATTTACATCCTGTCCCTTGGCAAAATTATTGCCTCCCACGGATTCCAATATCATCTCTACACTGATGACACCCAACTCTATCTTTCTACCCCCTCTCTCTCCTCTTCTGTCCACTCACACCTCGTCAACTGCCTCTCTGATATCTCTGCCTGGGTGTCCCGACGTCAACTCAAGCTCAACATGGCCAAGACCGAACTCCTCATTTTTCCTCCCTCCCCTTCCTCTTCCTCTAACCTGCCCATCTGCATCGATGGAGTCACCATCCATCCTGTTCTCCAAGCCCGTAGCTTGGGCTTCATCTTTGACACGCACCTCTCTTTTAAACCTTACATTGACTCTGTTGCCAAATCCTGCCGATTCGCCCTCCATAACATTGCTCGGATCCGCCCCTTTCTCTCTACCTCCTCGGCCAAAACCCTTGTTCATGCCATGGTTATCTCTCGCCTCGATTACTGCAACCTCCTCCTTGCTGGCCTCCCTCGCTCTCACCTGTCCCCCCTTATCGCAATCCAAAACTCCGCTGCCAAGGTCATTCACTCTGCCCGTCGCTTCGACCATGTGCAGCCTCTCCTCTTCTCTCTTCACTGGCTCCCCCTTCCTGAACGTATCCTGTTTAAACTCCTGGTATTCACGTTCAAAACACTCCACAACCAAGCTCCCCCTTACCTCTCGGACCTAATCTCCCTACGCACTCCTGCACGCGCTCTCCGCTCTTCCTCTGTCCCCTCCCTCACTCTCCCTCGTTTCTCCTGCTCACCTAACCGCCTTCGACCCTTCTCCCTCGCTGCCCCCCATGCCTGGAACTCCCTCCCTACCCACATCCGCCTTGCCCCCTCCCTCCGCTCCTTCAAATCCCTCCTCAAGACCCACTTTTTCCTCGCCGCCTTTCCCAATGCCTGCTAGTCGTTCCCCATATACTTACTGTCTGCCCTCCTCTGCAGACTGCTGCAACCAACCTGATTGTAACCAAGCCAAGCACACGCACCTGAGACTTCGCATCCACTTGAATGTTTGTTTGTCTTCTCCCCTGTCTCTCCCACTGTCCCCTCTCCCTGTCTCCCCCTCCTTGTCTTTTAGATTGTAAGCCACAGGCAGGGACTGCATCTATTTCTATGTTCTGTACAGTGCCAGGTACATGACTGGCGCTATATAAATGTTTATAATAATAATAATGAACAGTGGCCAGAGGGCTAGCCTGAGCTGGGCTGTGTTCTCACCTGTGGTGGTGGTGGCAGCGGGAGGGGTGAGGGAAGACACGGCAGCGCAGAGGAGCCGGCCGACGGGAAAAGAGCCAGTGCGAACAAGGATCTGCCGTGGCTTCTCTCGCGCATGTCTGGGCACAAAATCCTGTCCTGACGTGCGCGAGAGAAGCCGCGGCAGATTCCTGTTTGCACCGGCTCTTTTCCCGTCGACTGGTTCCTCAATGTTGCCGCGTCTTCCCTCGCCCCTCCTGCTGCCACCACTGCAGGTGAGAACGCAGTCCTAGTTTAGGGAGCATAAGGATTAAGGAGGCTCAGGTTCACCATAAGAACATAAGTGCCGTACTGGATCAGACCAATGGCCCATCTAGCCCAGCATCCTGTCTCTGACAGTGGCCAATCACGGTGGATTGGGAAAAGCACCCAATAGGTCACAATGGGGGATCCATTCCCTGTTGTTTTCCCCCAGCTCCCGTCATGTTCCCTGATCCTGTATGGCTAATAGCTGCTAATCCTCAAGTTGCTCAGCACCGGTATGCATTCTGTTGAAGTGAGTGGGACTCATGTCCGCGCTAGGGGCTAGTTTTGTCATTTAATAACTGGAGGTTTGTACTGATACCGTGGCGAGAGGGGGCAGTGTTAATAGTACTTTAGATTCAGAACCTCAGAACTTTAATCCTTGGTAATGCATCCTAAGAAAAGCTATTTTTAATACTGTACATAAAGTTAATGTATAAAGCTCTCTCTCGGGCTCATGTCAAATGACATCAATGGGAGTTGGAGTGGACCTATGTCAGAATTTGCAGTGTAGGGCTTTTCTTTTCTTTTTTTTCCATTTTAGTAGTAGTTGCTATTAAGTGACAACATAATTAATTCAATCTCCGGAGTTTGATTTTGTATGAGTCTCCATCAGAACAAGCAAACAAACAAAAACCTCTCTTTATCTACCTTACCCGAGTGTTCTCAAGAGGCAGGTATATGACTTCAAATATCTTTCTGTAAAATGACAACATTGAAGTAGTTTGCAGAGGACAGGGAAAGAAGGAAGGGAGAAGTTGGGATGCCCTCAGCTGCTGAGCCATGCCCCTTGTTTGTGTCTTTTGTCTGCAACAGGAATATAAAAGAGGCTGTGGATGCTACAGGAGGCTGCCTGAAGGTAGCACCTAAGAGCAGGGACAGACCCATGTTAACTGCATTTTCCCCACTGATGGCAATGGGGGCACCATGCCCCTCCCCCATGAGGGGGGATTTAGGCATGTTGGAAGGGTGGGGTTTATGCCATGACATCCCTTTGTGGGGGGGGCACAGGCACAGGTGTGTGTGGGGAGATTGTACATTGTAAATATCATTTTAAAGGGTAATTTTAAATTGTAATGCATTGTGGGGGGTTGTACATTTTGATATTATGTTTTTATTTTCTGTAAGCTGCTCTGAATCCCATGTGGAAAAGAGGGAAGGATAGAAATCTAAAATAATAACACACAGTAGTGCTCATGTTTCTCTAAAATCTCATTGAGAACTGGCTTCTCGATGGGATGAATGAGAATGAGAATGAACAGAGAATCATCCAATTCTCAACCCGTTCTCACAAGATTCTTGGTAACCTTAAAAACCCAAGGTGCCAAGCCCCAAGCCTTCCCAGTCTCTTCTGCTGCTGTGTCTCCAACAGCCTGCCATGCTTCCACGGGGACCCCTGGAGCGCACCAAGTCTCTGCCATGGCCGAACTTTCCAAACATTCGGGGGGGCCTGAACTCCACGAGACTGAACCCACGAACCTGAACTGAGTTTTCAGACCGAACGGCTGAACATCTGAACCCCGTTCTGCTTGCACATTCCTAGCAAACACCTAATTTGTTGTACTGGATCCGTTTTCTAAATTCTTTCCGCTAGTTAACTGAGCAAAGAAGTACACAAAAAATGCAGTCCCTTTAGAACGCATGTATATGTTAATTACAGGCTGATTAACTCAAGAAATGCTCTGGATTGATGTGTAATCAACTGAAGCAGATTTTTGGAAGCATCTGTACCCTGTTGAGTGAAATGAGGTTTTACTGGCAGAAGCACTCTAAGAATAGGGATTTGATCATTTATTCAAAATTCCAAAGATTGTGTGGTCTGGGCGGGAAGATGAGGGGGCTCTCCTGGGTGAGAGAGAGGGGAGTGCGAGTAGGGTAGGAGGGTTTGGGGGTCAGTTACAGCCCTCTGTGAGAGAGAGAGGGGAGCACCAGGCTTGGGGAGGGGACTCCCCTGGGTGAGAGATAGGGAAGTGTGAAATGGGTGGGAGGATTTTGGGGTCAACCACAGTTCTTCCGTGGAGGGGTCCAGACTTGGGGAGAGGGTGAGGTGAGTCCTCTGGGTGACAGATGGAGCAGTGGGAATGTGTGGACTGGACAGGGTATGGCTGGGATTTTATATGCATACACACATACATTATATTTATATTTTATTAATATGTTGTGTTAACTTGCTGCAAGCCACCCTGAGCGGTGTGGATAGGGCAGGATAGAAGTTCAAAATGTATATATGCATGCATAATCACCATTTTCTAATATGGGTACCAGACCCAGTGTATCTTAGCGGATAAGGTGTTGGACTTGCTCCTGAAAAACAAGGCTTCAAATCTTGTTTTAGCCATGAATTCACTGGGTGGCATTGGGCAGACACAGGCTGCTTTTCGACATTACCTGGGAGTGGCAGGAACTTTGGCAATCGCCACCACAGCTCTCTAATTGCGAGGATTAGCGCCCATCAGAATGCACTAATACCCTTTACAAGGACGGGCACCCATCCTTGTAACGGTTCCATTTGGGGACCCGGTCATGCGCAAGAGTCTTTGCATGGTGAACAAGGGGATTTAACGGGTGCTAATCCTCACAATTAGAGAGTCACAGCAGTGACTGCAAATGTTCCTGCCCCTCCCAGGTAACTCGGAAAGAAGCCCAAGTCCTCATCTGTAAAATGGAAATAATAATGACCCATCTCACAGGGTTATTTTGAGGGTGCAGTAGAAATTTTTTAAAGCATGTTGAGCACTGAAAGTGCTATAGAAATGATAACTGCACTGAAATGATAACAGATATTCCTAGCTGACTTTGTCAGATAATCAGGTTCAGCTCATTTATTTATATATTTGTATGAAATAACAATCTTGAGTGAGTATGAAATGCTGTCTCTCACCAAGTCTATTTGGATCTTCACGGTGTTCTGCAATTGGCTGGTATGACCTCTCAGGTATATGTCTTACTAGAACAAAATAGTAAATGCAGTCTAACTAAATATAGTCTCACACAGTGGGTGATTTCAGACATTACGGGCGGGCGGTTCACCACAGTGAACCCCCAGGGGGGGTGAACAGCGCAACCACGCGCAGGGGTGGAAAAGTGACCCAAACAGACGTGCCGGGAACGGGACCACGGGCGGGAACCGGGCCGAACCATCGCGGACCGGGGCAGCACAACAGACGTGCAGCCGAACCCCTGCCGGGCGCAAAATGCCCACAAGGCACCGGGCAGGGGCGGGACACAGACATGGCCGTCTGAGGGCAAACGTAGCCAAAAGGCACACAAGGGAACGCCCACACAAGGGAAACGGGAAGGGAGGGGGGAAGAGGGAGAACAGACTGACAGCCAACACACATGCACACGCACACACAGCGGACCCGCAGCGGGACACACTGCACGACCAAACGCCCGGGCGCGCGCGCGC